>CM068306.1:27568956-27893594 GCA_034768735.1 Schistosoma mekongi
TCCAAGTTGCTGTTTGAAGTTTAACCTTTATTATAGTTTATTTCTCAACTGGAAATTGGTGCATTCTCTGCTGATAGTGTCTAGCTAACGAATCCTGAGCATATTACAAAGACAACGTCTTATAAATACTTGTAACTTGTGAATGGCGCTCCCCTTTGCATCCTTCTAGGTTTGATGTCGATTCCAAGCCTGAACAAAAAAGAAGGGTTAAGTGTGGGGTTATCAACTCCATCTAGTAGAAAACAACTTTGCTCAAAATAAAAAAACGTTAACCAGAAAAAAATCACTTAAATACCATTTTGAAAAAAACATCAAAAATTAAATTGACTATTTAAACAATTTTCGTTATTTAAAATAGTTAACTAAACATTTGAAACAATCAAAATGAGAATCAAATTAGTTCACTTATTCAACTTTATTAAAATGAAAATGTATTCAGTTGTCACATACAAAAAAATGAAATGACAAATGTATTATGAAGTTTTATAAAAATTATCACTTATGTTGAAACAACATATGAAAGTATATTCATTCAGATTACTATCGTACTTTACTCTAATATACAATAATATTTATATGAGAATATATGAAGATTATTAAACTAATGAAGGTAATTTATGAGTCAATGATAAGAATTCAACAAGTGGATTACATAATTAATCATAATAGGTGGAAGGTGTAAATTGGTAGTAGAATGGAAGATAAGTAACAATATGAATATGTATTTCGACATAAGATTAGTACAAGCTATTATAATTGGTTGTAGATCAAAACGTGTGAAATTAAGCTTTCTGAAACAATAATGATAAAAATAATAATCGAATTGAGGTGGCTTGTGGGGATTGGTATTAAGTTTCTACTTGATTGAAATCATGTCAGATTGATGTTGATAGGGTACGGTTGAGAACCAGGATGCTTTGTACAGTTGTTTCGTCCCTATATGAAGGTCATCACCAGTGTACACCCTAGATTCCGCTACAGGAGAACCAGCTTAACGAATGCCTAATACACTAGACCACTGGGCCAATATCCGATAGTAGAACTCCTACTTTTAACAATTTGTAATATAGGGTTACGACCATTCATTGTCATCAGTAATCACTGTCCTCCTCCCCCTAACAAGTCTGGCTTTCAGTGGTCACCTCTTCTCATTAGAACTTCAGGTACGTCCTGAAGTTAGTCAGTAGTGGGCTAATTATTGTAACTCTCTAGTGCTCCATGATTTTCAATGGTACCTTACCAACATTAATCTATGATGAATTCAGTCAGCTAAAAAATAATGATGATCGCTCAAAACTGGGTATAAAAATAATATGGTTAATTATGTAGAGACTGGTGATGATGTACGAAAGGGATGGTGAGTAAACAAACAATCAACAAAAGATGTAAAGAATTGCTTATTAAGTCTTATATGGAAGTGGAAGGGATAAGAATGTTACACATTTCTTTTGACTACATAAACTTAGCTTGAACTTCTATGGCATATATATATATATATATATATATATATATATATATATACATATATATATATACATATATATATACATATATATATACATATATATATATATATACATATATATATATGTATCACTAGTTGGATTCACAGTAATATCTCCTAATGATAGTGAAATGACCCTACCCCGTTCCCTCCAATATTATATTACAGCTAATCATATCCTAAATTAACAGTTACATAGAAGCTCTATTACGGAATATTAAAAAAGAAGTCGTTTGGATCCCCCACTAAAACTACGGTTAATTTCATTTTAAATTAATCTTGACATTCATCGTTACTGTTAGTCACTCTTGTCCCCTTTTAGGGTATACTTACAGTGAAGATGACCATAGACCACAATGTTAGCTGATGATTCTAGAGTACGGCTTATAATGAGATCTGCTCCTCTTATCCTTAGGTTCTCATGAATGGTTCAAAATACTCACGGAAAAACAGCCTGTAATGTGGTCGTGGTGTGATGCGTAGAATTGTTGGTTATTTTTAATAATCTAGCGACTATCTTACTCATACCTAGATGCTTGACTTTTAAAGATGTTCACGCAGACGAAGACTATCTAGTTCGAAAAGATAATGCATGATATATCTGTTCGGCCTGATGCAGAAATCATCTCGCAGTGGAGATGAATGAAACAATTTAAAACAGTTATTTAATGTTAAGTGCTGATATACATATCGATAGTGAATAGCCTTTACTGCTTTCCTTATACCATTCAAGTGTTAAACTAAAAACCTGCCAGATATTTTTTGCAACACGAATGGTACAATTATGGGACTATATAGATTACATGTTTCTATAGTTTAACACACTTGCTTAAATAGTTGTGAATGCTATCAATCAAATTCATGAGGGACTGGTCATTCGAGTAACCTAACGATTTATTGATTAAAAATCTGTGGAGGGAATCTGTTCAGTGCTAACACAATTTTGTTGTGCTTTCGTACCAACGTTCCCCTCATGGTCCCAGTAGAATGTAGGTCAAAGACAAAATATTTTAAATGTTTTGTTGTTTAACAGATATTAAATTGAACTGTACACAGAATGATAGTAAAAGCATAAATTTAGGTAAACTTAATGGAACCAAATTTATATGAAAACGTCATAAATATTTCTTGAATTAGGAGGATAGTGAAAATGATCCCCAAGTACAGTGAAATGAATATCCATTAGGTGATATATCCAAATATTGTAGTTTCACACCAGAGACTGACTAAGTCAAAAATTAGAGACGATTTTGAATCCATATAAAAGTTTGTACTTTTTAATTAGTAACTACTTATTCAATCAGTTTGACTTCTAAATGCTTGGCAGTAGACTCCAAAAGCACTCAATTATTCAGTATAACTAATCCTTAAAACAAAATCTTTTAGTCATTAATAAAGTATAGAGACGTTCGTTTATCAAACACATCTACTTGTTGTTTGATACAAAACAGTTTAGTATTCTTAAACCATAACAAACAAATGACATTAATGGTAGTTTTTTTTCATGAACCTGTTTCTGTTTTAGCTTTCATCAACATAAGAATTTGGTCTTGAACAACCTCGAATTTTTTTCATGGTAATGTACCTTTTTTTTACTAAAATTCAATAACCTAGCAAAGAAAGCTCACATGTCATAAGCGATGTATGTGACAAGTAAGGTAAGTCAAGCATGATCTCGTTCACCATTTCAAATGTTGCTGGCTTCATTGGATCACTTCCAAATAACGTGAATAGAATTGTGTTTCAAATATTTCGGTTCTTGTAAGACTAATTAACCAAAAAGAACTACAAAATGACATCGGACCCGACGTCTAGAGTTTATTGTGTGCAACCAATCTATGCACATTGAATAAATAATGTAATCTCCAGGTGCATATTTTAATAAGCTATGTAGTAACACCCCTGATTTATAAAAAAGCAAGCTTACGCGAAACTTTAATCTATGAACTTAAAGTTACATTAACTCCGCCTGTACCCCCTAGGGTTGCTGCCGGTCCCAAGCCCGGATAAAGGAGGAGGGTTGAGCATGGGGCTAGCAACTCCATCCCGTAAAACAGCAAACGTGCTAAAAAAACGCTAACCAGTAAAAACCTTTATAACCATTTTTACTCTGCCCTGGGAGTTGGAAGGTATGTTATGACGCCTCATGGTGAAAGCCGAGTTTCTTCCGAAGCCACGAGGCCGATGTCTCTTCTGACAACCAGAGCAACCATTAGTATAGGTACGTGGAATGTCCGCACGCTGTGGGAAACAGGGAGGACCATGCAAATAGCTGAAGAAATGAAAAGATACAACCTGAAGATACTTGGAATAAGCGAAACGCATTGGTTGCAAGCTGGACAGCAACGGTTATCCTCGAGAAATGTGCTTTTATACTCCAGCCACGAAGAAGAAAACGCCCCCCACACACAAGGAGTAGCATTGGTGTTATCCCAAGATGCATGGAAGTCTCTTATAAGATGGGAACCTCATGGACCTAGGATCATCACAGCATCCTTCAAGACGAAGAAGGAAGGGATTGCAATGAATGTCATCCAGTGCTACGCACCCACCAATGACAGCCACGAAGACGACAAAGACCAGTTCTATGCGAGGCTGCAGTCAATCATCGAGAAATGTTCAGCCAAGGATCTGACCATTCTGATGGGCGACTTCAACGCCAAGATCGGAGTGGATAACACCGGGTATGAAGACATCATGGGACAACATGGACTGGGAGAAAGGAATGATAACGGTGAGAGGTTTGTGAACTTATGTGCCTTCAACAAAATGATTATAGGTGGCACCATTTTCTCCCACAAACGTATACACAAAACTACATGGGTTTCACCGGACCACATCACGGAGAACCAAATCGACCACATCTGCATCTATAGGAAGTTTAGAAGGACCATGGAAGACGTAAGAGCAAGGAGAAGAGCCGACATAGCTTCAGATCACCATTTGGTGGTAACTAAAATAAAAACTGAAGCTGAGGAAGCACTGGACAACTAGAGCAGCAGTATTACACAAGTTTAATACAGCCCTTCTCCGGGATACTAACTAACGCAACGAATTCAAATTAATTCTCAGCAACAAGTTCCAGGCATTTCATGATCTACTAGAAAAAGGTGGAACTAATATGGAAGACAACTGGAAAGAGATTAAGGGAACAATAACCTCAACATGTCAGGAGGTTTTGGGTCTCAAGAAACAACACCAAAAAGAGTGGATTTCTGTTAGTACTCTGGACAAGATCCAAGAAAGGAGGAACAGAAAGACAGCGATCAATAACAGTCGGACAAGAGCAGAGAAAGCCAAGGCACAGGCCGAATACACCGAAGTCAATAAGCAAGTGAAGAGGAGCATCAGGTTGGATAAACAAAAATTTGTTGAGGACCTAGCAATGACAGCGGAAAAAGCTGCAAGAGAAGGAAATATGAGGCTCTTATACGATACAACGAAGCAGTTAGCTGGAAAATTCAACAAGCCAGAACGGCCAATCAAGAACAAGGCTGGCAAACCAATCACTGAAGTGCATGAACAACGGAACAGGTGGGTAGAGCACTTCCAAGAACTCTTGAATAGACCAGCCCCACTGAACCCACCAGTCATCGAAGCAGCAGCCACGGATCTCCCTATAAGCACAGACCCACCAACAGTCGAAGAAATCAAAATGGCCATCAGACAGCTCAAGAGTGGCAAGTCAGCAGGACCAAACAACATACCAGCGGAGGCACTGAAGACAGATATAGAAGCAACTTCAAAGATACTCCACACTCTCTTCAGGAAGATTTGGGAGGATGAACAAGTTCCAGCAGACTGGAAAGAAGGGTACCTCATCAAGATACCAAAGAAAGGCGACCTCAGCAATTGTGAGAACTACCGAGACATTACCCTACTTTCAGTACCAGGAAAGGTCTTCAACAGAGTGTTATTGAACAGAATAAAGGACCCAGTCGACGGCCAACTCCGAGATCAACAGGCCGGATTCCGTAAAGATCGATCATGTACCGATCAAATCGCCACTCTACGGTTCATTGTTGAACAATCAATTGAATGGAATTCACCACTTTACATCAACTTCATCGACTATGAAAAAGCATTCGACAGCGTGGATAGGAAAATATTATGGAGCCTTCTACGACATTACGGCGTACCCGAGAAGACAGTCAACATCATACGAAATTCTTACGACGGACTACATTGTAAAATCGTGCATGGAGGTCAGCTCACAGATTCATTCGAAGTGAAGACCGGTGTCAGACAAGGCTGCTTACTCTCGCCCTTCCTCTTCCTACTGGTCATCGACTGGATCATGAAGACTGCAACATCTGAAGGCCCTCTCGAAATACAATGGACAACATCGACGAAACTAGATGACTTGGACTTCGCAGATGACCTAGCTCTTCTTTCTCACACACATCATCAAATGCAGAAGAAGACCAACAATATAGCAGCAGCCTCAGCAGCAGTAGGCCTCAACATACACAAAGGGAAAAGCAAGATCCTCCGATACAAAACAGCAAACACTAACCCAATTACACTTGACTTGACGGAGAAATTCTGGAAGACGTTGAGACATTTACATATTTGGGCAGCATAATCGACAAACAAGGAGTGTCTGACTCGGATGTGAAGGCGCGGATTGGTAAGACAAGGGCAGCATTTCTACAACTGAAAAACATCTGGAACTCAAACCAACTGTCAGTCAACATTAAATTCAAAATTTTCAACACAAATGTGAAGACAGTCCTGTTGTATGGAGCTGAAACTTGGAGAACTACGAAAAGTATCCTACAGAAGATACAAGTATTTATAAACTACTGTCTGCGTAGGATTCTTCGGATTTGTTGGCCAGATACCATCAACAACAACCTTTTATGGCAGAGAACTAACCAACTTTCAGCCGAGGAAGAGATTAGAAAACGACGCTGGAGATGGATCGGACACACACTGAGGAAACCATCAAACTGTGTCACAAGACAAGGACTAACGTGGAATTCAAAAGGCCACAGAAACAGAGGAAGACCCAAGAACACATTGCGTCGGGAATTGGAAACAGACATGAAGAGAATGAACAGCACTTGGGAAGAGCTAGAACGGAAAGCCCAGGACAGAGTTGGCTGGAGAATGCTGGTGGGCGGTCTATGCTCCACTTGGAGTAACAGGCATTGATTGATTGATTTGATTAAAGTTACGTTACTTTCAATATTCAAATACAAAAGAATAAACAAATTGATATCTTGTTAATGTAGGCTCTCACTGGTCACGGACTAGGAAAATATAATATATTTATTCCCATCAATGTAAATCTACTCTAATTTAGATCCAACTTTTGATTGATGTTTAAACCTAGAATTGAGGTTGACAACTCGAACAGTTGGAGAGAATTTTATGTTACGATAAGATGAATAAACGGAAACGATATACTGTAGAAGATATTTTGAGAAATATCAGGGTTTCTACTTTTGAAGTACGTTTACGAAACACTTAGTTCATGACTTTATCTTCTTTCTATTGTTGGCATTCTGACTTGTCACCTGTCCTTTCACCTTTTTTTCGATTGTAAGTTAAAGTTTATCATGAAACGGTTACCCTGTTTCTGTACAAATAACTTCCGAGTCTATTATAAATTGCACTTCTTTATTCATAGTACGCAATAATCTACAATATAGTCTATCTAATATCAAGCTGTGAGTCATATGAAAGGAATAATATAGGAGGTAGTTAACTAACTTTTCACGTCTTCTCATTTGGGCTTAGGGACAAGGATCTTGTGTTTACTAACCAACATTAAAGTCTCAGGTCAGTAAGTCGTAATCCTGATCTGATTGATTCAATATATCAGAGTGAAGGCATGTTTAGTCATCATGTCAAAGTGACGGAAGACACCATCCGCATTAGTGAGTTTATAAAGAAAAGTTGAGGGCACAATATACTATAGATCATCATAACCATCAACTTTATCATTACTAACTATATATTGTATCCGTGTGCCACCAATATGCAGACAGCAGAAAGATTATGATAGGATGTCATTACATAACAAGAAAACGAATAATGTGTATTACAAAAATTTATAGTTTTCCACATTTTTCTCATAAAACAAAAAGTGACAATACTCAACATAGCTAAATAATCACTGTGGTTTATAAAATTAACAAAACTGTACAGTCATCAGAATAGTACATACTAAACTTTAATTATAATACTGCATCGGCTAGTACGCTTTCAAGAACAACATGAATCAAGAGAATGTGAGTGATAAAAGTGCAAGAGCGAAAATAAAGACAGGAATGTCTCAATTATTCACTGGCAGAATAGTAAGATATTGTATTATTTCTGTTAAAGATAATAATCGATTCACCCAACTTTATTCATATACAGACACAATACAGTAATTTATTCCACTGGAATGAAAACAAAGGTTCTTGCAGTAAAGAATAAAAGATAAGGGGTGGGAATTACTGTACATACTTACATTATTACAGGAACAAACAAAATCTCAATGGCTTAGAAGGCACAAAAACGCTAAAAAAAGGAGTATGGTATATTCAACACTAATTTATCAAAACGAACTGTATATAAATTACTAGCGTAATTTAATAAAATTTGTAATCTCGTCCACATGAAAACAAAGCAAAGCACAACCACTTAAATAAGGTGGCAGTTCAATACCTATCTCTTTATTAGTACACTACATAAACTCATAAATCCCTACGCTATCATTTCCTTTTCATAGTAAAATATAATAAACCCTGAATGGCAATATATTTTAAAGTACACACCCATCGTTTGCACAGTAATCATAACGAGTATTTATTATATTCTCATTAATAAGGAATAGTAATAATCTTAAGAGAAGACGAAATGATAAATAATTAACAGATGTAGATACATTCTTTTCAATCTCAATGAAGAACTTAATATTCATTAAGATAATGCCGTATAAAGCGTACAGAAAAGTGTAAGATATGGTATTCAGTTAGTGACATACATTAAGGAACATTTACAATTGCTCCTAAATAATCTAAAACATTAAAGGAACTTTATTCTTTTTTCTGAGTAAATTAACATATAAATAAGTATCCAATAGGAATGTAAAAGGAGAATGAGACAGAATGACAGCATATAGTAAAGCATCTTAAAGAGTGATTTCACAGTCTTTCTTTTTTAGGTGAAAAAAAGGAATACTGTTCACACGTATAAAATTGTTCAATATCTATAATAAAACCTAAAAATGTATCCATACAATAATATTGACATGCTATAAAAGATGAGAATATCAGTTCCAATATAAAATGACGCTCGAATTTGGTGATTTAGTAACAATAGGGATTATTATTACTACCCAGCATTAACATTGATGTACCTTTTGAATACTGGTCAAAATTAGGATAAATTAAAATCTCATCATTAAAATAACGATATAATGTTGGCATGAGTGGCATTTCAACTGTGGTATTATCTTCATTAGTATGCATAGATTGTGAATCGTCACTTGGAATATCACCGACACCCGTATGGCTATGGCTACTACGATTACTCATTCTATGTGATTTTCGATTATTGTTCACAGCAGTATTTAATTGATCTGCGCCTAATATTGGCAACTGACAATGTGAGAAGATACCAATACGTGAATTGGATGGTAAATGTCCAACAAGTTTCAATGTTTCCGAAGTAAATGGTGCTGGAACATTTAGACCAGATGACTGTCTTACAGTCCAGTTAGCCAATGGCTCAGCTAATGTATATTTAATCCATTGAATTAAAAAACGATAAATAAAACGAAGTTGATCCTGAAATTTTTCAAATAAGAAAATTTCCGTGAAAATGGAAAAACGAAAACATTGGTCAATCGGTCTAGAAAGTTAAATTAATTATTCCCGAATTACGAAATACTGCAGTCCGAGTCAATGACAATTACATCAGAAGCAATTTTGCCTTCACAATAAGCTCTAACACCCTCAAAAATGAATTAATCTTTCCTTGTAGATAATATGGGAACTAAAGTAACACGATTCATAAATTCGATCAATGATCCAAGTTCCTCCTATTCTCAAAAATATAGTTAAATAAGATTGATAAGGTGATTTGAACTGGGTAGTATTCACTAACAATATATTTAATGTTATCAGATATAAGTGATACTATTGATCGAATCTGCCATCAAGTTCCTTGAATTATAGCTGACTATTTGTTTGCATCCCCGATAAAAACTTCAATTACACTTGAATATTCAAATGACAAATAAACAGAAAGGACACCCTATTAATCTCCAATGCACTACCTCCTTAAATACACATATTAGCTTAATATTGTCTTTATCTTCTTACACTGTCTAATTACAAGCGTAAAATTATATTGTATACTACAATTTGTTCACTTGCTTTAACACCCACACTAGTTACAACCAAGTTTAATGTTATCTAATGCTATTAAGATTTATGAATGCTTAACTTTAATAATATTAGCAAAGTCAAGGTTATTCATTTAGTAGGTAAGTGCCGTATATTGAAGTCTAGTTTACATTGAAGACTTCACTTCAAGTAACTGGGATTATCGGCAACTAATTTCAGCGAACATGTCAGTGTGGCGCAGATACAGACATCAAATAAAGTCACAAAATATTGCAAAATAAGGTGTTTGTAATGAAATCGCTGATAAAAGTCACATTGTAACACTTATTACTCTATCAATAAATCAATAGCAACATGTCTGGAAATGTTGGAGACAACATACTTAGTGGAAATGTAGAACATTGAGGATAACCTCAGTTAAATGAAATATATTAATTGATCATGAAAATCAGTTTGCCATTACCTGTTTAATTTCAACGGTTCACTGATTGAAGTCAGTCCAAGACAGGTAGCTAATGTAAAACCGACATAAGATAATAATATAATCAGTAATGAAAAGTTTATAGATTTAAAAATTTACCGGTGATGCTAGAATAGCATTCCGACGTGTTTTAACCATTTTAATGACATGAAATAAATCGACATAATGATCTCTTGTCATACGTTCTGACAATAAGTAGCAAACAGCTAATAGGCCACTTCGAGTGGCCCCATTTAAACAGTGAATAACTAGTGGTCCTGTACCACGTTCTAAGCGTACTTTCTCCAACAAACGAACAATTGTTATACGTGAATCAGGTACCTAAAGTAAGAGATATTGTACAATTATTTTAAATTTATTTTTTAAATCAAATTCTGAAGATATTGCATGCACTAACGTAAATATATATATGGTATTAATTACTAGCTAAAGATTATGGTTGAGGGTGATTACGCAATGTAAGTGATATCAGTTAAGTGATTAAACAATAACAAGCATTTAGATATTTATCAGTGTAGGCGAAATTCCTATAATCAATAAAACGAGTACAGTTCATGATATTGCTACACGTTTCTCTTTACGACTGTGGAACAATAAAAGCGCTTGGATTAAAAGCACTAAAAGTATTAATTACATTTAGTCAATTAGTACTTCGGGGTTAATTTAGTAGTAAGGCGGAAGGAAATAAGCATTGACTGATATGATCAAGAAATACTGTAAATAACGAAGAGGTATAATGTTATTCAGAATAAAAATTGACTGTAAGATGCCTGGATTGAAAGTATATTTAGTGTAAAGTAAAGAAAATCACACTAGCTGAAATAGTTCGAAATGGATAGGATTGGTGTAGACGCCTCCAAGTTATTTCCTTGAATCAAAATTCTTGAGTAACTATGCCAGTCGACGTTGTAGTGTTATATCCAGCAATTTCTGCAATTTCTAGAGCTATGAAGTGGATAGATACACCATATTAGAAAGTAATTTGAACTCAAGATTTTATTTTTAGTCTTATCTCTCACTATATTTGGAACTTCATACGACATACAGGTTTGTGCCACACTGATATGTACAAAAACGTCAGTTGCAGATAATTGCAGACTTTCAAAACGTACACTAATATGCAATATTTGTCCTGTAAAGGCTGTATACAATCAAGACAATGAACATTTAAGATAATGCGAATGAACCCTATCATTATTAGTTCACACATACATATCATACGGTGATTTGATCAAGTCTATTATACTTCATGTTTTGTTTCGAAGAGAGCAACAATTTAAATTAATGTTTCGCATCAGAAGTCAGATAAATTTGCATATATTTAAATTACCTTGCTACTAACAGTTATCTTATCTAACCACACTAATTGATCACCGTATAGTGAACCATGTTATGTTAGTTTAGTGCTTAATGATAATCACTTTCTATGGAACTAATGTGATGTAGTCACCAGTCTAAGGTCACCATTACAGCGTGCACTGTTTTTGCGTAGAATATTCTTTGTCTACGATTCGTAATAGTTGAGACCAATCGGCAATCGATCATTTTAATCTATGGAGCATATAGATTATTAAAATCATGATTAAATCTAGTAACCGTTTAAGTCATTCACAAAGGTCAGACATATACAACGATTAATCACAATAATTACAACTAATACAGGTCTAGAATAGTGTTAAAAGTGTTACGGCGTGAAGAAGAGAGAAAGGAGGGAAGGTTTTGGTTAGTTGTAGCGAACGCCAGTGAAGTGCCTAGTTGATAATGCGCCACTGACCCAAGCCCACTCACCCCCCATGCCGACAATAGAAGAAGCAGAATTGAGAACCGGAAAACGGAGAGAGAGACGAGATCTGAGAACCGAGATCGTATTATATTCTAATCATGCCTTTATATATACATAAAACCAGACCACACAGTGAACCAGTCACAAATCTAAAATTGATACAGAACAAAGGAAAAAGTGGCAGTGAATGGGGACAACTTGTACATAACTAAGTAGCCGTAGTTCGTAGTAATAAACAATATACTGAGTAAATATACAAACGAGAGAACCGGGCAAGGGGAACATAACAGTCATAGAAATGAAATGATTACATAATCCACAGTTATAATAATTGAAATAATGTTCTGTAGCACAGTTCTCGAAGATAGTCAATCTTCGTTAGGTGCCCGGAATATTAAAAAGTATATTAAGATTTAAGGAAAAATTAATTATAATCAGGAAGGAGGGAAATAATAAAAAGCATGGGTTATAAAATATATATAGATAAAATGGTACGCGAGTAAAGGGTATCCGAAATAGCGATTCTTATCAATTGTATCTAGATCCATTCAGAAAGTTGTAGCTTTAATGGTAAATCTGAAATTAGTTGATGGGTATGTGAGCTATCATCGACTAGTGGTCAGGACATGTATTACATATGCACAAACGCTTCCTACTTTAATGTGCAACGTTGACTAGTGCAGCAGTAGATTACGAGGAAGCTTGGGGCCGTCAAGCTCAAAGGATTTAACATTCTAAGAATTCATTAACTGTTGGTCTATGTCATATTGGTAATTACAAACTGTTTAGTTGAAGCTCGTGCGAAAAGCCGAGACAAATGGTTGAAGACTCTGGGTGACATAGATTGGAGTCCGTCAGTGTAATGTAGACGCACCAATTCATTACCTTCCCACAAATTTTGAATTTCAATATTAATTCAAAAACACTTTTTCATTCCGTAAATCGAGTTAGATTCACAATGTTTAGTTTTTGCTAATTGTAACGGTGATTATATCATTTCTACTTCTTTACTATTAGTTTCATTAATTTTATTTTGTCGTACTATTACAGTATGGCAACCCAAATTAATGCAAAATTATGGAATTCTGTTTATGATTGACTGTAATCATAAAACGTTGTCTTACATTCGTTTTTAATTTTTTTAGGTCAAGCAAAATAAATACTATAACTTTGAAAAAATCATATACTGGAAGACATTTATCTCGATTTTGTTTACCAGAATAGTGGCGTCTATAATACTACAGTTAGGATCAGCAAGCTATAATTTCCGCCTAATAATTAGATAATTAATCAACTTTCAATAATTGTTACAACAGTGAATCTTATTTATCAAGTGTTGTATATTCATATTTTCTAAAGTTTTTTTGTTAAAATAACCGGTGGATTCAGTGGAACCATTCTATCAACTGATATTCACTTATTAGAAATCTGTGAGGAGTTATTTTTAAACTATAAATATATTCGACAGATAAACAGAATAATATGTATGTGTATGTATAATCAACATAGAACCTGGCACATGTGTGCATCGGTTCAAGTTACCATACCACCATGGCACCGTAAGATTAACACCAGCACCACTAGTAGAAGTTACTTCAATAAAATAATAATGTTTAAACAGTTCTGCAATCTCTATTAGTACAGTTCATACAGGTAAACATGGATTATTATTATTATTGTTATTATTATAGCACTACTAACATTAATTTTAGCATTCCAACCACCGGTAAAATGAAAGACGACAACTTCACGAGCTTTTGATTTTTCATTACTAAACTGTTGATAGTCGCGGTTTTTCATCAAACGATTAATAGGCTCACGTTGACGTATAAGTAAACGTCTTTTATAGATTTCATGATTAGAATTGCTTCTCGATGAAACTGGATTCAAGCGAATTGGAATTAATGAACCCAGTTGACATATTTGTATTTGACCGCCGACAAAATTTAACCATGGTCCACGTCGACATGGTACTGTCCGATTATAATCAGAGTAAATATCATCACGGTCTAGTTTTTCACTAAATGAATCGCTAAATAATGGAGTTGAATCATTTTCATCAGAACGTAAAGGCCAGTATCGAACAGCTCCATCAACACCATAAGAAAATGGTTCCATATCAATGATAAATGAAACCTAAACAAATAATATTCGAAAACGAAAACATGTAAATATGTTTTATTTCAACAGTGGCTGATAAAATTACAAGTTTTATTCACAAGATCATTCAATCAGTGTCATAGATTTCAAATTACCAAAGATACAATTATTCAAAAAATTAAGCAATATAATTTATACCAAAATTTAGTGAATTTGTTTTACTAAACTATTAACTTAATCCACTGTAAGTTATCTTCCAGAGTAAATGCCTATAACGTTTAATTGTACTAATTAATTCATTTATTATCTGGCACTCGATTAGTAGAATAATCATTTAGGTTAATGCTTGTAAAAGTTCATTTTAGTTGATGATTTCACTTTACTAAATAATGGTTGTAAATTAATTGGTACGTAAATGGTTGAACACAAATAAATAGTACTTATCTCGCTCTCTACAATAAACTCTCATTATAAATCTCCTCTTTTGGAAAAGCTCAAGGTTTTGAAAGGAAATGAAGCTGTTGAATCCGGTCTGATATGCATATACCAGTGAAAAATACTCTTTGTAACCAAATCGTGTTGCGGGTATCAAAATATAATCAAACTACCATTCATCAACTAGCTGGGTCTGTATTTTAAAACATAGCAATACCATAAGAAACCAGTTTCTTCAAGAACATATCAGTCAGTCATGTTCAACATAGGACGTGGTGCAAAAGTTCATTGGCTAAAAGTGATAAACCACTTCAGTAAGACGAGATGACAAATGGATGAATCTCAAAAAAATCAAAATAAAGTAGGAGAAATGATAGTGAAAAACACCAACAATATAGAATACAATTTGATAATATTCAACGTAAAAGTATGTAGAAAGGAATATTGAAGCTCATGATCTAAGCAAGATAAAGAGTGAATCCAGTCGCCCAATTTAACCGATTATAAACACTCATACACAATGCTTCTAAACATTGTTTGCAATTACCATACGTGTCCCAATCAGTCAGAATGAAACTACCAATACGGTTAAAACCAACAGCCAATCGAGTGATGCCTTAATTCAGTTCGGCCAACTTGAGCTTTATTCGAACGTATTTGTACTATTCAAAGGCATTAGTGAACCTTGTTCACACATAAATATTCGAAGGTATCCACCAATCGTTTTATTAATTTGGATTTGGCTAAGATATGTATACATATATGATTGCATAATTATATTTTGGCAATATAAGTTTCCTCATAAAAACAGATTGCACTACTAAATCACTGTATTACAGTTCATTTGTATTCATCATCCTAGTATATTGAATCGACATTTGGTAATTTAATCAAAAATACCTAGAAGCCATACGTATATCGTATGTGTAAAAGGCATTCAATCTGAGGTTTTGTTTTTTTTTATTCAAAAATTAACAATTTGTCATGCAACGGTTTGATGTGACGTTTAGTTATTTATCGTAGACACCAGTTATATCCGCGACATTTCACCGATTGTACATAACAGTAACAAAATTCAACAAAAGTTAGATGTTGTTTATATATTACTTATTAGTAGGCAGAATTATAGATGAGTAACTTTCAGCATATAGTAAAAGGTAAAAATGTGATGTTTTTCATACGTTACAACTTGATTTTCAATTATTTATGAATGTGTATAGTGAACGGCTACAAATATTTAGTTATAAATGAAAATCAACTTGTAAAGTATGATGAACACATCTAATCATTGCCTTCTTCAGTTATATACAGATTGTGAAAGACCTTCAGTGTGGTACCTAGAAAGATCGATCATCTTTCAGCTTATTTAGTGTGAAACAAGCATATCAGAATGCCATTTTTACTAGACTATAATGTAAGTGTCTATCAAGGATATGCTTCATGTTGTACAGCACAGTATACCGTAAGACAAATACAAATACGATAGCCGTTAAGGCTTAAAGTTAAATTTCGGATGAAAATTACGCTTCCGTACGCAACAATCATCTAGTTAACGATTAGAAAATTGATCAGAAACACAAGATACAACATGTTTATTGACCACCGAAAATATTGTTGATAACCGCAGACTACTCAAATACTGCATTTAATCCAAATTTACACTATATAACGAATAAGAGTTAAAATACTTGGAGAACCACTTCCTAGTAGGTGAGACCTAAATGGTTTATCTTTTTATTATAAAGGAAAACAAAGAGAAGTCACCTCACAAACTTCGCACTTGCTTACTTGTTCTTCTTCAATCATACACCAAAAATCATCAACTGTGCTTGCTAAAGGAGTTTGTGTCAGAATAATGTCATCCAGTAAACTTGCACTATCCAAATAGAATGCATTGATGTAATTTACACTTTTCAAACTATTATTATTACTACTACATATTGTGCAATGTAGACAAACACGCCAACGTTCTGAGGGAAGTAAATCAATGTTTTCAGGATAGCGGTTTTTGTGTACGTTGGAAGAATTCATAGCAACTTGTAACTCTTTATTTGGATCGAGCACCGGTGTATATAAATGCAAAACAGACCATTGTTCCCATAAATAAGACCGATTAATTATTGGATTTTTATGGCATAACTAAACAGAAATTAAAACAAAAGTTATTAATAATGTATTATTGCTTTTTTTTGAAAAAGTATCGGAAATATCATGGAGCAAACTGTATCAATGGTATTGGTAGTCTCAGGGAATTCACTTAGTAACAAGATAACATTTATCATAATTTTTCATGCGTTGTGGCAACATTGGAAACTTTGTTTCCTAGGAGGTTCATATGTCCTAAATTAGACCACTGACAGGATTGTAAATGAGTGCGTTGATGCAGTTTTCATTAAGAATACGAGAGTTGTCCATGATACGTTCATTTTTCTAGTGCTTCTCTTTAACTCACAACAGTTAGTGATGCAAAAAATTGTCTAGAATATATTTGCAAATTATTGCTAACCCACGGTAATTAGTCAATTTTGTATTTACGAGAAATACACACCAATTACTAAATAAAATGTTTAATCTGTCAACCTGTGTAATAAAATTAACCGAATAAATCAACAGGTAATAAGTAACATTACCGAACTAAGTTTGTGAAATTCACCTGAGACTAGTTATAATGCTTATGATGAGCATAACTATTTATTGCACCAAAACTCAATTTCTACTGTGAGCTTTACTTCATTTCTCCAGCACTTTAATGAAACGAACTTAATAACTGCATTTGTAGACAGCGACTGCTAAGATCATTATGCCATAGAATGGATGATAATTATATACAACTAGCAAATAATGGTCAAGTATGACTCCATGGAGTAGTACCATGACATTGACAAGTCATCCAACATGGTTCCAAATAGGAGTATAGTAATCTTGATGAGGTGTAATGATAAGTCTGTCAAACAAGTAAAAAAGAGCTTCTTAACTGATAGAAACTAACTCTGGTCATTCCCCTAAAACAATCGAATTCTTAGATGAATTCAATTTCTATCTTTTCTATTGATTCTATAACAAGACCTACATTTTTCCGTTATTATTTAATCAATTTCATTAAATCTTTT
Organism: Schistosoma mekongi; assembly: GCA_034768735.1. NCBI lineage: Eukaryota > Metazoa > Platyhelminthes > Trematoda > Strigeidida > Schistosomatidae > Schistosoma > Schistosoma mekongi. Next base: position 27,586,715 of record CM068306.1, read on the forward strand.
TGGAACTGATCTCTTCTAGAATTGTACAATTCGAAGTACTTGAATGATTTTAGACTTTGATTATTCACTGGGTAGTGACCAATGTAATGTTCGTCTAGTGCATAATGCTAATTGGATCCTGCCGAAAATGTCCCAATATGGCCACAAGTCTAAATAACTCAACTTGTTGGAAATATTCTGATACAGAAAGTGGTTTGAAGATAACAACCAATAAACCTTGGACCGAAGTTTCGTGATAGTTGGCATTCGTCAGCAAAGAACACCTGCTTACAATGTCAAACCACTTAGACTAGTGGCTACATTGGAGCTTAGTTGATAGAATGCAATTAGTACGATACTAGATTGGATGGATATCATATTGCGTACTATTAAGTGATAAACCAGTGAATACTTATCAGTCTTACAGACAGTCTCTGTTACTATATGTGTAATCTGAGCGGATAGCCTTGATATAGCGAGTGTATGCATGTATAAATTAAGTTGGATTGTGGTTAGCAAGGGAAATCCAGTAATGCTCGATTCACAAAATTTGATGTTCAAGGGCAAAGTCGTACAGGGGTATGAAGACAGTAAAGAGTTTCTCCTCCCCTTCAAGGAAACCAAAATTAAACAGATGCAGCCTTCTCATAGCGGAAGGTTACGAAAAGTCGATTTTGAAAGCGACACACTACACCTTGATAGATTTTACTCCACATACAAGTGAAGGGCTAACATATCAAAAACTATTCATAAAAAGATCTTGCATAACCGACCGCAGATAGTTGTTTCCTAAACATTACGGTAACACGCATGTCGTCAAGACTACTTTTAGTCCGGCTTCCTTTTCATGTAAATCAATAAGGACCCTTCCACTGTGTTGACAACAAGAAAGAGATAGCTTCCTCCATATTTCTAACAGAACTCGAAACCGAATTGAGAATCTAATTCAAAAATTGTTGCATAAACTATTTTCCTTGGGATATAATACAGGTTATTTCAAGATTCATCTTCTATTTAAATATCTAGAACATGTTTTTAAAAATGCAGAAACAATACAATATTAAGTTCTAAAATAATAAATGTTCTACATTTTAGAATAATCATATTCAATGGAAAAACAAAATATTAATATTCCAAATAACTTCAGTAGTATTTAAAAATGGAAGATAAATTCAGCACATTAATACTCACCATGCGATAAGTACTACATACATCCAAGTCTACGATACAATGTCCAGCTAACAGAGCTTCAAACAATAGATCATACAATAAAGTGAATTGTTGCATCGAATGAATAATATTTGATCTAGCCTTACATAGTATTGAACAAAATTTAGCCACATTGACAACATGTTCATGTGTAGCTTGTTGAAGTAATGAGTCGAAAGCTATATACAATCCTGTGCGAGATAAATCTATTAAGAATGAGAAAATGTAAAGGAAAAAATGTCAAGTTAAATTAAGTGATTCTTATGAATACATTTATGATATTAATGAAAATTATGCCTATAAATTTATATGTACCACCCAAATCAGTTACGTTAGTGGAATAGAAAGAGAAAGGTTGACCTTAGACTTTTTGAGGATGCTTAAAAAAACCTTGATCAAGACGTACTTTGAGCTGCACAACAGCTGGACATCTTTCAGACATAGGACATACGATTGTAACCATGAATTATTCTAAACTGATTAACAGCCGAGCTCCGGCATTCTAAAAGCCGTTGAAGTCACTGTCATTAAAAGTAAAGAATTTCACTTGTGTGTTCAAACGGAGTGTATTATTAATCTTTGCCTGCCATAGTTACAAACTCTCTTTCATTATATCATAAACATTCTTAGACTCCTTGCATTCTATTACGTCGTGATATCATTCATTTTTTGACTCACGTCTAGTTCAATAATTTTGTTCTTAACAAGTTGAGCTCCATTTATTTTATTTTATTCTTAGCCTTAACGAATATTCATTACGTTAATCACTTATGGTCCTTTGATCTCTTGTTACTTCCGGGATGTTATTCCAAATGTCGTATATACTTTAAGTTATAGCTTAACTTAATCACTTAAATTTATTTCCAACTTATTATATTAAAATAATGTTTATTCATAAAAAATTCCAACCAAAACATTCATAAAAGTCTTTTCATCCCTTTCCATAATTTCGATTTAGAGACACCGAAAGTTTGTGGGTAGCTGGCGACAACCGAACAAAATGAGTTTACCTTATTTTGGTCAAATCAGAAATCGTTCTCTTCAAGTTCGATATCTATTTAGCTAGTCTATGAAAGAAAAGCAAGTACCCATAATTAAAAAACGTCAGAACATAATGAAACAGATTAGAACCTTCTATAAAATTCTAAATAATTTCTTATTGTTACAAGATTGAACATGGAAAACGCTAGAAACTGCCCCCCTCCCAAACTAAATTATAATCTAAAGGCAGGCATATTTTACAAATAATGAAATTGACCTTGGCGTAAAAGAAAACTTAAATTGACCAAACTATACAAACCAGTAGAACAATGCACAAGGATTGGACCATCTTCTGGACGACTAGCTGTTTTAACACGATAATAAAATTCTATAAAATGTAGTCGATCAAACACTGTTCCATAAGTTAATGTATGACAGAAGAGATCATGTGAATTTCTTGATAAAACATAATTACTATCAGATAAAATACTAATTTTACGATTGTCTTCCAGCATAATATCACCATGTATGAAATCAGTTGGCAAATTATTATAATGATGATCAAGTGTCATCCAACTATGAAATTGATATTGCATAACTCTTTGACTAATATTTGATGATATTTCAGTTACAATGAAGCATCTTACAGTAAAATGAGCATAATCAATACGATCCATTATTTCTACCATAATATTACCAAAGTATTGGCTTGTAGATTTTGAATCTGAGAGAATGGTGTTACTAGATCTTGAAGGCATCTGCATTAATGAAATGAAATAAAAAAAGATACAAAGAAGTGAAATTACTTCGTTAGTAACAACAGAATAAGACTCAGCACAGCATATGAAAACGTTTAAGTGCCCAGAAATTGAATTATTTTTTTCAAGCTAAGTGGCAAAAAATAGTAAAAGTAGAAAACAATATGTTAGATCATTCCTAGGTCAATGAGGTAGAAACGTTTTAACTCACAACTGTCATTTATCCTGCTACGGAGTCTGAAGAATCCTAATAAACAATCTTTTTTGCTGTTAAGTCAATCAGGAAAAACAAATCGATTACCTTTTCACTGCATGAGAATGTGTCAAAAAAGGCTGTTTTATGACACTCTGTGGTTTAGCAAAATATAGGGTTCACATGGGGTTATGTATAGCAATCAGTGGACTAATAATACATGAATCGACATTAAATATACGGTCTATCCTGAGAATCTCATATCATACTATGCTAAAGAATATTAGACGTAAAAGTCACTATATACTTACATTTTTAAGCAATATAGAATTGAAAGGAAAAGTTAATTAGGTGGTTTGTGACGATTGGCTTAACAACAGAAAACACTGTTTACTAAGGAGGTTAACGCTCCGTAGTAGGAAAAATGGTTTATCTTGTTTAATCTGGTTTGCGTTTTTTTAGCAAGTTTGGGTTTTTACGGGATGGGGGTGCTAGCCCCATGCCCAACCCTCCTCCTTTACCCGGGCTTGGGACCGGCAGTAACCCTAGGAGGGCTACAGGCGGAAAAGAGGAAGGCCAAAGAACACGCTGCGTCGAGAATTGGAAGCAGACATTAAAAGGATGAGCAGCAACTGGAAACAACTGGAAAGGATTGCTCAGGACAGAGTTAAATGGAGAACACTGGTGAGCGGCCTATGCTCCTCAGCGAGGAGTAACGGGCAGTAAGTAAGTAAGTAAGTAAGTAGGAAAAATGAAGTCCAGAGTCGAAACATTCCTACCTCATTGACCTAGGAATGACCTAGAATGCAGATTCCTACTTCCTTTGAGTATTTAGAAGTAAAACGAACTACAATTATAAAACTAATCTAAATTAAAATTAAAAAAAAAGGAAATATGTTTCAACTTACTTCAGGCCAGTATTGACAACATTTAAGAGTTGAATCTTCAATGGAATTAGTAAGCATTACAATTTGTGCAATATTACATTGAAATATCATTAACCAAAAATCTTCCATAGTAAGTATATCAAATGGACTTTGAGCTGCAATATAACTACGTCTACGCATATAACCATCAATATAACTTGCATTAATATAATCCGTTCCAACTGAATCATTTAACCGATTTAGTGTAACACGATTATGATCATAAGGTAAATTAGTTTGATTACGATTTTTTGATTGATTGAATTTTAAATTACCAATTGATTGGGGAAATTTTACACCTAATGGAATACTTATGGTCGGAAAAATGATAAACAGATAACTGTATAATAATATATAAGATATGTAAAAGGTTAATGGATTTTGCATAGTATGATAATAATTATTGATCAGGGCTTCAAATATCAGTCAAATATGAGAAGACACAAAATGTTTATTTTATTACTCTTACATACTTCCAACAACAAAGATTTCAACAGACAAACTAATCAGTACCACTAATTATTTTAGTTTATGTAATAAATTATCTCCAGAATTAGCTCAAATCAATTGTGGTTTTCATTAGGTTTTATGGTGCATGTAGCAACTGCTACAGTTAATCATAAACAGCGTAGAACTTAAGTGCATCAGCCAAAGTCGTCGCAGCATATTAACACAGCCAGTTTACGTTATTAAGATGAATACTAAAGTAGCAGAATCAGTAGTAATGTCAGTGATAATAAGAAAGATTAGGAACAGGATGTAATCGAAAAAACAGACAAACTAAGTAATAAAATACTAGTCAACAGTTCATACCTTGAATATTCACGTGAATATGTTTTTAATACTTCATTTAAAGGCCATGTCCCAACTAATGTACTCAAAGGTCCATGTTCTGGATCAATAATCAAATAACGAGGTTCACCTAATTCTCTTGGTATGCTCCACCAAGCATAAGAATCAGGCAATAAATAAGATTTTTCCAAAAACGTTACATTTGACTGTCTTGGATTTCGGAATATATATTGACCAGACTTAAAAAAGAAACAAAATGACAAGGAGAATAAGTGAAAGCATATGTAAAAATTATAATCACAGTTGAAACAATAAAGTCATTGGAATCTATCGATCTATGTTTTAAATTCCAGACTTGTGACCTTTAATGTATCAAGAAGTTGCTCTCTTGATATTGTGAAGTCGAATATAAGAATGTAATAGCTATCTAGTGTTCATCAGTTTTGGATGTAGTATTCCCACCTAACTGATATTCCAGTTCGCGAAGAATCCCTTCAAAATGATGTCGGTAAATCCGAAACCAGTCCAATGAACAAATCTGTCATTGTGATCACATCAATAGGGCGTTAGAGAATAAGGCTAGATTGAAATACACAACAAAATGAAACAAACGATACGCAGTTTGAATATTGTACGACTGCATCCAAACAACTACAAAAAATACATATCCATAACCATAAAACCAGTTCCTATCAAGGGCATTTTTAATTTGGTCGACCATCACACGACGAATACTAAATACTCGACAACATGAGATTTGCAACAATTGTTCAATGATGGTTTAGTCCCAACACGACATAGGCAAACTAACACAAAGCTTAGGTCTATCAGAGCTACCGATCAATCCCTTTCAAGCAATTAGCACTAAACAATAGCGTATAACAAACCACGAAACTGCAGAAACTGCCCACACTATTATGTAATTAATAGAATTCCGCCAGCTCTAAAGGCTGTATAGCTCGAAATCAGTTTCCAAACTGTAGTTACATGAAAGTAAGGAACTTCTTAGGTCAAGTTGATGTATAGTCACGGTTGAGTCTAGGATTCACGTCTCGTCCTACATGAGATAGAGTAAGCTCAATGATTGATAAATTGGCATTTGAATTGAAAAGTAGTAGATTCGAGTCCGAGTGCAAATTTTAAATTTGAAATACAAGTGAATATGGATAAGCAATCCCAAATACAATGAAATATGATTCTTAAATTCTACTACAAGCTACAAACTAACTTTTGTAGAACTCATGAATAAATGCACTTTTTTAGTAATCTGCGTTAGATGCACGTATATCAGCTTCCGATGATCAAATACAATCCTTAATATTAAAGACAGAAAAACTCAAACCTAAAAGAATACAGTTGTGGAATTTGGTTTTCCGTATTTAGAAAAGAAAGCAGATTTATTTTACTCATTTAAAAAAATATATAACACAATGATAAAAAAACTAAACGATTCAAACACTAACCTTTCTACAACAAAAATAATAAATGACAAATGCTAGCAGGGCTAAAATAGCCAGAGCTAATAAAATACCCAAAATTATTGGAAGTATATTTGATTCTATTTGTTTACTTGCTGTAGATACCGGTATGATTGAAGTACTGTTACTACTACTACCGGTTAGAAACATTACTGGAGGTGAACGTGTAATTTCACTCATTCCATCAACTTCACTTTGAACAATTGCATAAATAGTATAAGTAACATTCGGTTCCAAAGGTGGATTTGCATAACCTTTTTTCGTAGTCGATAAATTGTTAGTTAAATTTGAATCGTCAATAACTTTGTCAGATCCTATGACAATCAAGTTTGATGGATAAATATTGGAATAATAAACAATATTAGCATTATTTGGTAAACCAAGTTGTGTTTGATCCACTAACGATTTCGAGTTTCATTTTGTTTCCCAAAAGAAAAAAAAAAGAAAAAAGTGAATAAGAAAATCATTCTTTTAAACAGTGGAACCCCAAAACATCCTCAGTCACATATCTCTGAATAAGTTTGAAAACAATTTACATTAGAAGATGATATTCACTGATACGTCACTGAATAAGACAGAAGTATAATATAGGGAAGAGCTTAAAGGATTACTAAAATGACAGCAACATATGTCAACGCGGTGTTGACCACGCATATACCGTGACCAGTGGCTAGATATACTGGATGACGTGGGTCAGAATCGGTCACAATAAAGCAAACGTATCCACTCAATGTCATCCCTTAAATCGTGAGCTTAAAATTATTTCATAATTTACTTTCCACTCTCCCTGAACCATATTCTATTTGTTCACACTCCTTGTTATTATTATTATTACTCTAAACAGTGAAGTAACTTCTACTTCTACTCATGTGGTGTTAATCTTGTGATGCTATAAATGTCTGGCAACTTGGACCGATGTACATATGCGCTAGGTTGATCACAAATACATACATACAGCCGATCAGTAATATAGTTATATATATGCGAATAGATAATAAAAAGTAGTAATATTACGTGGAGCATAAAAATGAAATCATCGATGTTTTTCATAGGGTTTTCGTGTATACAGAAGTAATATTGATATAAAAATCGGTCCATATGGCTGCAAAACATCCACCTTCTCGAATATTTACAAGGCGTTTTAAGTTCAAGTAACTGGCTAGAGGTTTACGGTTGGGGTCAGGACTAAGATTGTAGATTAAGATTTATTTACGCGTTATATACAATCTACATAGAAAAAAATGGAGTAATTTTATACGTTCAACACTTTGCTTCTACTCTATGACGATAAGAAGTGATTTTCATCATAATTTCTAAAAGTTATGAATAGGGATTTCAGTGACGTTATTTAAGCGACGAAAAACAAAAGCCATCCATTTTTAAACTAAACTCAATAACTCGTAGTTCAATTGAATACAATTTTCTCGTAAATACACCCTATAGAAGTTCATAATTTTATGAATTCCTCAAGTTATTTCCTTTACTGTGCTCTTACTAAGTAACAGGCACAAAATAATGAATAGATATTTTGTTCTTGTGTGAAACTACATCGAAATGTATAACCACAGCATCACAACATAGGACTGAACCTAGTAACTTTAGAATGTTTCATAATGAACACAATACCTTTATTCTAAACGTTAAACTGTTAAATTTCCATACGAGTTTCTTCTTACGTATAGATATTTTGTAGCATTTATTAGCAACACGTGTAAATGGATAGTGATCAGAGAATTTCAGATATATCGCTTAACAAATTACTACTGGATAATACGATTTTATTCTAAAGATTAACAATTAGAATATTTTGGAATTTCTAAAATGTAATAACTTTTGATCAGAATATCATATAATGAAAAACAAATCATTATATGTCACAAAGATACTTTCTTATATTGAAAACATTAAAATACCCTATGTTTAGTGGGTTTAAAACTCCTTGATATTCGAACAAGTATGTCCGACCTATGTGAGCTGTGATCGGCTAATGGAAGAGCAGACAAACGTCTATTGATTCTTGACAGTTATTGATAAATTATAGTTGGTATCCGACCTGAAGAGTTAAATCACGTAAAGAAATTAAAGTGATCTAACTGAATCTGAAATAATCATACTATGGAAGTAAATTGACATTCATTTATAAAATACTCAATCAACTAACATATAAACAACAACAACAGCAATAGCAATCAAAAACACTGAAAAACTCACAAACTGAACGTCGCATACGATTAATGCTTGTATTTTTCTCAACAACCAAATAAAAGCCATTAAGTGGACCACCTTCATAACCGGTAACTATTGGAAATTTTACATTCACTAATAATGAACCATTAAAAATTGGAACCAATGGACTGAATGACAAATTTTTTGAATTTTTAAAAGGTGCTGGACCCGTCCATACATTCAGGAAAGATGATCCAACTGATGTATCTAAAAATGGTTTCCATTCAGAAAAATTTTACTTGAAGATGAATAATCTCATTTGAAAGAAAAACTAATGATATTTTCTTTAAATTTAATTAAAATGTTTAAAGTTATGTCGGCTACCCACAGCACTAAAAAGATATTCTGAAGACTTGCTATTAGGGTGTTAAGATAGTACAAATATATTGATTGTGATCTGTCAACCATAATGATTCTTTTTACAAGGCAACTACTTACAAATCTGAATTATTGAATCAAGTTCATAATAAACGGACAGGAAGAGAAATAATAAATAATCAGTAAATGTGAGTCGTTTCATGTGGCAAAATACGTTTACACACAAAATATCCTTCACAAAATAAACATGATTGAAATTAAGTTATTAGTTTTCGCGAATGTCGCAACCAATGGTTCCAGACAATAGGTGACATGAAACAGACCCAAATAGCTCAGGTTCATTCATTCTTTGTATACTTTTAAATGCTGAACTTTGGAATTTTTATAGACCTTTCCTTCCACGAATCGATTCTTTCTTCTAGAAACGTTCATGTTCAAACCTTTTTACTACTAGTGACGTTATTGAATTTCTCTAATTTTGACAGTCAAATTGCTGAGATAATGGACTGAATCAAATTAAACCAGCTGACATATGAACCATGTTATACATAGGAAATGACTGAATGATCATTATCCACCGGATGTTTCACATTTATAAAACAACCATTATAAGTACTTTACAGATGATAAAAGTAAATGATTTACGCTACCATTAATACTAAAATTATAGAATCAGTTAGCAATCACCTTTTTGAGGATTCATGAATAATATGACTATGTATCACGAGTTGGGTGTATATAACCAATCATTAAGCTTCCTTTTACTAAGTGAAATAAGATGACTGCCATGGGGTGAGTCGTTTAAAACAACAAATACTAAACCACTTATGCTTTCCAATCTGAATCTCGTCTACAATAATAAAGAAAGTTTGTAATTCATGTGGACCCTTCTGGTTACACTGTGTCTTCTGAGCTGGATGGAATCAATAAATGTTTGTAAGTCAGTGAGTTTATACAACCCAGCATAAGATTCGGTAACTGTAGACAAGTCTAACCACTATCGATTGTAATAGTGAGAAAAATGGAAAATCTGCAGAAGTTACAAAATTAGTTAAATTAACACGCACTTTAATTTTTCTGCTCTTAATTGTTAACATGTCATTAACATACACTTATCTATGTACATTGATTGATCACTGTGCAGTGACCCATTTGACGTTTGTATAGTCCTCAGTGTTAACCGAAGCTAGCCATCAAGTCACGATATAATCTAAATGACTCCACAACTGGTGCACTATGTTTTGATGTTGGGTTGTTAGAGGTAATTGGTAAGAAACCTTGGACATAGACTTCAGAGATAGTACTCCACATTCAATTACAACCCATAGCATCTTTAATATCGTAGAAATGGGTTGTTGAAGAGTGGCGACTAGGACAAAACCGATCAATCGATTTCACTAATTGTATTTTCAAAATTATGCCAACCTAAGTATACCCGTAGATACGTTTGGTTGTAAGTACTCTCAAGTATATCTATATGAATTAATCTGGCAGATCAAAATGTTTTAAACTTGCTTCACTTATGTGTGATGAGGATCATTAGTGTTTTTGTTTTATTATGAAATCGTTAGTTGAGTAAACCTGATATTACAAAAAAGTGGTCAATTCACGAGCAATGTATGGTTTGGAGTATAAATTTACTGCTTTAATTTTCCACATCACATTAACAGTATTAGTTGAAATTAACAAGGTGAATACTGTGGAGGCATAAGAACTAGTAATATCAGTGGTATGAAAATGAACTAGGAATAGAGAAAATGTCTCCAGAAGAATTAATTCAGGGAATAATATCTTAAAGTTAATTATGAAATTCAAGATCTAAGAAAAATGCAGCTGGTTCTGAGCCATGTTACGTATGTATAAATGTGTATGTATTTACGAATAATTTAGAGACACTTACTATCAGAACCGATCGCATCAACAATAATCCGAAATCGAGAGCTAGCAAGTAAATTAGGAATCCGATATTGATAAATTCCACTAACAAAATTAGCTGCCACATTAAAAATCCGTTTTGTGAACACGGAAGTAACCGAAAGTAATGTTTCAATCATTTCCACGGAAATCTACAGTGAACCAAAAAGGATTACATATATAAAATGACATTAATAAACAGTATAGAATAATCTGAATAATTAACTCACAATATTACCAGAAAAAATACAAGTAAATAACAATATATAGAATTCTAGTAATACATAAGTTAACAATTTCCAACAACAAAAATATCCAGGCACTATAAAGCATTTACAGTCAGTGAATTAAATAAAAGGCACTAAGTAGATTTAGCAAATACGCAGAATAATAAAAGTACTAGTGGACTAATATCATTCAGTGTACAACGTAAAAAAAGAGTCATCGAAAAAGTAATTTACACAATATTATGAAATATACCCTCACTCATAGACAAATGAAAATTAGTGTAAAACAGAGGCATATTTATAACTAACTCAAAATTGTGACATACATTTTCAGCTACTTCAATATTAATAAGTACCTCGCGAACAAAAAAACTAAAGGAACAAAGAGAACCACCGAATGTTCATCTTGTAAAAAAAACCTAAGTTATTTTTTACTACTTCTTAAGAATCAGAATTAATGGTAACTTTGTTTGCATTTTGGTAAGGTGAACAAAAGTGTTACGAACTTTTAGCCTTACATTAATAGTTTTACTTATTAAAGACCATTCATAGTAGTATTTCACCATTAATAGTTGATAATCGATTTGTAAACTATGACAAGAAGTCCTTATCATTTACATTAGCCTTCTTCAAAGTGTAAACAAAAACAATCAAATTCAACAATCTTTACAACACCCAATTACAATCAAGTCCGTTAGTGACTAACTTCAAGAGATAATCTCTCAAACATGAATAGTGGAGTTCATCTATGTCAGATGTAAAGCGTCTACCCACCGATGACGGTGAACAATATCTCACACAAATATATCAAGAAGTGACTGAAGTTAGTACTATAAACTGTTGAATACAGACCAGTTCAATGGTCTAACGATTAAGAGTTCGCCAAGAAGTTTGAAGGTTCTGGGTTAGATTCCCTCGTAAGGTCGTAGATGCAAGGACGAAACAACTATTCAGCGCTTTTCAATGGCTTTCCACTCACGTCAATTTTTGATTTAAAAATCAGTTTTATATTACTTTTGCTCACTAACAATTAGTACCAAACGACACTCAAAATGTCTATTAATGTGAATCTAATTCTTTGGATTGAGATTATTGGTAACACTTTCGATAATTAGTAAATATGTTATATTGAGCACTTTCGACTACATTTCTGCTAATTTAGTGGGTGCTTTCTGAGTATTCCAGTGGAGTTGGCGTCAAACATAGGCATGACATTGTAACAAGCAAAGTCAAACTAGTCATATATATTAACTTCAGATGGTAGGTGATGAGTAAGGGATATGCTATTAAAGTAAGCAAACTAATTACCTAGCCAAGGTTTATGACTGTGTCAAAGGACAAATATCTTTCGGCATGGTTGGGCAATGAATAATGAAAATCAATCGCCTCCACTATACCACAATATGTAGTAGATTCAAGACATTCAGCCCGACCCGAAATTTGACGTAATGTATGAAATCCAGTTAAGTAAACTACGTCTGAAGCTCTAACGTTCTACAATCTGAAGCCTGAGTTGTGCACGCAACAGCAATTTGTGATATCGCTTTTATCACAATGGCTTAATTTTGAGTATCACGTTAATTGATTTATTTATGTATTTATCAGTATTTTTCTGTTTCTCCATATCTTATTCCTACCTCCATTCACTTTTACGATAATAATACTAATAACAATTCATATATTTAAGTTGGATTGTGACTAACAAGCGGAATCCAGGACGCACGTTTCTTCCTATTTGGGACTCATCGGCTGGATGTACCTGCATCCCAATGTTGATGTTCACACTGGGATTCGAACTCAGTCCGCTTCGTGCCAAACGCCACCGCGTTCACCACTAGGCTACTGTGTCCAGACAGTCACACTTGTGAAAAGGGCATATATATGTAATTAGGATAAGTTTGTATTTTCCTGGATTCCGCTTGCCAGTCACAATCCAACTTAAATACATAACTTGTGTAATAACGCTATATCGAGGCAATCAGCTCAGGATGCACATATGGCAACAGAGACTGACCAATTTCAGTCCATTACAAATCAACGGGAAAATACAAACTTATCCTAATTACTAATAACTATTATTATTATTATTAGTAGTAGTAGTATTAGTATTGGTATTATCGTTATTATTATTATTATTATCAGTAGTACTATTATTATTATTATTATTATTATTATTATTATTATTATTATTATCACAAAGTCTGTCTCCAACCAAATTCCCTCGATCTTTATTCACAAATCTTAACCCTAATCTAATGATAATCAAAACTACTGTGTCTCCACCCTACAACACAATATTCATGCTTTGCCTCCCTCCTCTTTCAGCTACCAATTGATAAGTTAAAATTATATATATATACGATTGTACAGCTTGATAATTGATTCGTTGAAATGAGATCCGTCCGCTTAATAGGCGTGTTTGAAATGAGTATATAGCTATGGTATCTATACAGCATGTTTTTGTTTTTGAAACCTGTTGTACATTTCAGTTTCCTGATTGGCATTGTAGGCTTATTGTTAATAGAACATGTGTATGCGATATCTGGATCGAGTTGATGATGACCACATACCAAAACTTTTAATAGGTACTCTTGAAATTAATGAATTTTTAACAGTAGACAGAGAGTTTTCATTACCAAATGAGATAACTAACCTTAGATATGTTTCTAAGTGTAAACCGAAATTACCAACACAGGTTATCTTTTGAATAGATGGAATACGTATGCTTGCGATAATTGCTTCACACAGAGAGATATTTACAACAATAAACTCAATAGATCTGTTTAATGGTCACATAGAAGGCTTTCGAAATATTTTAGCTACTAACTAATAAAATTTACACTGTTTGTATGTTTAAATTGTCTGCCAATGTTATTAAGTTTCGTTTGTGGAAATAAAGTCGTTTAACCATTTGTAACTTAATTTTGCAAACAGATTATTTGCACTGACGAAATGCTTGTCACACTTAATCTACGCATACATAGAAATACTGGTAATTGTAATAAAAGATGTCGTTATCAACAGTTAGTCAATCAATACAAAGGTAACCAGCTCATATACTGCAATCATTAAAGCAAGCACATTTTGGTACAAAACGGATACAATAATCGCCACCCAATTGGTTAGTATATGATTAGACCAAACAAAATATGGTGCATAGAGGTAATCAATGAGATGTTAGAAGAAAATAGAGGATGAAATCATAGTAATTAATAATAAAATCCGTCCTGCACATCACAGTTGTGGTTAAAATCACTTAAGAAAAATTCTGGTTCATTTTTCTTAACATTAGTTACTATGTCATCACAATTATTAATAAGAAAAAGAAAAAGAAGACAAAACAGTCAGAAAATATTTAATCATATTTTTTTTAAGTAACAGTTGAATTATGTTTGGTGCTAACTTATGACACATCGGTGACTGGAGAAATACTGAAAGCCATAAAGTACTATTTCATACTGGGTTTAGACTAGTCAACAATTCAAGCCACCATCTTACACAAGAAGCCATAAACCTTTATAGTACAAGAAGAACCTTACAATTGAACTGTTAGGCCAGTGTTCATTGTTATAAACTTCTTAATTTCAATGAATTTAAAACAAGCCACAATCGTTATTGAGTGTTTTCGGTATAGTTCATTCAATAATTTAATTTATTCTATAGATCACAGATTTTTACTAAAACTCATAAAATTTCATCTCAATGGTAAGCATAAGATTATGATATTATGTTTTCAATCATACAAGACATTAACCAAACAACCACTGTAAACTTAGTTGCAAAACAGCAGCTAATATACTTTCACTACAATGCAATTTTAAAATGAACTACATTCGTTGGTTTCGTGAAGCAAGAGTTGTAATAAAATCTGTCTTCCTGTTGATAGGAGCCCAGAAATAAGAACATTTTTCTGACCATTCTACATATATTTCCTGTAAAAATAAGCATTGGCAGCATTTCACCTGGATTTCTTAACAACAAGAAAATGAAAGTTCAATTCATTGTCTACTTCAAGAGTAAATTCGAAAAATAAGGGACAGTTGTTGACATGACACTGTTACGATTGATTGTATCGTCGTAGATAACACGTATCATAGACAAACCTTTAGTACAAATAAAAAGTTATGGTGGTCTGTTTTAAATAATTTCTTTCAAGATTAGCCATGAGGCAGTATGCTAGTAACGGATCTAAGTGAGAGATTTCACTGCTACGTCATCCTTGACTATAACATTAAAAAAAATGCATACTAACGATCCATCTTAGTAAGAATAATTCCCTAAAATAAGCAACTGATATTCTAATGTTTAATATGTTCTCATCGATACATTTGGTGTGTATGTATGTACAATCAACATAGAACCTGGCACATGTGTGCATCGGTTCAAGTTGCCATACAACCATGGCACCGCAAGATTAACACCACCACCATTAGTAGAAGTTACTTCAATAAAATAAAATAATAATAATAACAAGGAGTGTGAACATATAGAATATGGTTCAGGAAGCGTAGAATGAAAGTTATGGAATGATTTAAAGCTCATGATCTAAGGGAGGACAATGAGTGAATACATCTGCGTCATTGTGACCGATTATGGGCCATGTCACTCAGTGTTCTTAGTCACTGGTTACGGTAATCGCGAGGACCCCATCCAGGTAGTCTGCAGCTACCGACACGACTCAAACTGGCAGTCAGTGACTTCATGGACTGATGCCATGTTTTAGTTTAGCCACCTCTAACTCTCTTCCATTCTATTCCTATATCAGCCGACATTACCCGTCGAGGAAGACGGTGGTTGGGCATACGCAACACATGTCCCAACCACCTCAGTCGATGAAGATTCACAACCTCATCGACCGACTTACCACATTTGCCTAACACCCGTCGTATAACCTCGTTATTACTTACTCGATGATCCCAGCTAATGCGAGCGATGTTTCGTAGACGTCGATGGTCAATAACTAATAATCTGCGGATGTCATCTACCCTTAATGGCCACGTCTCACACCCATGCAGTAAGACAGAGCGAACTGTTGCGCAGTACACTCTCCCGTTCGTTGAGAGACGAATATCTCGTCTACGCCATAGGTGACGTAAATTGGCAAAAGCTAAACGAGCTTTTTGAATTCGTACTGAGATTTCGTCAGAGACTAACCCGTTAGGGCTAATCAGACTTCCAAGATAAGTGAAGTGGTTGACGTGCTTAACTACTTCACTCCCTATCTTTAGTTCAGGTGTTGACGAAAACCAGTCCTGGAGCAATAGTTTGCATTTAGAGGGGGAGAAACGCATTCCGAACATGCTTGCATTCAAGCTTATTGCTGTTAAAAGATTCTGCATCTTATCAGAGTATTCACCAAACAGGACTATATTGTCAGCATATTCTAAGTCAATAAGTGGATCTACTGGTAGGAGATCATCATCAGCAACGTAGAACTGGGCACAAACGCCATAGGTTCAAGTTGCCATACCACACTAGCACTACGAGATTATTGAGGTAACGTATATACAGAATACAAAAGAGAAGAGTAAGTAAAGATGTCCAGAAAATAACAATAGAATTCAAGATTTAGAAGAGGTTAAAGAGTAGGAGATCAATTCCTGAAAAGTCAGACGATGAAAGTGTAATTTCTAACAGTATGTCAACTATGAAATTAAACAAAAATGGGGAAAGTGGGCAGCCTTGACGGACACCACTTGATGTTACGAGTTCAGATGACAGTTCACCATATGCTCTGACACGACTTATAGTGTTTGAGTAAAGAGCCTTAACAAGTTTTATGTAGTTTTTGGGCACGCCTTTCATTGAAAGACACTGCCATAGAACTTCACGGTCTACAGAGTCAAATGCCGATTTCAGGTCAAGAAAACAACTATTGTTGGCCGCCGAAAAGTATGTCTGTGTTCTAAGATCTGACGAACGGTGAATATCTGGTCCACACAACCGAAACCAGGTTTGAAACCAGCCTGATTTTCTCGTATTTGGAGATCACGAGTTGCAATTAAGCGTCTGATAATTATAGAAGCTAGTATTTCAGACACTATATTAGTCAAACTAATTCCTCTATGGTTATTACAGGACGACTTTGACCCCTACTTATATACTGGGACGATTAACGATCGACACTAGTCAGATGGAATTATGTCAAGATTGGCTATAGCTTCCTCGACTTCGACAAGAGTCGGGGGACCTAAGTCGACTTTCCATCCTGGCTGTCTCGAAATAGTGGGAAGTTTTAGAGTAGCTGAAGGCCAACTAAACTGTTCCATGAAGTATTCAGCCCATCGTTCTAAACGTCTAGACTGAAAGCAAATAAGCGTTCCATCTTTTTCGGAAATCGTCTCACTAACGCTGGATTTTTTAACCCCAGTTTCTTTTATCAACTTGAAAAGTTGTCTAGTGTTACCTATCGCCGCTGCCTTTTCCATTTCCTTTGCTTTCTTTACCCACCACTGCTCACGGTCGTTTCGTAGACTTTTCGTCAGTTTATACCTGATTACACGTCGCTCATCATCGTGTTCGGAGCCTGATGGGATTAGTCTTCGGGTGTCAAATAAATCAACAGAAGCCATTTAAATCCATTGATTTTCTTGACATGTTGATTTAAGTCCTTGATAGATATCATTGTAGATGCCACAGCTGCTTGAACATCTTGCCAAGCAGTATCTAGTCGGGTCGCATCCTTATAATTGCCTAAGTGATTCCTCAGTTGTTCCTGGAATTTAATCTTGGCTGTTTCATTACTAAACTGAATTCTAAAAGGTTTTCCTGTGGTAGTTTTTCTTCGCCCCGTAAGACGCAAGCAAATGCGTGCTCGCAATAGAGCGTGGTCGGAATCCAAACATGTACTCTAGAAAGATCGGCAATCTTCTATCCAGCCTCTCCAACGGTGACTAATCGCAATATGGTCTATTTGAGTCCACCGTTGGGTAGGGCCAGGAGGTCTCCATGTTAGACAATGTCGCTCCTTATGCTTAAGGCTGGTGTTGGCTAGAAATAACCGATTATCTGAGCAAATTTGCAGCAGACGGTCGCCGTTATCCGTTTTCTGAGCGGGAATACTGAAGCATCCACCTAAATGTCTTTCAGATTGGTTTAAGCTACCTATTTGGGTGTTAAAATCACCAGCCAAGATTACCAAATCTGAGTGTTTGGCCCTATGAAGTAGTTCAGTAGGTTTTCTGTAAAATTCATCTTTCACCTTATCCAGGCTGCAGTCAGTGGGAGCGTAGGCAGAAACAACGAAAAGACAACGGCGTGTGTCCCTATCTTTCCGAGTTCTTACTGAACCGTTTAGTCGGACGGCACATAGGCGACTGTCGACAGGAATCCATTCAAGAAGCTCCTGTTCTGCTCTCATAATTAACGCAATACCTACACCGGCGAGCCCACGAGAAGTTGCTGTTGAATCGCCAGATAAACGAGGAGTGTATCGCGAAGGTTGTTCACTCTGACTAGATGAGGTTAAGTGAATGACCACGCTAGGATCCTGTATGCGTGTTTCGGAAACACAACATACATCAATGGCGCGGGATTCTAATGTCCTAGCTAGGGAGGCTTGTTGCCCTATTTGAAACATGGTTCGTACATTGAATGCACCAATGTGAAGTTTGGAGCGTGGTCTTAGTATGCTCGGGACGTTATTTCGTGGGCCGGAATCGTTAGCACTAATGACACAGGAGGAAGTTGAAGATAAGGATTTAGGCATGTAGATGGGGGCAGGATTAACATTAGGAATAGGAGTTTGATTAAAATGGCAGTGATCTTGCGTGTTGTTAGAGGTATGAGGGCGGTTATCTCTTTCCAGTTGCCCACACTGTAGAAGGGTTCTTCTTGGTGTACATGAAAAGCAAAATGTGTTAGGGTTGGTCTGAAAGACCTGGGAGCGTGACCGCAGTGCCCAAGGAACAACTGCTTGAGGCCAGTCACACACGACCGTTGTGAGAAAGGTTTTCGTTGTTGTAGCACCGTACTTGTTGAGGCCTTACTGCCGGAGACGGAAATCAGTGGAGTAAGGTGAGGTGTGACATCTTTAGGGTCGACCTTTTCTAACCCGCACTTCCTTTGTGGGAAGGCAGCATCGCTGCTATGCTGGTTGTCCGAAGAAAACACCTTACTGTCGTCACACCTCTGTACAGCCGACAGTACGACTTCGTCCTCGGACTTTATATTTGCTGCTTTTGGTCTCACCGCTCTTCAACCGACCTGCCTGGCATGGTAGGACCATGAGGAACGATTGTTCCAGCCAGTATAGCCCGACTGAGTCATCACGATAGGCAAGCCCGACCACCACGTCAAGGTAGCAGCACGGTCGGGCGATACATTTGAAGATAAAGCTGATTGTTCTCATCAGAATGACTTTTGAAAACAAGGAATTTCATATCAAGTAAAAAACCATCATGTAATGAATGTATGGTAAATCCTCATTTTATAGGTTCCAAGAAGTTGACTATCCATTTGGTTATGTAATGATATGGGGATAGGGACATATTGAGTAAACTATTTGAACTTTTATATTTCCATGATCCTAAAAGGAAAACTCCAAATCGATACATACTTTAGTTGCTGAGATGTTTCATACTAGGACGGAATAGCTATCCAATGACCTCTGATATACAGTAGTAACCAACTGCTATGATTACAACTAGCAAATTAAAGCCAATCCCTGAAAAACCATACATTTTTGTATACATAAAGTCTGACAGATTTCGTTTTCTCACTGAATAATCTATATTTCACAATGCAGTTATGTTTTTGACCCTTCATCTTAAATATTCTCTAAACTTCAGAGTGCGTAAAATGATTCATTGATTCATTTGTTAATGAATACGATTGTGTAGTTTATAAAAAATGAAAATATTCAAAACATCTGACAATCTTAAATGTAACATATGCTTTATGGAGTTAATAAAGATAACATGATATTGACTTAGTGATAGGATAGTACAATTAACATTAATTTTTTAATGGCTAAAGTGATCAACAACGTTTTCAATGTTCATTAAATACTCTATTTCTTTCACTTTTGATCATTTTATTTAGTGGTAAGCCAAAAATAATGCTGAAGGTAATTCTCATTACATATTTCATTTCAAATCTTAATTCATTATCATTTGTGTTTGTTATCCAACATATCGTCCGGTACTATACTAACATACTTATAATTGACACTTGTGAATAATCAGAAATTAAACAATTGAACATGCTAAACATAACACATTAGGCGAATAATGTAAACGTTGTGAATAAATGTCAATCATCTAAATAAACCAATTCCTAAAATAGTAGGTTCTTAACAAAATAGTCTATTCAACGAATGTATATTTGCATATATTAGCTAGATGAAACAAATTTCTGAACGTGATATAGGGGTAAACAATGAAAATATGATTGTGTTGCCTAGTCTACTTTTATTGCTATTCTTTTAAATATTCGCACTCATTAAATGTCTGCGCTCTATTATTATGAGGTTAGAATAATCGAAATAATCAGATTCTCAGCCCTACTTCAGGAATCTAATGCGTGATATATATATATATATATATATATATATATATATTCACGCTTGCTGCCGTATATGCATATTAGTTAAATGTTATTATTTATAATAATATCAGTTGAATTTCGAATATCTCAATTACTGATTGGGAAAACAGGGACGAATATACGATACATTCGAACGTCTAAATAAATTCCACCCACTTGCATGTAAAGCAGTTTCAGTATGCAGACAACATTAATGAATTAAGGGTCATATTCTAAATATGATGACACATAAACAATGATAAGGCTTAGCCTTCGAAAATTTTAGGTTAAGATAATTATTCATATAGTAATAGATGTTGCTGCAATACTGTTTATATTCAATGTTTGTAAAGAAAAAGTTATGTACAGTACTAATAAGTTGTTGACAGTAAATATTCTGATTCTTGTGCAATAGACAGAATAGACAGAAATAAATCGCTCAGTGTAATTATCGCTATGACAACAAGGTCACTATGGTTACACTGACAAATGATTAAAATGCAATTACCAACAAATGGTAAAAGTGGGGAAACTGTAAATTATACGGTGACTAAAGATGAAAATAACGCAACAAGTTATTGAACTAAGGTCGTTTTGTGAAAAATAGGTATCAAATTTAGTTGTTGGTTGGATGGGTATCATAGAAAACCAAGAGCCATTGGACAACTGTTTCGCCCTAGTATAAGACTCCTTGGCAATTCATAACTACGTTTCCACCAGAAAATCGAATCCAGGGCATTCAGTTCTAACGGTGAACGCTTAACCATTTGGACTACTGATCCAACGCCAGAGACTGGTCGTTGCACTAAATCATGACCTGGTGAGACCGGGAATTTACCACTGGACGTCGGCCCAGTGGTGTAGATGGTTAAGCGTTCGCCGTCAAACCTGAAGGGTCATGGTTCGATTTCTTGGTAGAATAAAGGTTAACCACTGATTAGAAATCCCATACTAGGGTGGAACAGCTGTCCAATGTCGTCTAGTTTTCAATGGTACTCAAGTGACATCAATCTGTGACGAATACAAGCAAATAAGTAACAAATTATTGCTTAGGACAGAGAGCACGAGTTTCTCGAAAGTAAATCGAAGTTTAAGTATAAATCCAATGAGGTGCATAAAACTGATTACAGAGAGAAAACAAAATTTCTACATTGAAAGTATACAAAATATGCTAATGTCAGTCAGTCAGTCAGGTACAACGTAAAACTTGGTACATGTGTACATCAGTTGAAGTTGCCATACCCAAATTACCAGATAGAGATTAAATTGTCGGATTAAATCCTAGAGTAGGGGAGGTAGTAACAGAGTTAGTAATAATGGAAAGGAATAGAGATCGGAGATAAGATTTAAGAAAATATGATTGTGTTGCCTAGTCTACTTTTATTGCTATTCTTTTAAATATTCGCACTCATTAAATGTCTGCGCTCTATTATTATGAGGTTAGAATAATCGAAATAATCAGATTCTCAGCCCTACTTCAGGAATCTAATGCGTGATATATATATATATATATATATATATATATATATTCACGCTTGCTGCCGTATATGCATATTAGTTAAATGTTATTATTTATAATAATATCAGTTGAATTTCGAATATCTCAATTACTGATTGGGAAAACAGGGACGAATATACGATACATTCGAACGTCTAAATAAATTCCACCCACTTGCATGTAAAGCAGTTTCAGTATGCAGACAACATTAATGAATTAAGGGTCATATTCTAAATATGATGACACATAAACAATGATAAGGCTTAGCCTTCGAAATTTTAGGTTAAGATAATTATTCATATAGTAATAGATGTTGCTGCAATACTGTTTATATTCAATGTTTGTAAAGAAAAAGTTATGTACAGTACTAATAAGTTGTTGACAGTAAATATTCTGATTCTTGTGCAATAGACAGAATAGACAGAAATAAATCGCTCAGTGTAATTATCGCTATGACAACAAGGTCACTATGGTTACACTGACAAATGATTAAAATGCAATTACCAACAAATGGTAAAAGTGGGGAAACTGTAAATTATACGGTGACTAAAGATGAAAATAACGCAACAAGTTATTGAACTAAGGTCGTTTTGTGAAAAATAGGTATCAAATTTAGTTGTTGGTTGGATGGGTATCATAGAAAACCAAGAGCCATTGGACAACTGTTTCGCCCTAGTATAAGACTCCTTGGCAATTCATAACTACGTTTCCACCAGAAAATCGAATCCAGGGCATTCAGTTCTAACGGTGAACGCTTAACCATTTGGACTACTGATCCAACGCCAGAGACTGGTCGTTGCACTAAATCATGACCTGGTGAGACCGGGAATTTTACCACTGGACGTCGGCCCAGTGGTGTAGATGGTTAAGCGTTCGCCGTCAAACCTGAAGGGTCATGGTTCGATTTCTTGGTAGAATAAAGGTTAACCACTGATTAGAAATCCCATACTAGGGTGGAACAGCTGTCCAATGTCGTCTAGTTTTCAATGGTACTCAAGTGACATCAATCTGTGACGAATACAAGCAAATAAGTAACAAATTATTGCTTAGGACAGAGAGCACGAGTTTCTCGAAAGTAAATCGAAGTTTAAGTATAAATCCAATGAGGTGCATAAAACTGATTACAGAGAGAAAACAAAATTTCTACATTGAAAGTATACAAAATATGCTAATGTCAGTCAGTCAGTCAGGTACAACGTAAAACTTGGTACATGTGTACATCAGTTGAAGTTGCCATACCCAAATTACCAGATAGAGATTAAATTGTCGGATTAAATCCTAGAGTAGGGGAGGTAGTAACAGAGTTAGTAATAATGGAAAGGAATAGAGATCGGAGATAAGATTTAAGAAAATATGATTCAGTAAAGGGAAAATTATTATAAGTCCAGAAACTTAGAATTTGGAGGAAGACAAGGAGTGGATGCACCTGCGCTAATGCCAACGATCTTGAACCATATAGCTCAAGGTCTTTAACCATTTATTACGAGCGTCACGCGGACCCCAACCAGGTAGTCTGCACCTATTAACATGGCTCAGTTCAACTGTCGATGACTTCATGGATTGGTGCCATACTTTGGTTTGGCAGCCCCTAGCTTTATTCCAGCCTCTCCTACACCAGACAGCATTGCTCGTCGAGGTAGGCGGTAATCAGGCATACGTAACAACACATGTCCTAACCACCCTAGCTGACGAAGATTTACTACTTCATCAATAGATTTACCCTTTTTACCTAGTAATCTATTCCTAACCCACGTATTGTTTAATCGGTGGTCCCAGATATACTAATGTAATCATAATACAACCTATACCAAACAAAATGAATGCTAATGTCAGTCAGTCAGTCAGTCAGTCAGTCAGTCAGTCAGTCAGTCAGTCAGTCAGTCAGTCAGTCAGTCAGTCAGTCAGTCAGTCAGTCAGTCAGTCAGTCAGTCAGTCAGTCAGTCAGTCAGTCAGTCAGTCAGTCAGTCAGTCAGTCAGTCAGTCAGTCAGTCAGTCAGTCAGTCAGTCAGTCAGTCAGTCAGTCAGTCAGTCAGTCAGTCAGTCAGTCAGTCAGTCAGTCAGTCAGTCAGTCAGTCAGTCAGTCAGTCAGTCAGTCAGTCAGTCAGTCAGTCAGTCAGTCAGTCAGTCAGTCAGTCAGTCAGTCAGTCAGTCAGTCAGTCAGTCAGTCAGTCAGTCAGTCAGTCAGTCAGTCAGTCAGTCAGTCAGTCAGTCAGTCAGTCAGTCAGTCAGTCAGTCAGTCAGTCAGTCAGTCAGTCAGTCAGTCAGTCAGTCAGTCAGTCAGTCAGTCAGTCAGTCAGTCAGTCAGTCAGTCAGTCAGTCAGTCAGTCAGTCAGTCAGTCAGTCAGTCAGTCAGGTACAACGTAAAACTTGGTACATGTGTACATCAGTTGAAGTTGCCATACCCAAATTACCAGATAGAGATTAAATTGTCGGATTAAATCCTAGAGTAGGGGAGGTAGTAACAGAGTTAGTAATAATGGAAAGGAATAGAGATCGGAGATAAGATTTAAGAAAATATGATTCAGTAAAGGGAAAATTATTATAAGTCCAGAAACTTAGAATTTGGAGGAAGACAAGGAGTGGATGCACCTGCGCTAATGCCAACGATCTTGAACCATATAGCTCAAGGTCTTTAACCATTTATTACGAGCGTCACGCGGACCCCAACCAGGTAGTCTGCACCTATTAACATGGCTCAGTTCAACTGTCGATGACTTCATGGATTGGTGCCATACTTTGGTTTGGCAGCCCCTAGCTTTATTCCAGCCTCTCCTACACCAGACAGCATTGCTCGTCGAGGTAGGCGGTAATCAGGCATACGTAACAACACATGTCCTAACCACCCTAGCTGACGAAGATTTACTACTTCATCAATAGATTTACCCTTTTTACCTAGTAATCTATTCCTAACCCACGTATTGTTTAATCGGTGGTCCCAGATATACTAAATGTAATCATAATACAACCTATACCAAACAAAATGATGAGTGGTAATGCTGGATTGTGGCTATTTGGGACTCGTTAACTAGACATACCTGTATTTCTGTTGAAGTTCACAATTAGACTCAAACTGACGATTGTCAACACTAAACATGCGTTATTCACTGAGATACTACTGATGTAAGTACATCAAATTATTTTTTGAGGTATGTAGTCCATTCATTTAAACAAAGTCATCGTGTATATAACCCGTTCAGATTAGCTGGGTTATGAGTTGCTAGCATACTTCATCAAGTTTTGACAACAAAATTTCTTATGCAGTCTTCATCTTCTTGATGTACAGAGCTGAATGAGTCAAGTGGTCGTAGTGAGCATAGTGACAGAATCAAAACTTAGACTAAAGCAGACTTTAATGATGAAGATTGTTAAAATTATTTGTTAGTGATGTACTCAGACAATAAAAATATGGTGAACATATTTTCCTATTGTAGCGCTCGATTCTGATTATCCACATATCGCATCGCAGATAAGACAATCCTAAGTGAAGCATCTAATACATATTTGGGTTACAGTTTAACTGATATATCAATCAATCAATCAATGCCTGTTACCCCAAAGTGGAGCATAGACCGCCCACCAGCCTTCTCCAACCAACTCTGGGCTTTCTTTTCTAGCTCTTCCCAGGTGCTGTTCATTCTCTTCATGTCTGTTTCCGATCCCCGACGCAATGTGTTCCTGGGTCTTCCTCTATTTCTTTGGCCTTTTGGATTCCACGTTAGTCCTTGTCTTGTGACACAGTTTGATGGTTTCTTCAGTGTGTGTCCGATCCATCTCCAGCGTCGTTTTCTAATCTCTTCCTCGGCTGAAAGTTGGTTAGTTCTCTGCCATAAAAGGTTGTTGTTGATGATATCTGGCCAACGAATCCGAAGAATCCTACGCAGACAGTAGTTTATAAATACTTGTATCTTCTTGAGGATACTTTTCATAGTTTTCCAAGTTTCAGCTCCATACAACAGAACTGTCTTCACATTTGTATTGAAAATTTTGACTTTAATGTTGACTGAAAGTTGGTTTGAGTTCCAGATGTTTTTCAGTTGTAGAAATGCTGCCATTGCCTTACCAATCCGCGCCTTCACATCCGAGTCAGACACTCCTTGTTTGTCGATTATGCTGGCCAGATATGTAAATGTCTCAACGTCTTCCAGAATTTCTCCGTCAAGTCAAGTGTAATTGGGTTAGTATTTGTTGTTTTGTATCGGAGGATCTTGCTTTTCCCTTTGTGTATGTTGAGGCCTACTGCTGCTGAGGCTGCTGCTATATTGTTGGTCTTCATCTGCATTTGATGTTGTGTGTGAGAAAGAAGAGCTAGGTTATCTGCAAAGTCCAAGTCATCTAGTTGCGTCGATGTTGTCCATTGTATTCTGAGAGTGCCTTCAGATGTTGCAGTCTTCATGATCCAGTCGATGACCAGTAGGAAGAGGAAGGGCGAGAGTAAGTTAACTGATATATATATTGCAGAAATAGATTGACAGAATTCACTTTCACTAAAGGACAAAAGAAATATTGCATTGGGATCTACTCAGTTCCACAGATTAATTAAAGCTCTGAGAGCTAAGTGGTAACGTTTCAGGGGTAACGTGAGTTCGAATCTCACAAACAGCACCATTATGACTACTACTCTTAAGACTACTTTTTTATCGATGAGTGCCAACTAACAAGTAACACACAGGTCGATAATTTACTGTCGACTTCTATCAACCACATAATATTTAAAGATAAATAAATAAACTTACACTAAACATTGATACTGTTTGATTGAAATCCCATTGGATTGTAATTTCTGAATATGATCGATTGACTAATTGAATATTGAACTGAGCTAATGTATTAAATGATATAATCTCTGAGTCGGCCACACCATAATTGAATACACTTTGAACCTAAATTGTATGTATTAAATTTTTTTACAGAAAGTGAGAATAAATACAAAAGTAACAATCATGAAAGACCATGATACATAATGATATTAAGAGGAATAACTATTAATAACGAAACGGTAAGAATGTAGCATATTGGATACAACGGTATACGTGTAACCACCATATACTTAGCTTTGATTACTAATTCTGCTACATAGTACTTACACCTGTATATGATCATTGGTTTTGGCTGTATTATATTCAGTTACCATGTACAATCTGAATAAATATTCCAAACTTAAACTATTCAATACTCACTAAATATATGTAAACATTTTGGATTTTACAAGCTCAATCCTTATCTAGTATCATTCTATACGTAAATCCCATGAATAATCAGTGTCTCTGTGGAATTGGTTACTCCGCATTTTGCCAAGTTAACCAAATGTGTCGAGTTGAGAATGTCTTAACTTTAGTTCCAGTGAGTCCAAATGGCATTTAAGTAATTAGGCTACTAGTCGGATATCCAAAGTAGTCCCTTTTATGCCATAATCTGAGGTCATTTAAAGTATTTTAAATATTCAGTGCTTTATTCAATATTGTCGATCGTTCTCCCGTTCATTTAGTGGGCGAGCGAGGCATGCTAGAACGTAATTTTCGTCCAAGATTTCATTCCATGGTTTAATTTTCATTTTGTTCTAAATATCGGGTTACATAGCAGATAGTCAAGTATAATTCTAGTTACTTGAAATGTAGTCTATAATGACAATTACACCTCAATATGCAGCACTCGTCTACCAAATAAACGGAGAAGTGACCAACAGTAACGGGTACGGATACTTAGTGAACATTTAAAGTGAGCAGGACAACCTCAGGCTTATCTAAAATTTAATGAGGGTAGATTTTAGTGTGTTTTCAAAATGTAATAACAAATAACAAACTAAACAATATGTTTACTTGTTCCAGTGTAAATCGATAAAAATATCTTTTTATTCTGTACAAGTTAACTTTTAGACAAATCATACTTCTAGTTGTGCATCAGATTATAGGGACATGTGTCTGGACGAATTTAGATATAACCTTCAGACGATTGTTCATTAACGCTCGAAAGTAAGCTCAATAGTATATGTACATTGTACACAATGTGGTAGTAGTGTGGAATAGCTAATTACGGTCCGATGACGGGTCAAATACGAAATCACTACTTCGTCTTATTGTGGTTATGTGGACTGCAACAACTTCAAAGAAGAAATATTAATATCCGGTTAGCTTTTTTCACCTTCATCATTAAAAATTAAATTCATTCAATTTACAGAACACGATATTCAAGAAAAATCAGATATTTAAGAAATCGCTCAGACGTGGATCAATGAGTTTTGAAGCTGTATTGTGATGAGAAATCAAGCCTCATAAGAATCCATTGGCTCGAGAAATGAAACGAATCGCGAAACATACAAATAAATTCCGAAATGAACAAACAGTTTGTACGCATTATTTAAAGAATACAAGCAAGCCTTATTGATGAGGGTCAACTGGTACGAAGCCTAGTTTCAAAGTTATTTGAGAACTACTTAATGGTGTGTAGACTTTTAGCAAGCTTCAAAATAACTGCACCACCAGACACATTAAGTATATGAGTAATGTAAGTCTTCTTGAATGAGAATGTGTCAATCTAGTGACAATAATATAGAATGTTGGTTAATAATAATTGTGAGAAAAAGTAACATGCTGATGTCACCTATACCTAACTTCTGTATTTCACTTCATCTATCAAATCGATAGATATTTTATTCACTACGTTTTCAGTTCGACAGGTAAATGACTCATGTTGAGTATGACTTACACTAACCGTTTGAAGGCATCTACAACATACAATCGATCAATAGATCTGGACACACATGCGTAGAGTGTGTTAAAAAATGACTAGAAGATATCACATTATTTGTTTGACTCGTATCAAATCAATCCACTAAAAGATACCACAATTATTAAAAAAAACAATCACAACTACAATTTACGCATTCGAAAGATTAATGAATTTAGTAGGATTAGTAATGCTAAAGATATCAGACCGACTCGAAGGTTACATAAAAATATATATTACGACTGACCTAACCAATAAAGAATTTACGTTTAAGCAACCTAACCGAGCTTTAGTTTTCCAGAATGTTGGTTATTAAAGTATAATTATAATTCACTCGAAATACGATTCAGGCATTTGCAACTCAACATATTCGAATGTCTTAACAGTATGCCAAGATAACCAAAGTCGATAGAAGAATATAACACTAGTTTTTCAAAAAAATTAATAAATCCAGAGGCAATATCTCATGTATTATGTTAGATTCCATTCTGTGACAGTAAAGGAGAGCAACGGACTCATGATTTTAATATTCATTTTTTCCTCTGGATTATAAATCTCAGATATTTAAACTCAATAAAATTTTATCAATAGAGAACTTACTTTTGCATAATAAAATACTCCACTCTCAAGTCCTGGTAATAAACAGTCTTGAACATTTGCTGGTACTGTGATATTATACACTAAATTTGGAGTTGCATGTTTCCAATAAAAAACACGATATCCCACTAATGTACCCCATTCATAACCTTTTTCAGGTGGAAGCCATGCTAACTGACATGAATTTAAACCGCAATACTGTACATGCAACAAGGTTGGTTGATTTGAAACTGTCAGAACAAGGAGACAAACGTAAAATGGATGTCAGAATTGTGATTCTAAATTCAGTTTGTAAGAACATATAGACATATATTGAATACTTAAGTTAAGAATAACACAATGACATTTTATATATAAAATACAGTATTCATACAATAAACGAAGTCTATGCTGATTGACTAAATCCCTAAATAGTCATTAGTCAATGTGATTCAACAATTCGTGCAAAAAATTTAAATGTAGTTGGTCAGATCAACAAAATCTGATCAGCACTAACTGAATGGTCAAACATGATCAATTGATGCAAATATTTTAGCCATATATGACCTAAATAGATCAGTGGTAACGTCTGAAAGTGTAAAGATTGGGTGACGTTGGCTCGAACTCACCAGAAGGTATCGGTTGTTTGAAAATAGCAGGTGGACTGTTGGTGAATACCAACAAAAATAGATTCTAGGTATAGGATATCCTGTTAACTACCTCTAACCACCTAACAAGCGAATTTAGACGTGTCATCAACTATTAGTCTCAAGCACTACTATAATTTAATTAGTTAACCACCCAGTTATAGTTTGCAGTTGTTTGTATCTTTATAGGTGGTGCTGTTATATACTAAGATTTATCAGTACATGTTGTCACGTGTACGTCCATAGGAAATCGCCTCAATACAGAGGTATTATTGATACGATGCAGAAGCTTTTAACAGCAATAAGCTCGAATTCAAGCATGTTCGGAATGCGTTTCTCCCCCTCTAAATGCAAACTATTGCTCCAGGACTGGTTCTCGTCAACACCTGAACTAAATATAGGGAGTGAAGTAGTTGAGCACGTCAACCACTTCACTTATCTTGGAAGTCTGATTAGCCCTAACGGGTTAGTCTCTGACGAAATCTCAGTACGAATTCAAAAAGCTCGTTTAGCTTTTGCCAATTTACGTCACCTATAGCGTAGACGAGAAATTCGTCTCTCAACGAAAGGAAGAGTGTATTGTACAACAGTTCGCTCTGTCTTACTGCATGGGTGTGAGACGTGGCCATTAAGGGTAGATGACATCCGCAGATTATTAGTTATTGACCATCGACGTCTACGAAACATCGCTCGCATTAGCTGGGATCACCGAGTAAGTAATAACGAGGTTATACGACGGGTATTAGGCAAATGTGGTAAGTCGGTCGATGAGGTTGTGAATCTTCATCGACTGAGGTGGTTGGGACATGTATTGCGTATGCCCAACCACCGTCTGCCTCGACGGGCAATGCTGGCTGATATAGGAATAGAATGGAAGAGAGTTAGAGGTGGCAAAACTAAAACATGGCATCAGTCCATGAAGTCACTGACTGCCAGTTTGAGTCGTGTCGGTAGCTGCAGACTACCTGGATGGGGTCCTCGCGATTACCGTAACCAGTGACTAAGAACACTGAGTGACATGGCCCATAATCGGTCACAATGACGCAGATGTATTCACTCATTGTCCTCCCTTAGATCATGAGCTTTAAATTATTCCATAACTTTCATTCTACGCTTCCTGAACCATATTCTATATGTTCACACTCCTTGTTATTATTATTATTTTATTTTGTTGAAGTGATTTCTACTAGTGGTGTTGGTGTTAATCTTGCGGTGCCATGGTTGTATGGCAACTTGAACCGATGCACACATGTGCCAGGTTCTATGTTGATTGTACATACATACACAGAGGTATTTCAAATGAAAGGTTGAAGACAAATTATATCTGGCAAGAGGAAATCAAGATGCTCTTTCCTTCTTATTTGAGACTCGTCAGCTGAACGTAACTGCATCTCAATGTTGATGTTCACACCCTTTCCCAAATACGACATGAGGTAAGTTCTGGATTTTACTTACCAGCCATTTTCCAATTTAATTTATACTTGTTAATTACTTCCATGTTGGGGCAATCCGTTCATAGTGCATATATAGCAACAGAAGCTGATCGATTTCAGCGCATAACAGCATCAAATAGATAATGCAATTTCAAATTGTATTTACATACCCGTTGCACAAGTGTGACTGAACTTAGAAGCTTGGTGGTGAACGCGGTGGTGTTTGACGCGAACAGACTGAATTCAAGCCTCGTTGTAAACATCAATACTGAGATGCAGGTGCATCCAGCTGACGAGTCCCGAGTGGGAAGAAACTCACCTCTTGAATTCCACTTACCAGTCCCAATCCGTCTTTAATCATCTAATTTGATCCATGGAGTTGTCTTTTAGAATTTGGAAGATGATATAAAATAGTTGAGAACAGATACACAATGATGGACGCATTGGTTTCAAATCACAATTCATACTGCAAACCGTACAAACTTTCAAAGAAATGGATTACACAAAAAAACAACAAATGGGAAGTTTCAAAACCGCTGCTTTTAAATATCGGGAAAAATGCTTACTTGGCAATATCCCAACGCCGTGTTGTTAAGGTTTTAGTGCTGACAGAATTTTGTTAATCACAATTCCATTGTGACCACTAGACTACACAGATCGATACCGTGTTACATGTCTATGATAATAAGCATGGACACTGGGTAGATATTCTCATCCGAGAAAAGTTATGGTAAGTTGTTTTATACTAACAAAGTGAACTATTCTACATTTGTCCCTTAGTGTAATTAAATCTAAAACGTTTAATCCACCGAATTTCAATTCAATGACTGAAAAGTTACTGTAAACACCATGAGATTTGTAGCTTCACTTTAGTTAGATACTATTCACACTCAATAAACAATAAGACAACAATTGTTCAATGCACTCCTGGTTTTTATTAATACTGAGGACGACTTCGATTCATGAAAATGAGGTTTCTCAATGTCTATTGAATGTATCCAACATATTCGGTTACTTTTTTTTTTCATTTAATTAATGAATGAGTGCTGCATATTATAGTGAAATTCACATTAAAATTTTCACATGAAACACATTGTATATGTTCATGCAGCGT
The DNA here is from genome assembly GCA_034768735.1 of Schistosoma mekongi. Classification (NCBI taxonomy): domain Eukaryota; kingdom Metazoa; phylum Platyhelminthes; class Trematoda; order Strigeidida; family Schistosomatidae; genus Schistosoma; species Schistosoma mekongi. The sequence goes on from CM068306.1 coordinate 27,619,232, forward strand.
GTGTGGATGCACTATACTGATATGTTAAAAGTGAACAACTGCGGATAACTCGATACAATTGTGATAGAATTATTCTACGTTTACATACAGCACATAGTCACTAAATGAACGAAATAATGACCAAAAAAGGTCAAACCACTGAGAATAACTTTAACTTTTCATAATGCATATGAAACAAAAATTAAGATGAGTTCATTCCATCATGTGTTAACTTCTAATAGTGAAATAAATCATTTTAGTTAGTGAAGTATCTAAATACAGATGCATACAATATGACAATAAGTGATTACATTCTCCAGTTGAATGTGAATAAGTTCTCCTTTCATCCTAATTAACTATTATTTTAATAAATGCCAACCATGATCAACACACTGTAACTGGATGACTTGACAGTACAAAATGTAGGTTATTTTAAAATTAACCAGTTTAATTTAAGATAACATAAATAATACTCATTGTTGAATATGTTCTCCTCAGTTAATAATTTATCTCATTTTGTGTGTTGTACAAGCCCTACTTCACTATTGTTTGCTCTCCTTAATAGAAATAATAAGTACACGTGGTTTTCTACTATGAACAGCTCAAAATTGTGCATTACATAAATAGATACACTCAACCTGTGAGTGATACGTCGGCCCAATGACTTTGACATCTGGTTTATCTAATTACCAATATAACAGTAGCTGAGTAGTCAAGATATTCGACTTTTCTGGCACTAGGCCTCAAGATCGAACCTCGCTTCGCCTATTTTGATTTGGGCAGTCGGGTAGTATTACTACCCATCAACACAAAGATTCACTTAAAGCTTAATAAAAGAATATGCATCATGGAAATCAGTACACATAATGATGTCTTCACTATATTAATTTTTATTCTAATACGCAATATTTGGTAACTATGATAAATGTAAAACCGGTGAAGGTAGTTTATTAGTTAATAATAATCTGTGTGGACTGTCCACTCATATACTCCCTATTACGTAATTCCCACCGATATTGATAAGTTTGATTTTTAAGTTTTAACATACTTCACACTTACTTACTTACATACTTACTTACGCCCGTTACTCCTCACTGAGGAGCATAGGACGCTCACCAGCATTCTCCATTCAACTCTGTCTGTCCTGAGCAATCCTTTCCAATTGTTTCCAGTTGCTGTTCATCCTTTTAATGTCTGCTTCCAATTCTCGACGCAGCGTGTTCTTTGGCCTTCCTCTTTTCCGTTTCCCAACAGGATACCATGTTAATGCTTGTCTCGTGATGCAGTCTGATGGTTCCCACAATGTATGTCCTATCCATTTCCAACGTCTTTTCCTAATTTCCTCTTCGGCTGGATGTTTGTTTGTCCTCTCCCATAGTAAGCTGTTGATGATGGTTTCCGGTTAACGGACATTCAGTATCTTGCATAGATAGTTGTTTATAAGCATTTGTAACCTTTTGAGGATGTTCGAAGTAGTGCTCCACGTTTCAGCTCCATACAGCAAGACTGTCTTCACGTTCGAATTGAAGAGTCTGACTTTGAGGTTAGTTGGTATTTGTTTTGAGTCGCATATGTTTTTCAACTGTAGGAATGCTGCCCTTGCTTTGCCAATCCTTGTCTTTACATCTGCATTGGACCCTCCTTGTTCATCGATGATGCTCCCCAGATATGTGAAAGTATCCACTTCTTCCAGAGTTTCTCCGTCAAGTTGAATTGGGTTGGTGCTCCCTGTATTGTATTTAAGAATCTTACTCTTTCCCTTATGTATGTTCAGGCTTACTGATGCTGAAGTTGCTGCTACACTGGTTGTCTTCGCTTGCATTTGTTGGTGTGTATGTGCTAAAAGAGATAAATCATCCGCAAAGACCAAATCATTGAGTTGCATCCTACTTGTCCATTCAGTTTCGTGCATCCCCTCAGATGTGGAGGTCTTCATGATCCAGTAAACCACTAGAAGGAAGAGAATAGGCGAGAGTAGGCAACCTTGTCTGACTCCGGTCCTCATTGGAAATGCATTTGTCAGTTGTCCTCCATGCACAATTTTGCACTGTTTAATCGTAAAAGTTCTGGATGATGTTGACGAGTTTCTCTGGTACACCGTAGTGTCGAAGAAGATTCCATAGTGTTTTCCTATCTACACTGTCAAACGCCTTCTCATAATCAATGAAGTTGATGTACAGTGACGAGTTTTACTCAACAGATTGTTCAACGATGAACCGTAGTATGTGCAATCAACATAGAACCTGGCACATGTGTGCATCGGTTCAAGTTGCCATACCACCATGGCACCGCAAGATTAACACCACCACCATTAGTAGAAGTTACTTCAATAAAATAAAATAATAATAATAACAAGGAGTGTGAACATATAGAATATGGTTCAGGAAGCGTAGAATGAAAGTTATGGAATGATTTAAAGCTCATGATCTAAGGGAGGACAATGAGTGGACACATCTGCGTCATTGTGACCGATTATGGGCCATGTCACTCAGTGTTCTTAGTCACTGGTTACGGTAATCGCGAGGACCCCATCCAGGTAGTCTGCAGCTACCGACACGACTCAAACTGGCAGTCAGTGACTTCATGGACTGATGCCATGTTTTAGTTTTGCCACCTCTAACTCTCTTCCATTCTATTCCTATATCAGCCGACATTACCCGTCGAGGAAGACGGTGGTTGGGCATACGCAACACATGTCCCAACCACCTCAGTCGATGAAGATTCACAACCTCATCGACCGACTTACCACATTTGCCTAACACCCGTCGTATAACCTCGTTATTACTTACTCGGTGATCCCAGCTAATGCGAGCGATGTTTCGTAGACGTCGATGGTCAATAACTAATAATCTGCGGATGTCATCTACCCTTAATGGCCACGTCTCACACCCATGCAGTAAGACAGAGCGAACTGTTGCGCAGTACACTCTCCCGTTCGTTGAGAGACGAATATCTCGTCTACGCCATAGGTGACGTAAATTGGCAAAAGCTAAACGAGCTTTTTGAATTCGTACTGAGATTTCGTCAGAGACTAACCCGTTAGGGCTAATCAGACTTCCAAGATAAGTGAAGTGGTTGACGTGCTTAACTACTTCACTCCCTATCTTTAGTTCAGGTGTTGACGAAAACTAGTCCTGGAGCAATAGTTTGCATTTAGAGGGGGAGAAACGCATTCCGAACATGCTTGAATTCGAGCTTATTGCTGTTAAAAGATTCTGCATCTTATCAGAGTATTCACCAAACAGGACTATATTGTCAGCATATTCTAAGTCAATAAGTGGATCTACTGGTAGGAGATCATCATCAGCAACGTAGAACTGGGCACAAACGCCATAGGTTCAAGTTGCCATACCACACTAGCACTACGAGATTATTGAGGTAACGTATATACAGAATACAAAAGAGAAGAGTAAGTAAAGATGTCCAGAAAATAACAATAGAATTCAAGATTTAGAAGAGGTTAAAGAGTAGGAGATCAATTCCTGAAAAGTCAGACGATGAAAGTGTAATTTCTAACAGTATGTCAACTATGAAATTAAACAAAAATGGGGAAAGTGGGCAGCCTTGACGGACACCACTTGATGTTACGAGTTCAGATGACAGTTCACCATATGCTCTGACACGACTTATAGTGTTTGAGTAAAGAGCCTTAACAAGTTTTATGTAGTTTTTGGGCACGCCTTTCAATGAAAGACACTGCCATAGAACTTCACGGTCTACAGAGTCAAGTGTTGCTTTCAAGTCAAGAAAACCACTATTGTTGGCCGCCGAAAAGTATGTCTGTGTTCTAAGATCTGACGAACGGTGAATTTCTGGTCCATACAACCGCGACCAGGTCTGAAACCAGCCTGATTTTCTCGTATTTGGAGATCACGAGTTGCAGTTAAGCGTCTGATAATTATAGAAGCTAGTATTTTAGACACTATATTAATCAAACTAATTCCTCTATGGTTATTACAGGACGACTTTGACTCCTCCTTATATACTGGGACGATTAACGATCGACACCAGTCAGAAGGAATTATGTCAAGTTCCCAAACCTTAGTCAAAATATCAGTCAGTCTGGTTGTCAATGTGGGAGCACCATCCTTAAAAAACCTCTAGGGATAATCCGTCTGGACCCGCTGCTTTGCCTTGCCTTAGATTGGCTATAGCCTTCTCGACTTCGACAAGAGTCGGGGGACCTAAGTCGACTTTCCATCCTGGCTGTCTCAAAATAGTGGGAAGTTTTCAAGCGGCTGAAGGCCAACTAAACTGTTCTTTGAAGTGTTCAGCCCACCGTTCTAAACGTCTAGACTGAGAGCTAATAAGCGTTCCATCTTTTTCGGAAATCGTCTCACGAACGCTGGATTTTTTAATCCCAGTTTCTTTTATCAACTTGAAAAGTTGTCTAGTGTTACCTATCGCCGCTGCCTTTTCCATTTCCTTTGCTTTCTTTACCCACCACTGCTCACGGTCGTTTCGTAGACTTTTCGTCAGTTTATACCTGATTACACGTCGCTCATCATCGTGTTCGGAGCCTGATGGGATTAGTCTTCGGGTGTCAAATAAATCAACAGAAGCCATTTAAATCCATTGATTTTCTTGACATGTTGATTTAAGTCCTTGATAGATATCATTGTAGATGCCACAGCTGCTTGAACATCTTGCCAAGCAGTATCTAGTCGGGTCGCATCCTTATAATTGCCTAAGTGATTCCTCAGTTGTTCCTGGAATTTAATCTTGGCTGTTTCATTACTAAACTGAATTCTAAAAGGTTTTCCTGTGGTAGTTTTTCTTCGCCCCGTAAGACGCAAGCAAATGCGTGCTCGCAATAGAGCGTGGTCGGAATCCAAACATGTACTCTAGAAAGATCGGCAATCTTCTATCCAGCCTCTCCAACGGTGACTAATCGCAATATGGTCTATTTGAGTCCACCGTTGGGTAGGGCCAGGAGGTCTCCATGTTAGACAATGTCGCTCCTTATGCTTAAGGCTGGTGTTGGCTAGAAATAACCGATTATCTGAGCAAATTTGCAGCAGACGGTCGCCGTTATCCGTTTTCTGAGCGGGAATACTGAAGCATCCACCTAAATGTCTTTCAGATTGGTTTAAGCTACCTATTTGGGTGTTAAAATCACCAGCCAAGATTACCAAATCTGAGTGTTTGGCCCTATGAAGTAGTTCAGTAGGTTTTCTGTAAAATTCATCTTTCACCTTATCCAGGCTGCAGTCAGTGGGAGCGTAGGCAGAAACAACGAAAAGACAACGGTGTGTGTCCCTATCTTTCCGAGTTCTTACTGAACCGTTTAGTCGGACGGCACATAGGCGACTGTCGACAGGAATCCATTCAAGAAGCTCCTGTTCTGCTCTCATAATTAACGCAATACCTACACCGGCGAGCCCACAAGAAGTTGCTGTTGAATCGCCAGATAAACGAAGAGTGTATCGCGAAGGTTGTTCATTCTGACTAGATGAGGTCAAGTGAATGACCGTAGTGAATGATCCGTAGTGTTGCGATTTGATCTGTGCACAACCGATCCTTACGGAAACCAGCTTATTGATCTCGAAGCTGAGCATCCACTGAATCTTTCATTCTGTTCAACAATAATCTGTTGAAGACTTTCCCTGGTACCGACAGTAATCGCGTGATCCCTCTGAAGTTGTCACATTTGCTCAAATCTCCTTTCTTTGGTATCTTGATAAGATGTCCTTCTTTCCAGTCTGCCGGCGCTTGTTCTTCCTCCCAGATCCATTTGAATAAAAGGTGGAGTATCTTTGCTGTTAGATCGATATCTGACTTGAGTACTTCAGCTGGCATGTATTCAGGTCCTGCTGCTTTCCCACTTTTGATTTGTCTGATGGCCATCTTGATTTCTTCCATTGTTGGTGGAGTGACATCTATCGGAAAATCTGTAGATGCTGCTTCGATGTCTAGTGGGTTCAGTGTAGCTGAACTATTCAAGAGTTCCTCAGTGTTCTACCCACACATTCTTTTGTTCTTGAATCTCAGTAAGTGTCTTGCCTTCTTTGTTCTTGATCGGTCGCTCTGGTTTACCATGGTTGTCTGCCAGTTTCTTCGTTGTGTCGTATAGTTGTTTCATATTTTCTTCTTTTGCAGCTTTCTCCCCTGTCGTTGCAAGGCCTTCGATGCATTCCGTTTATCGGTTCTAATGCTCTTCCTTACCTGCTTATTTGCTTCTGTGTATTCAGCTTGTGCTTTGATCTTCTCTGCTCTTGTTCTGCTGTTGTTGATTTACATCTTCTTGTTCCTCCTTTGTTGAATTTTACTCATTGTCTCAGTGGAGATCCATTCCTTATAATAGTTCTTCTTATGGCCCAGAACCTCCTGACACGTTGACGTTAGTGCTTCTTAGATTCCTTTTCAGTTGTCCTCCATAGTGGTTTCTACTTCTTTCGGTAGATTTTGTAAGGCTTGGAACCTGTTGTTGAGAGATATTTTGAATTCCTCGAGTGTGTCAGTGTCTCGGAGAAGGGCTGTATTGAACCGTTGTACTGATGCTATTCCAGTTGTCCACTGCTTCTTTAGCTTCAGTTTCATTTTAGCAACCACCAGGTGGTGGTCTAAAGCTACGTCAGCTCCTCTCCTGGCTAACCAGGTTAAACTTACTTCATAGTGCTGGAATATTTATTCAAGCAGGATTTACTATTCTTATCCTCTTATATCACCAATGTGTACCTTTCTTGTTTTTTTTATTAGCTACGTAATTCGTCTATTTGGTTATTATCACAGGCACTCACAAATCGCTTTGATATATATATATATATATATATATATATATATATATATATATATATATTAAAGTTTATTGGAATCTGATTAAAATTATACTGTTCGATTGTATGGCTTGTTGAGATAAATATAAATGTAAAACAATAGAAAATATTCCAATAACTAATGTAACATAGATGGACTACAAGTGATAGATAGGAAATAATCTATGTTAAAATTTTCAATCCAGACGGAACAATAGAAGAGAATAATGAATGGAGAAACTTTTAGAAACGAAAAAAACATAAACATCATGAAAGAGGATATATGATATTTCTTTTTGAAGAAAAGGCATTAGGATTGGACCAGGCATAAACACGCACCATTTTTGATTGAAATAAAAAAATAATTTCGTAAGTACCACACCTTAATGTTAAGTAATAAAAATAAATAATTCCCTAAGTTATAATAAAATGAACACTTACTTATAGTACATAAAATATTGTATACTAAACCAAACAGGAAACTTAAATGGATAAAAGGTCTTCTTGGAAGTGATAAGTTTACATTTGGGTCATATCAGTGTGATATTTTGCATTCATGTTATTACCTTAATCTTTAAACCACACCTATCACATAAGGACAACAATAACACGCCTACAAGTCAAAACTGAAGTTGCCTTTTGTGGAGTTTTGAAGAAGTGATCTAATGCATAAATGTCGAGTAGTTTCACAACTAAACTACGTATGTAAAGTTACAAAGTTCAACTTACTGAATGTAAGTACAAATGTTAATACTCAGTTTAAAGAAACATTCCAAACATGAGGATTGGTGATAAAAATAGGTTAGTCATGTCATATGACGTGATTCTTTTACGAAGTACAGACTTGTGTACTCGGCTTTAAATTGATATAAAAATGTAAGTGCGATTAACACTATTCAGCTGTCCAGAACGGAGTAGTTGAAGATGTGCTAAAACCTGCAACCAAGTTTTTTAAGGTCATACTTCTCTGCCTTACGCCCAACCATAGTGATGAGCAGTAGGTAACGTCATCTAACGCTGACTGACAAGATGATATTTTAGTCTACCGGTTAATTATCAACTGATTAACTTGGATAGACTATTAGTTACACACGTATTACAGGTTTGACAACTACCAATCGCACTATTTATGTGAAACCTTTTCATTACCGGGGTTTTTGTTATCCAGTAAGTTGTTAAGCTATTCACGTGTACCGTGTCAAGGGTGTCCAACTTTGGGTCCAACCAAATTTTAATTATGTTCAAACAACTTGGCAACAAGCTAGATAACCAAAGCCTATTACTAAACGTCAACTTCGCGACAGCATGATGAGTGATTTATCTTAGTGACGAAGTTATTTGGAGAATCTGGTAGGAGTAACATGTTAAATATCATTATTTCCTTATTTAGCATTTGGAGTGAGTTGTAAATCAAATGAACGATTATTGAAAACCATATATCACTTAAAAATCATGATCACCACACGAATAATATTGTTTGATATCTTGAAATTTTACAAAGAAATTATGACCAACAGGGTCAAGTCAGTAATCAGCGAGACAGTAGTTCCTGAGTAACACTGGCGAAGAACTACGCTAAACAACAAATAAGGTCAAAAATACAAGCGACTTGATTCTAGCCAAATGTTCTTAAAGAATGTGGCTTGATGAGCTACTTGAAAGTGTTGGATTAGATACGTTAACGTGCAGCATTTAATTAAATGTAAAAATCGAAACACCTATGTAAATATATATATATATATAAGCCAATGTACGTAATTGTGATGCCAAACCCCTATGCTAACTTCCCAGAGCTACTTTCGACTAGTGAACAAAGTCAAACTTATTAAAAGTAGGTTGCAAACTCAGAATTTAGTTTATTAATCAGTACATATATTCTGTCAAACTGTTCAAAACAATGACTTAAAGTAAGAAATATTAATTAATCAGCTTAACATAAAGACATTTTAAGAGATCATAACTAGGCCGTAGTCCGTTTCAACCATTCATTCAGTCGTCAACAACGTAGAACCGGGCACATACGCCATAAAATCAAGTTGCCATACCGCATTAACACTACGAGATTAAATCTACAGAGGTAACACAACAACAATACAATTGGAGGGAGTAAAGCAAAGGTGTGCAAAACAGAACAATAGAATTTAAGACCTAGATGAAAGTAAAGAGTGAACACACTTGCACCACTGTGACCGATTCTGAGCCATGTCGCAGTCCGTTGTTAGAAAATTGTGCAATAACAGAGTACGGCTTACGAAAATTTCAGATATCATCAACACATAAGAATTATAGTATGATTGGTATAATTGAATGTAAACACAATATTTGTCAAATTCTTCATAAAACATTTATATCGAAGGGATTGTCATGAATTTTGCCCCTCTGTCTTACAAACTGAATCCTCTTGTAACGTATTTGAAACTTAACTCTACAAACTCTTAGTTTCTACTATCAGATTGTCACTGTTTTACGCTCGTATCACTCCTTATTCTAATCAACAGCATCTGGTGCTTACTGGGTCACCAACTCACAATTTTTCCTAATAGTATCACTTTCAAATCCTAACACACTTCTCTGTACACTAGCTCTAGCACACAAATTGCATTCAAACTGGACTCAAACTCTCAAAGGTTAAACGTTGCACACTTGATACTTTGCCGAATATGACAAAACAGTCAACATATTATTCTCACCCGTTCCTCCAATCAAACAATCAGAATGGCAAGTGTACCAGACAGATATTTTGGATCATTTTGTATTATTCAGATTGAAGGGATTGTGATTCAACATAAAATACTAGACCATGAAGCATAGTAATCTGTACATAATTAGGTCATGGTTATTCGGGATGCCGCATAGATACTCACATAAATCGAGTCAAAAGTACCTAGATTCTAGTTTAAGTGAAATCTAAGCATGTTTAAATCACTCAAATGCATACTGGATTATCCAGAGCCCATAGCTAGAAAATTCATAGTGTAAATATGAATAGCAGATTTATGCTTAGTTAATAGTAATTTACAAAAAGTAAAAGATATGGCAATGGTTAATGAATAAAATAGACGATTAAAGTTAGGAAAATATAAAAAATTTGAAACTCAATCGTTCATTAAATACAAATTGTAAGAACATATCTACCGAACTCCTATTAAATGGCTTCTGGAGTCGCATCTTAACATCTTAGGTTTTCAGAAAATTTATGGTGTCAGTCTGTTGAAAACTACATAGCTGCCTTTTTTCATCAGTACACACTCACAAAAAAGCTTATGCCCAATGATCATTACTTTTAAATGATTTGCTCGATATTTCAATATTTTGATAAAATCCACCCCTTATTTATACAGTCTTCACAAAACGACCATAATAAATAATGTCATTCTTCGAAAATCAAAACTACTTAATAAAGTATAAAATCCCTTGTTTTGTATAAACATAAAATGTACTGATCTAAAGGTGTAATACTCATATAAGTTATAAGTTGGCACGCAATCATTTTATAGTGTACAATAAACAAAACGGAAATTAATCAAAAGGGGACTACAAAGAAGTCAAATTAGAAGAAGAAATCCTATTTACAGAAAGAACTGCTCTAGTAAACAAGTGATTAGCTCAAAACGACGTTACGTAATAAAAAGTAGAATATGATGAGTTGCTCTATGAACTTTTCTGAGAAGAATTTGCAGTGAATGGAATCTGTAGATTATAATGCTACTTTTAAAGTAACTGATTAATAATAGTATAGTCCAACTCGAAGTTTGGATATAATTGACACATATGAAAGTCTTTTTAAAAAAGTTAATGGCTAGCTAACATTTTAATTAATATGAAATAATTCTTTAAATAAACATCACAATACTCCCAGGACTATCTAAACATCCAAATAACAGTTTGTATTGAATTCGAGTAGTGAAGAAATTTAAATAAATTAATCAATGGAATAACTCATACTAACTATGTACTTTATAATCTGGAAAACACTTATCAGTAATAAAAAACGTGTAACCGAAAGTGAATATATGCATCGGTCTAGGTTGCCACATTTTACATCAACAGGTGGAGATAAAACTAATGGGATAACTACCAGAGAGATTGAAATAATAATAATAATACTAGAAAATATGAGAAACGTAACATGAGTATAATTGATGAGGAACAAGCAAAACCGAAGAGCGCAAAGTTTGTAAAATAAATTGAAACTTGATACCTAGAAGATACTAAATAAATTCACTCACATCACTGACCTACAAACCACTTAAAGTTTCTAACTGTAAACTACAATTATCTAGCATATTTATTCCGCAAAGTCGTCTCGCGATTCAAACTAATTGATCCTTAACAGCAAAGGATGTTGATGCAATTGGTAGTTGAGAATGACCAACGTACGTCTGAGGTCTCACCAAGCCATTTACTATAAGTATTTTTTATCCTACTCTTAACATAAGTAACACATATTTGGTAGTTACACCGTGCTTTAAAAATATCTGCAGTAACACACAAACAAGTTTGGTATGTTACCAACTACAAAGGTGAAGTTTTTCGATTGATGTACAGCATATTTACCATTTTCCACAGATATAGTTTGCAAAAACCCAAATGGCTATTTTGTACCCCCGTAAAGAACTAATTATCCACTAAATCACCGCAGTTGATGAGACTCCTAGAAATTACAGTTGACAATACTCCCAACTACTTTACTTTAAAACTGTTTGATTAGACATTATTGCAGATCAGTCCCCAACACAATATCTTTCGTTTAAAGTAGAAGGAATACATCCTACACATTTTCACACTGATACTCAAATCGTTCAGAAGATAGTATTACTCCAGTCTCTGCCCAACAAAATTACATAATTCAAATTGATAACAGTCTCAAGGTTAGAGGTTAAAACTCAAAGAAAAATAGAAATGAAAATCATCTTCCCCGCCCCTAGGAACATATCAAAGTTGGCCAGCGTTGACGAATACCCTTGGTGGTATCAATCAAGATGACACGACAATGTAACTACTAATTCAACCAAAGTTATTTGAGTAATCCAATCTGTAATAGACGAAATATGCAAAATTTAATCCAAAACAACAATATTATGTGGGATCATTCATGGTTATTTAGAGATCCACGTTGCAATTACGGAATACTGCATGTTCTATGAATACACAGATATCTAGTTAAAGAAGTAAAGTTCAGCAAAATTTCAGACACGTGTACTAACCTGATTGATTAAGAAAAATAAACAATTGACTTGAAGGTCCAATGCCCACAGGATTTCTATAAGCTACTTGTAATGTATACACAGTTTGAGGTGTGAGGTTGTTAATCTGAATAGGGGGTATGTTTTGCGGGTTAGCTAATAGAATTGGCGATGTAGTTGGAGATAATGTTGAAATACTAACCATATACATTTCTAATGGTCCACCGCGTTGATTGCATAAGGGGCCATCCCATGTTACATTAACAGATTGATCCAACTGAGATAGTTGACGCAAATTTAGAGGTGGGCCTTTTGGATCTAAACATGTAGAATATGCAACATGAGCTTTAGAGAGATGAATAAAAAATAAAGTATGACAATTAGGTAGTTCTTCCTTAATAAATTACTTAATATATTTTCAGGAGCATTTGTCTACTGGTTTTACTCATGGTAATCTTACAAGGACTAAAGTGCCAGTTATCATTAATAAATACTGTATCTTTTACATAGCTTATACACCAAGCAAAAGAATAGCAGTAAGTAACATTTTTAGCGAGCTGGTTTCATTGCCCAAAAAGTATGGCAGTGAACTGTCAGAGTGCTTTGATCATGAGTATCAGATACGATTTAATCTTTAACCTTAGAACAAACAATTAAAATAAACAAAATATTAACTTCAGACAACCTTACCCTCAAAAGAAGTCATAATAGTTGCTGTTGAAGGACTAGTGTTAATTCCGTCAGATGTTGAACCATAAACTGTAACAACATAACGCCGCCAATGATCTAACTGCAACACAGCATTTTTGTCCACAACGTTCACTGTTTTAGTATAATTAGAATAATCCAACTGTGATAAATTTAAACAGTCACCAATTCCAATTAATGTAGCATGTATAGAGACGTTTTGAATTGCAGAGTTCAGTGGGTCACCCCAACTAATGTTCACCGAGTTGCCACTTGGTATGATGGATACACCGGGAAGAGCTAAGCAGAGGAAAGGAATAGATATAAAAGTCACCCACACACTTGTAATTGATCCATATATCCATATGTAAAAATGTTTGAGGGTGTCTCTGTGAAATAAGCCCTAACTGTCAATTAAATCTAACGAATTATCTACAGGACTCCAATAAGTATATTATTCATTTCTCACGTATTGCTATCATTAAAAAATGTTTCTCTAATTATGACTGCACTTCCTTCACCTAGTATTTTCAAGATAATATTTAGGTTTATGGCATTAAAACAAAATTACCAGGATTAATATCAAAATAGTGGTAATTTCAGCAACAACAGTAATAATCACAAATTTGAAACAGACTTCAGGTCAAAAACAGTGGAAACAGGAGCAAAATATGCATGAATACATAATTTCGGAATGCAGGAAAATATAAAGAATTATTTTGCGTCATTACAAATTATTTCAAACTGTTTAAACCAAGGATGGAATTTAATGAATGCAATTAACATGCAGACTTTAGTCAGGATGCCTGAATCTCCCAACAAACTCACTACAACAATCACTAAATAAATAGATTGATTCAATGGCGAATAAAATGAGAAATAAAAAGTACATTTAATGGTAGAAACTAATTTCTGAGGATGCATGGGATGGACGAGAGACGGAAAAACACACAGCTCGAAGGACAAAGGTATGTGAGCGTGGAGAAAACCGTTGTCAGGAATTGATACCTGATAAATATTTTTTAATTACAGTGGTATGATTAATTCGTTACGATTTTACACAACAATATTTCGAAACTCCCTAAACTGAACTTAAGCTTCTAATCGCACTTTAAATAAACATTAATTTACATTTTGGAAATATCAATATAAACCGAGAACAAATTTGAGTATAATAATACTTACGAAGGAAACATGTTCAACTAAACGTTCACGTTAGGACTGAGAAGTAAAATTAATTACGTAAAAGGTTACCTGGGCATTTAATTTCCAGTGGTGATGACTCAGGACTTGGAGAACCTTCAACGATATATTCATCAGCCAAAATAGTGACCAGAAAATCGGCTCTGACAGAAAAAACGAAAGTAGCAGACACATTTTCATGGACAAATTTGATGTCATAATGCTTTTCATCATACGGCGTTGCATTGATGGATTGGTATATTGAGAAGTTTGACGACCCAGATCGGAATAAAACTCTAGTTACAATCTCGCAATAGAATAAGATAAACTAACGTGTACTTAACAATATTTGGCGACCCGATAAAGTAGCTTTTGTTGAAAGCTGGCCATGATATATGAAGATATTTGCAATCACTGTAAACCTTAGGAGGGAAAATCATTTTAGTCCTAACTAGGTGAAGACATATGATAAACATTTAAACTCACTTTTAGTACAAGCAGCCCCGTAAAAGTCTTTGCTGCATTTATTTCCGTTGATACATACACCATTAATATGATTACACAGGTTCTGTGGTTCACAGTTGCATTTCAGTGAGCAATTTAAACCATATGTACCAGGAATACATGCTGAACTCAATATAAGTCAATCTTAAGTTTTAATTACAGTGGTATGATTAATTCGTTACGATTTTACACAACAATATTTCGAAACTCCCTAAACTGAACTTAAGCTTCTAATCGCACTTTAAATAAACATTAATTTACATTTTGGAAATATCAATATAAACCGAGAACAAATTTGAGTATAATAATACTTACGAAGGAAACATGTTCAACTAAACGTTCACGTTAGGACTGAGAAGTAAAATTAATTACGTAAAAGGTTACCTGGGCATTTAATTTCCAGTGGTGATGACTCAGGACTTGGAGAACCTTCAACGATATATTCATCAGCCAAAATAGTGACCAGAAAATCGGCTCTGACAGAAAAAACGAAAGTAGCAGACACATTTTCATGGACAAATTTGATGTCATAATGCTTTTCATCATACGGCGTTGCATTGATGGATTGGTATATTGAGAAGTTTGACGACCCAGATCGGAATAAAACTCTAGTTACAATCTCGCAATAGAATAAGATAAACTAACGTGTACTTAACAATATTTGGCGACCCGATAAAGTAGCTTTTGTTGAAAGCTGGCCATGATATATGAAGATATTTGCAATCACTGTAAACCTTAGGAGGGAAAATCATTTTAGTCCTAACTAGGTGAAGACATATGATAAACATTTAAACTCACTTTTAGTACAAGCAGCCCCGTAAAAGTCTTTGCTGCATTTATTTCCGTTGATACATACACCATTAATATGATTACACAGGTTCTGTGGTTCACAGTTGCATTTCAGTGAGCAATTTAAACCATATGTACCAGGAATACATGCTGAACTCAATATAAGTCAATCTTAAGTTTTAATTACCATCCTGACATGCAGGAAAACCAAAATAACCAGGACTACAAGATCCATATTTACATCCAGCACTAGTCGTAGTCGTTTCACAAGAATCGTTCAAACAGTGGCATACATAGGAACAATTTTCACCAAACCTTAGTGGTTGATTAATACATAAAGCTTATTGTCGATATAATAACTATGCTTCACACCTACATGCCGGCACTGGGTACAGAAACAACGAAAGAAGTAAATAAATCGATAGAACCATCTAACGATCAAAATATGCAACACATCCAACATTCGTATTACCACCACCTCGTAGACCGTAGAGACAGAGAAGGAAACGAAGTGCTCAAATGACAAACTTATTTAAATAGCCACTATCTCAGGTTCATATAGAAATGTTAATTTTTGTGATTAAATTTGCTAAAATTACATGTTCATCGAAGATTTAGCAGTTTGTATTTAGTTACGTGGTTTATCTACTTTTACTTTGTAGCGGAAAATAATCCCCAAAATAAATAGTTACATAGGTTTCGACATTGATGCTGACCATGTTTGTTTTAGCGGACACTACTAAGTTGAAGGCGCTCGGTCACGCATCACCACCAGATCTCGTCACGCCTTACCGAAACAAGCAACCCTCTCTAGTTTGCCAGCCTAGACGTTGCTATCCCATTGCCGCTCCATTCACGATCAAATATAACTTCTCTTCCATCCTTCATTGCCTTCTGATTTCTCCTCATTCGTAAGAGTGGGTTCAATCGTTAGAAGTTGCTCTGGTAATAATCCGAACGTAACTTGGTCATATACCGGGTGCAACTTCATTGGTGAGCCCGACGTGATCTGGACACGTTCATAACTGTGAGTTCGTTCCTGTTTGTAGTTTTTAATAGTATTTTTGGTGTGATTATCATTTTTTGCATGTTTTGATCGCATTTATTTTTATATTTTTATATATTACATATATAGCATGACTGATCAGACTCCTAAGTTCATTAAGATTAAAACTCACACACCCCCGAACTTCCAGCTCATTCCTTTCTGGACAGAAAACATAGAAGCTTGGTTCTGCTACGCAGAAGCCGAGTTTCGAGACGACGCTGTGATAGATCCACGTGTTCAATTACATGCCGTCGTAAGGTCATTTCCGCGTGAATTGAACAGGTACGTCACCCCTTTCATTTTCAGCCCTGACTGCCTAGAACCTTATGACCAACTCAAAAGATCGATTCTCAAACGCGGAGACTTGTCCGATAGACAACGTCTTGATGAGTTGTTCCACACCATCGAGCTAGGTAGTGGTTCAGCAACGGAAGTGTTGACGCGCATGCGAGAGGTAATTGGTCAACGCACTTTCGACGAATGTCTTTTTCGTCAACTCTTCTTATCAAAACTGCAACAACAAATGTAAGCAGTTCTGGTAACGTTTTATAACAACCCAGTAGATGAACTAGCCTCATCTGCTGATCGAATTCTGAAGATCACCAGAACTCGCGACAATCAGGTTTATTCCATTACCGAAAAACCTCAGGCCACCGAAAACGACGCAACGAAATTGTGTAATGTTCTTTCTCGTTTTGTTGACCTAAAAGAAAGATATCGACCGAACGATTCTCGTCGACGAAGTACGTCACTGAGAAGGTCGTCGTCTCGACCTCGACGAAACGAAAATTCACAATGGTGTTGGTACCACTACACCTATGGAAAACATTCCAAGAAGTGTAGAGACCCCTGTTGTTTCCCTAGACATAAACCGATTGTTGACGCATCGGGAAACTATCCCGCAGGCACGCGTTAGCGGCAATCGTAGCCGGTGGAAGCAGCCGCCTGTTATTTATCACTGATGTGAGAACGAAGGTTCGCTACCTCGTCGATACTGGCGCGGAAGTTAGCGTTCTTCCTGCAACTTCATCTGATCGCCACCACGAAGCTGCGTTCGATTTACAGGCAGCCGATGGAAAACACATAGCTACGCATGGTAAACGATACGTCTACTTAAATGTGGGTTTACGAAATCCCATACACTGGATTTTCACTATCGCCGATGTGAAAATACCTATCATAGGCATGGATTTACTTAGCCACCACAACTTGCTTGTGGACCCTAGTAAAAAGAGACTAGTGGACAGTAACACAAATCTCTACATTCGTGGAACCGCTGCAACAGGTTGTAGCTTATGTCCTCTTCGTTTTAAACATTTAATTAACCCTTATTTTCAGCCGATTCTCGACAAGTATCCAGATCTGAATAAGGCAACATCGGAATTATCATGTGTAACCAGCAATGTTACACATCACATCACCACTACAGGTCAACCTGTATTCTCCAAAGCACGCCGACTCGCGCCTGAAAAACTAAGGATTGCGAAAAACGAAATCGATCATATGATTGACTTGGGGATAATTCGGCTTTCCAGTAGTCCATGGTCATCTCCATGACATATGGTCCCGAAGAAAGATAGCAATGACTGGCGTCCCACCAGTGATTACCGACGTCTTAACGCCCAAACTACGCCAGATCGTTACCCTTTACCGCACATCCACGATTTAACGGCCACTCTGAAGGGAATGACAATGTTTTCAAAACTCGACTTGGTAAAGGCATACAACCAAATACCGATGTCTGAAAATGATATCCCGAAAACCGCTATCGTAACTCCATTTGGCCTTTACGAATTCCTCCGAATGCCTTTTGGGTTGAGGAACGCAGCACAAACATTCCAACGCTTCATTGATGACGTGTTCCGCGGGCTTGACTATGTCCATGCATACGTCGACGACTGCCTGATAGCAAGTCCAGACGAGGCAACACATATGAAACACTTGGACACAGTCTTTAGTAGACTGCAACAATATGGAGTAACCATAAACATACAGAAATGCCAAATCGGAACAACCTCGTTGGACTTCCTGGGGCATACTATTAATGCGAATGGTATACAACCCCAAAAACACAAGGTGGCGGTTATTCTAGAGTACCTGGAACCAACCACCATCAAGCGGTTGCGAGCTTTCAGTGGATTGATAAGTTTTTACTGACGATTTATGCCTAGCTGTGCATCTATCATGAAACCACTAACGGATCAGCTTCGTGGGAATAAAAAAGTGGTCACAATCGATGCAGACTCGAAGAAAGCCTTCACTGCGACTAAAGAAAAAATAGCCAATGTGACTATGCTGGCACATCACAATGCCGAATCTCCTGTCAGCATCGTGGTTGACGCATCTGACTCAGAGATTGGCGCAGTTTTGCAACAATGGACTGACCAAGCTTGGCAACCTTTAGCATTCTTCTCAAGATGACTAAACGATACCGAATCGAGATACAGCACTTTTGGACGTGAACTGTTAGCCATGTACTGTGCTGTACGACATTTTCAACATTCCATCGAAGGCCGGGAATTTACAATGTTCACCGACCATAAACCACTGACGTTTTCTATGAAGTCATCTTCAGATAAGTACTCTCCGCGAGAGTCGCGTCATCTAGACTACATTTCCCAGTTCTCTACTGATATACGACATATATCTGGAGCTAACAATGTAGTTGCAGAAGCCTTATCACGAATACATGCCTTGAATCGTATCCAAAGTATCGACCTTGTTGAACTAGCTCGACTTCAAAATGAAGACAATAATCTTCATCACGAGTTATCCACAACAACGCTCAAACTTCAAACAAAGACGATTACAAAGGGTAAGAAAACTTTAATTTGCGGTTCTTCTACAGGTACAGGTCAATATGCAGATATCTAAGCCACATCGACTACTAGGTTGTATACCACGTAACTTTTATAGCAACGATTCTCGTATTCTGCTATATAAAGTTTGTGTCAGACCTTTACTAGAATACTGTACCTTTATTCTCAGTAATGTTTCGATTAAGGGTAAACCCAGACTGGAGTCTGTACAACGTCGCTTTGCTATCCGTATTCTTGAGCTTGATCGTACTCTAGACTACAAAAGTAGATGCACTAAGTTAGGACTAGATACCTTATGGAAGCGACGGCTAAAATTAAACCTAATCTTCTTTTATAAAATATTAAACAAATTAACGTTCTCATCGCCCAATACAATTCAGCTCGAGGAACCCTCTTGCTATAACTTACGCAATTCAGCCTCAAAATAAAAATATCGCATTCTAAATCTGCTCTTTATATGAATTATTTTACAAATAAATTCTCGAGAATCTGGAACCATTCGCCTCAAGCCATTCGGGAAACAGATCCACTTCCTTTATTTGTACGGCATATTAGTAATTTCATCTCTTCTGAAATCCCATTAAAAATGTTTACACAAACTATTGATTCTTACTCTACTAGAGAAGTAATAGGGACCCTGAACGTGTGAGCACCACTCACTTGTCTTGGTCATTTGATAGTATTCTTCCATTTTAATCAACCTATAAGCATAAGTGGCATGTTGTAAGTATAATTACTAATCCTGCCCATTAGCTTTGTTAACCCCGGAATAGTAGTGCTGTTGTTTTGTGTCCTCTCTTAGTTTGTCTTTCCTCTAGTTTTTAGACAAGTACGGAACTTACTAGCATAATACTATTGCAAGCTGGCATGCTCTCTTGTACACAATGAACAGGTTCTGTGACACATGTTTGTTAGACTACCTAGATGACATAACTACACAACGGGACAAAGGGCTTCTAGTGTCCAGCTTATTTCTCGAATTCAGTAAAGCTTTTGACAAAGTCCCTCATAAGCAACTGCTCATTAAACTTAAGTCATATGGGGTCAGAGACCCACTTCATTCGTGGTTTGCATCTTTCCTGGAAGGAAGACAGCAAACAGTAAGGTTCAACAATAGTCTATCATCGCCTAAACCGATTACCAGCGGGGTTGTACAGGGAAGTGTACTGAGTCCTTTATTGTTCGTTATTTGCATAAATGACATAATTAAAGTTATAAAACACGGCCGACCCTATTTATATGCGGACGATCTCATGATTGTTTATAGCTTTAAACCGGACTCTTTAGAAGAAGGCATGACTGTAATTCAAAAGAACCTCGATAACCTAACTTCCTGGAGCCAAAAATGGCAACTACCACTTAACTACAGTAAATGTGGAATCATGCACATAGGCAACTATAACCCACAGTCCATGTATACTGGCAGCCTGTTTCATATTTGGAAAAGTTCAAACAAGAAAAAGTTACCTCCAGGAGTGGTCGTAATGCTAGATATATGATTACGTAGACTATAAGAAGGGGTTGCTTAAAATGGATTTCCTTACAGGTAAAAAATGCTAACATGTAGAGTAATTTGTAAAGGATATTGAGGGCAATTTTAATACGCCGAAGCCAAAGGTGAGAGAGCTTAGTTATCTAACATCTTGTCAGGCATTCCTATTCGTTTATGTTTCCTAATACATAGAAAGTAAAGTAACTTTGAACAGATTCTAGCTTGTATTTGTCTCCTTTGCCTAGACGGTTCAGAACGAACGGGCAGTGTTCTAAGATGTTGCTTACACAAATTTTGTACGACATTAATCTGGCTTCTTGGTTATGGAAGTTACAAAGAATGCAAACTAAAAGTCTCTTTGATCTGCAAGCCAGTGTTGTAACGTTTTCGGAGAAGAAGAGATCACCGGAGTACGTTAAGACAAGATCAGTAACACCATGTAACCGAGGTAAAGTCATGAATTTCAGGGTCAATTGTATGCCAGTACGTAGTATGCAAAAGCATATACAAATACATTTATCAAGGTTAAACGGCAGCTTCCAAGTAGTGCAGCAATCATCTAAATGGAACCGTCACTCTATATTAAGCTTAGACATCAGGTAAGTTCATTAGGCGGCAAATAATAGGCAGCTTTGAGATCATCAGGAAACATAAACGGCTTACCATTAGGGAAAGAGTTGTATACACCATCAATATAGAAAGTGAATAGGAGGTGACCAAGAACGCCACCTTGAATAACTCCGTGTTTATGATTTTATCGCTCCTTGTCCAAATGTATATAAGCCTTTCTACTTCTGGTCATTATCCACACAATCGAATAACTAACCACGTTGATATACACTTTAATGTTTGATGTTTATTTGTCACAGTAAAATTCGTCTGTGCAACCATTCGCCCCTACTGTGGTTTGGTATGCTTTTGTTGATCCTGCCTGTACAAATGGCTTGCCCCTGATATAGGGAAATAAATAATTATTATAATTAACTCCTGAGGTTATAGGTCTTGGATAGGAGAGCGTAGAGTCAAACTTAAATATCTGTGTGTGATCACTGTGAAAAGACCTGATCCAGTCTAGTAGGGGTCAGGCAAAATTGTACGTCCTAAGTTTCCTTATTAATAGCAAGTGGTCAACGCGGTCAAACACTTTAGAAGTGTCAAAATGTAATATATAATATTGTGGTTACTAGTTATATAGCCAAAACGTTCAAGTGATATGTCATACACAATCGGGGTTGTGAGAAACCATGTCGGCTAGGCGTGATTAGGTTCCGGGTCAGTAAGCGCTTAAGCATATTTTCATTGATGATTTTTACCATAACGCTGGAAACTACAGTAGTGACGCCAATTGGCTGATAGTTGCTAATGTCAGATGTAGTGTCTGACTTATGCTTGGCAGGGCTGTGCATTATCACTGATTTTGTCCTGAGATCCATGGTTTCTACTATCATTGAACTATTCTGGTGGCCTCTAACGCTTATTTGACTTGTATAGGCCGAGGAGCACGTAGTCACCAGAAATCTTGAAGACTCTTGATATATGGTGAGCACGTTTCCGTTCGTCTCTTTTAACAAGGTGGTTTTATCTTGTTTCGCAATTTTTCTAACAAAAATTCGGTTTTTGAAAGTACAGGTGATGTGAATGCTAACAAACATTGTGGCAGTAAGTCGCTCAAATTTGTCTCTAGTACCTGACGCACAAAAGTACGAAGCAAAGATTTTAGCGTCCCATTTTTTCTTTCTGCCGAGTCATTGTATTGTAGATGGCATGCTATCGCGTGTGTCATCCTGATGCCAAAAACAAATTTATGATTGCATTAAGGCAGCTTCTTGGTCTGGATGTTGCGCCATCAGGTTTCAACAGTGAGGTGCCAAGGTGTGGCTAAATACTTCAGCTACTGTGGTAACATCTTTTTGAAGAATTATCATGGCTATGAACAGCTTGGTGAAATGATTAAAAATTACTTGGAAATGAGTAGGGGTTTCTTTACTGTTCGGTTAGAAACAGGCTCTTTGTGTTGGTTTCTGTGCGTTGATGAAGTTCAGTAGTTAGTATCAGTATTGGTCTAAAACTCGACTTGGTTCGGAGGGTGAATTTATATGGATAGGTGTTGAGTTGAATTGTACCTATAACCAGGAAAATATTATGTATTAATTCCGTTTAGTATTCTACGGTTCGACAACGACAGCGACTTGATCCCGAACCAGAACAAGAGTAGAGCAGGTAGCAAAATGTATTGAAAAAATAACAGCCGAAGAAAAAAAGGCAAAAGCAAAGCAAGTAATTATACTAGAGTTTGTGTAAACATCAGTATAATAATATACTAGAAACTTCCTGATTGTTCGTTGGCTCTGATTGGTTAGGAACAAATCAATCATAACACAGCTTCGTAAGTATGTTTTGAGCATGCTTCAACCAGGATCGTTTCGTGCTAACAATAGGTTTCATGAGCTTAACTAGGTGATTACTGTTAATTGTTTAATTAGCCTAACTTTTAATACAGGATAAACGGGGTATTGGAACCGCTCAACTTTCGTAATCTCCTGCATGAGTTACACCATATGGCAAATTCCTTCGATCAAACCATAACGAGGTGGAAAAGTTTATTTGACGTTTAGTTACCGGTACTTACGGCATTTTTTGAAGAGGTTTAATGAATTTACACTAACTTTATAAGCTTTCATAAACAATTAGAAAACTCCAGCTCTTAATCCTTCGCCGAGAGTAAGAAATCTAAAGCAATCTTCTTGAACAAGAAGTCTCCTTTTAAATGCCATACTAAAATTACAAAGCTCTGTAAAAGATCTGGCTGCACTCTACATTGTGTTAGTCGTTGCTAAACCTGGGCTGTCACGGGCAAAGTACTATCACGACTCCTGAAGATAACAAACACCATTGAAGTTATACTTAAAAGGTTAATAAGCAACCAATCATTATGGAAATTCGAACCTCACCTGCTCTTAAGTAAAGTTAGGGTAAAGTTCAAGTCTTTCAGTCGTATTGTTGTAATTATTTGAGACAGATGGAGTACAGACAGAGACTGTAAATTGAGCGTGGTATAGGTAAGTACATACTGAGTTTAAATAAAAGTAGATAAACCACGTAACTAAATACAAACTGCTAAATCTTCGATGAACATGTAATTTTAGCAAGTTTAATCACAAAAATTAACATTTCTATATGAACCTGAGATAGTGGCTATTTAAATAAGTTTGTCATTTGAGCACTTCGTTTCCTTCTCTGTCTCTACGGTCTACGAGGTGGTGGTAATACGAATGTTGGATGTGTTGCATATTTTGATCGTTAGATGGTTCTATCGATTTATTTACTTCTTTCGTTGTTTCTGTACCCAGTGCCGGCATGTAGGTGTGAAGCATAGTTATTATATCGACAATAAGCTTTATGTATTAATCAACCACTAAGGTTTGGTGAAAATTGTTCCTATGTATGTCACTGTTTGAACGATTCTTGTGAAACGACTACGACTAGTGCTGGATGTAAATATGGATCTTGTAGTCCTGGTTATTTTGGTTTTCCTGCATGTCAGGATGGTAATTAAAACTTAAGATTGACTTATATTGAGTTCAGCATGTATTCCTGGTACATATGGTTTAAATTGCTCACTGAAATGCAACTGTGAACCACAGAACCTGTGTAATCATATTAATGGTGTATGTATCAACGGAAATAAATGCAGCAAAGACTTTTACGGGGCTGCTTGTACTAAAAGTGAGTTTAAATGTTTATCATATGTCTTCACCTAGTTAGGACTAAAATGATTTTCCCTCCTAAGGTTTACAGTGATTGCAAATATCTTCATATATCATGGCCAGCTTTCAACAAAAGCTACTTTATCGGGTCGCCAAATATTGTTAAGTACACGTTAGTTTATCTTATTCTATTGCGAGATTGTAACTAGAGTTTTATTCCGATCTGGGTCGTCAAACTTCTCAATATACCAATCCATCAATGCAACGCCGTATGATGAAAAGCATTATGACATCAAATTTGTCCATGAAAATGTGTCTGCTACTTTCGTTTTTTCTGTCAGAGCCGATTTTCTGGTCACTATTTTGGCTGATGAATATATCGTTGAAGGTTCTCCAAGTCCTGAGTCATCACCACTGGAAATTAAATGCCCAGGTAACCTTTTACGTAATTAATTTTACTTCTCAGTCCTAACGTGAACGTTTAGTTGAACATGTTTCCTTCGTAAGTATTATTATACTCAAATTTGTTCTCGGTTTATATTGATATTTCCAAAATGTAAATTAATGTTTATTTAAAGTGCGATTAGAAGCTTAAGTTCAGTTTAGGGAGTTTCGAAATATTGTTGTGTAAAATCGTAACGAATTAATCATACCACTGTAATTAAAAAATATTTATCAGGTATCAATTCCTGACAACGGTTTTCTCCACGCTCACATACCTTTGTCCTTCGAGCTGTGTGTTTTTCCGTCTCTCGTCCATCCCATGCATCCTCAGAAATTAGTTTCTACCATTAAATGTACTTTTTATTTCTCATTTTATTCGCCATTGAATCAATCTATTTATTTAGTGATTGTTGTAGTGAGTTTGTTGGGAGATTCAGGCATCCTGACTAAAGTCTGCATGTTAATTGCATTCATTAAATTCCATCCTTGGTTTAAACAGTTTGAAATAATTTGTAATGACGCAAAATAATTCTTTATATTTTCCTGCATGTCAGGATGGTAATTAAAACTTAAGATTGACTTATATTGAGTTCAGCATGTATTCCTGGTACATATGGTTTAAATTGCTCACTGAAATGCAACTGTGAACCACAGAACCTGTGTAATCATATTAATGGTGTATGTATCAACGGAAATAAATGCAGCAAAGACTTTTACGGGGCTGCTTGTACTAAAAGTGAGTTTAAATGTTTATCATATGTCTTCACCTAGTTAGGACTAAAATGATTTTCCCTCCTAAGGTTTACAGTGATTGCAAATATCTTCATATATCATGGCCAGCTTTCAACAAAAGCTACTTTATCGGGTCGCCAAATATTGTTAAGTACACGTTAGTTTATCTTATTCTATTGCGAGATTGTAACTAGAGTTTTATTCCGATCTGGGTCGTCAAACTTCTCAATATACCAATCCATCAATGCAACGCCGTATGATGAAAAGCATTATGACATCAAATTTGTCCATGAAAATGTGTCTGCTACTTTCGTTTTTTCTGTCAGAGCCGATTTTCTGGTCACTATTTTGGCTGATGAATATATCGTTGAAGGTTCTCCAAGTCCTGAGTCATCACCACTGGAAATTAAATGCCCAGGTAACCTTTTACGTAATTAATTTTACTTCTCAGTCCTAACGTGAACGTTTAGTTGAACATGTTTCCTTCGTAAGTATTATTATACTCAAATTTGTTCTCGGTTTATATTGATATTTCCAAAATGTAAATTAATGTTTATTTAAAGTGCGATTAGAAGCTTAAGTTCAGTTTAGGGAGTTTCGAAATATTGTTGTGTAAAATCGTAACGAATTAATCATACCACTGTAATTAAAAAATATTTATCAGGTATCAATTCCTGACAACGGTTTTCTCCACGCTCACATACCTTTGTCCTTCGAGCTGTGTGTTTTTCCGTCTCTCGTCCATCCCATGCATCCTCAGAAATTAGTTTCTACCATTAAATGTACTTTTTATTTCTCATTTTATTCGCCATTGAATCAATCTATTTATTTAGTGATTGTTGTAGTGAGTTTGTTGGGAGATTCAGGCATCCTGACTAAAGTCTGCATGTTAATTGCATTCATTAAATTCCATCCTTGGTTTAAACAGTTTGAAATAATTTGTAATGACGCAAAATAATTCTTTATATTTTCCTGCATTCCGAAATTATGTATTCATGCATATTTTGCTCCTGTTTCCACTGTTTTTGACCTGAAGTCTGTTTCAAATTTGTGATTATTACTGTTGTTGCTGAAATTACCACTATTTTGATATTAATCCTGGTAATTTTGTTTTAATGCCATAAACCTAAATATTATCTTGAAAATACTAGGTGAAGGAAGTGCAGTCATAATTAGAGAAACATTTTTTAATGATAGCAATACGTGAGAAATGAATAATATACTTATTGGAGTCCTGTAGATAATTCGTTAGATTTAATTGACAGTTAGGGCTTATTTCACAGAGACACCCTCAAACATTTTTACATATGGATATATGGATCAATTACAAGTGTGTGGGTGACTTTTATATCTATTCCTTTCCTTTGCTTAGCTCTTCCCGGTGTATCCATCATACCAAGTGGCAACTCGGTGAACATTAGTTGGGGTGACCCACTGAACTCTGCAATTCAAAACGTCTCTATACATGCTACATTAATTGGAATTGGTGACTGTTTAAATTTATCACAGTTGGATTATTCTAATTATACTAAAACAGTGAACGTTGTGGACAAAAATGCTGTGTTGCAGTTAGATCATTGGCGGCGTTATGTTGTTACAGTTTATGGTTCAACATCTGACGGAATTAACACTAGTCCTTCAACAGCAACTATTATGACTTCTTTTGAGGGTAAGGTTGTCTGAAGTTAATATTTTGTTTATTTTAATTGTTTGTTCTAAGGTTAAAGATTAAATCGTATCTGATACTCATGATCAAAGCACTCTGACAGTTCACTGCCATACTTTTTGGGCAATGAAACCAGCTCGCTAAAAATGTTACTTACTGCTATTCTTTTGCTTGGTGTATAAGCTATGTAAAAGATACAGTATTTATTAATGATAACTGGCACTTTAGTCCTTGTAAGATTACCATGAGTAAAACCAGTAGACAAATGCTCCTGAAAATATATTAAGTAATTTATTAAGGAAGAACTACCTAATTGTCATACTTTATTTTTTATTCATCTCTCTAAAGCTCATGTTGCATATTCTACATGTTTAGATCCAAAAGGCCCACCTCTAAATTTGCGTCAACTATCTCAGTTGGATCAATCTGTTAATGTAACATGGGATGGCCCCTTATGCAATCAACGCGGTGGACCATTAGAAATGTATATGGTTAGTATTTCAACATTATCTCCAACTACATCGCCAATTCTATTAGCTAACCCGCAAAACATACCCCCTATTCAGATTAACAACCTCACACCTCAAACTGTGTATACATTACAAGTAGCTTATAGAAATCCTGTGGGCATTGGACCTTCAAGTCAATTGTTTATTTTTCTTAATCAATCAGGTTAGTACACGTGTCTGAAATTTTGCTGAACTTTACTTCTTTAACTAGATATCTGTGTATTCATAGAACATGCAGTATTCCGTAATTGCAACGTGGATCTCTAAATAACCATGAATGATCCCACATAATATTGTTGTTTTGGATTAAATTTTGCATATTTCGTCTATTACAGATTGGATTACTCAAATAACTTTGGTTGAATTAGTAGTTACATTGTCGTGTCATCTTGATTGATACCACCAAGGGTATTCGTCAACGCTGGCCAACTTTGATATGTTCCTAGGGGCGGGGAAGATGATTTTCATTTCTATTTTTCTTTGAGTTTTAACCTCTAACCTTGAGACTGTTATCAATTTGAATTATGTAATTTTGTTGGGCAGAGACTGGAGTAATACTATCTTCTGAACGATTTGAGTATCAGTGTGAAAATGTGTAGGATGTATTCCTTCTACTTTAAACGAAAGATATTGTGTTGGGGACTGATCTGCAATAATGTCTAATCAAACAGTTTTAAAGTAAAGTAGTTGGGAGTATTGTCAACTGTAATTTCTAGGAGTCTCATCAACTGCGGTGATTTAGTGGATAATTAGTTCTTTACGGGGGTACAAAATAGCCATTTGGGTTTTTGCAAACTATATCTGTGGAAAATGGTAAATATGCTGTACATCAATCGAAAAACTTCACCTTTGTAGTTGGTAACATACCAAACTTGTTTGTGTGTTACTGCAGATATTTTTAAAGCACGGTGTAACTACCAAATATGTGTTACTTATGTTAAGAGTAGGATAAAAAATACTTATAGTAAATGGCTTGGTGAGACCTCAGACGTACGTTGGTCATTCTCAACTACCAAGTGCATCAACATCCTTTGCTGTTAAGGATCAATTAGTTTGAATCGCGAGACGACTTTGCGGAATAAATATGCTAGATAATTGTAGTTTACAGTTAGAAACTTTAAGTGGTTTGTAGGTCAGTGATGTGATGAATTTATTTAGTATCTTCTAGGTATCAAGTTTCAATTTATTTTACAAACTTGCGCTCTTTCGGTTTTGCTTGTTCCTCATCAATTATACTCATGTTACGTTTCTCATATTTCTAGTACGGGGTACAAATAGCCATTTGGGTTTTTGCAAACTATATCTGTGGAAAATGGTAAATATGCTGTACATCAATCGAAAAAACTTCACCTTTGTAGTTGGTAACATACCAAACTTGTTTGTGTGTTACTGCAGATATTTTTAAAGCACGGTGTAACTACCAAATATGTGTTACTTATGTTAAGAGTAGGATAAAAATACTTATAGTAAATGGCTTGGTGAGACCTCAGACGTACGTTGGTCATTCTCAACTACCAATTGCATCAACATCCTGTGCTGTTAAGGATCAATTAGTTTGAATCGCGAGACGACTTTGCGGAATAAATATGCTAGATAATTGTAGTTTACAGTTTATTATTATTCAATCTCTCTGGTAGTTATCCCATTAGTTTTATCTCCACCTGTTGATGTAAAATGTGGCAACCTAGACCGATGCATATATTCACTTTCGGTTACACGTTTTTTATTACTGATAAGTGTTTTCCAGATTATAAAGTACATAGTTAGTATGAGTTATTCCATTGATTAATTTATTTAAATTTCTTCACTACTCGAATTCAATACAAACTGTTATTTGGATGTTTAGATAGTCCTGGGAGTATTGTGATGTTTATTTAAAGAATTATTTCATATTAATTAAAATGTTAGCTAGCCATTAACTTTTTTAAAAAGACTTTCATATGTGTCAATTATATCCAAACTTCGAGTTGGACTATACTATTATTAATCAGTTACTTTAAAAGTAGCATTATAATCTACAGATTCCATTCACTGCAAATTCTTCTCAGAAAAGTTCATAGAGCAACTCATCATATTCTACTTTTTATTACGTAACGTCGTTTTGAGCTAATCACTTGTTTACTAGAGCAGTTCTTTCTGTAAATAGGATTTCTTCTTCTAATTTGACTTCTTTGTAGTCCCCTTTTGATTAATTTCCGTTTTGTTTATTG
The DNA here is from genome assembly GCA_034768735.1 of Schistosoma mekongi. Lineage (NCBI taxonomy): Eukaryota > Metazoa > Platyhelminthes > Trematoda > Strigeidida > Schistosomatidae > Schistosoma > Schistosoma mekongi. Next base: position 27,648,941 of record CM068306.1, read on the forward strand.
TACACTATAAAATGATTGCGTGCCAACTTATAACTTATATGAGTATTACACCTTTAGATCAGTACATTTTATGTTTATACAAAACAAGGGATTTTATACTTTATTAAGTAGTTTTGATTTTCGAAGAATGACATTATTTATTATGGTCGTTTTGTGAAGACTGTATAAATAAGGGGTGGATTTTATCAAAATATTGAAATATCGAGCAAATCATTTAAAAGTAATGATCATTGGGCATAAGCTTTTTTGTGAGTGTGTACTGATGAAAAAAGGCAGCTATGTAGTTTTCAACAGACTGACACCATAAATTTTCTGAAAACCTAAGATGTTAAGATGCGACTCCAGAAGCCATTTAATAGGAGTTCGGTAGATATGTTCTTACAATTTGTATTTAATGAACGATTGAGTTTCAAATTTTTTATATTTTCCTAACTTTAATCGTCTATTTTATTCATTAACCATTGCCATATCTTTTACTTTTTGTAAATTACTATTAACTAAGCATAAATCTGCTATTCATATTTACACTATGAATTTTCTAGCTATGGGCTCTGGATAATCCAGTATGCATTTGAGTGATTTAAACATGCTTAGATTTCACTTAAACTAGAATCTAGGTACTTTTGACTCGATTTATGTGAGTATCTATGCGGCATCCCGAATAACCATGACCTAATTATGTACAGATTACTATGCTTCATGGTCTAGTATTTTATGTTGAATCACAATCCCTTCAATCTGAATAATACAAAATGATCCAAAATATCTGTCTGGTACACTTGCCATTCTGATTGTTTGATTGGAGGAACGGGTGAGAATAATATGTTGACTGTTTTGTCATATTCGGCAAAGTATCAAGTGTGCAACGTTTAACCTTTGAGAGTTTGAGTCCAGTTTGAATGCAATTTGTGTGCTAGAGCTAGTGTACAGAGAAGTGTGTTAGGATTTGAAAGTGATACTATTAGGAAAAATTGTGAGTTGGTGACCCAGTAAGCACCAGATGCTGTTGATTAGAATAAGGAGTGATACGAGCGTAAAACAGTGACAATCTGATAGTAGAAACTAAGAGTTTGTAGAGTTAAGTTTCAAATACGTTACAAGAGGATTCAGTTTGTAAGACAGAGGGGCAAAATTCATGACAATCCCTTCGATATAAATGTTTTATGAAGAATTTGACAAATATTGTGTTTACATTCAATTATACCAATCATACTATAATTCTTATGTGTTGATGATATCTGAAATTTTCGTAAGCCGTACTCTGTTATTGCACAATTTTCTAACAACGGACTGCGACATGGCTCAGAATCGGTCACAGTGGTGCAAGTGTGTTCACTCTTTACTTTCATCTAGGTCTTAAATTCTATTGTTCTGTTTTGCACACCTTTGCTTTACTCCCTCCAATTGTATTGTTGTTGTGTTACCTCTGTAGATTTAATCTCGTAGTGTTAATGCGGTATGGCAACTTGATTTTATGGCGTATGTGCCCGGTTCTACGTTGTTGACGACTGAATGAATGGTTGAAACGGACTACGGCCTAGTTATGATCTCTTAAAATGTCTTTATGTTAAGCTGATTAATTAATATTTCTTACTTTAAGTCATTGTTTTGAACAGTTTGACAGAATATATGTACTGATTAATAAACTAAATTGTGAGTTTGCAACTTACTTTTATTAAGTTTGACTTTGTTCACTAGTCGAAAGTAGCTCTGGGAAGTTAGCATAGGGGTTTGGCATCACCATTACGTTTATCGCCATTGATATATATAAATACAGTCACAAACGGAATGAATACTATATTGACAGTTGCTACAATATAAGTACACATAATAAGTGCAACATTTATCAGAATTTAGTTCATCTGAATTAACTGCGATGTTTGAGCGGATTGCGAGGTCTTCAGGTGACCACCACACGTATGTATAAATACAAGTGTCCACTGTTAATTCGTTTTAGCCAGTTTAGCTGGGAGGAGCAACAGTGACGTTAAGTATTCAGTTCCGATGCTGTAAAAAAGATCAATTATTAATCGAAGCAATCGGTAAATAAAACACAGTTCATAACGAAGAATATTGCGGCGTTAGTGTATTAGAAGTTCAGACAGCAGCAGGTACAAGGCGCCAATAGCAAAGTGTGAATGTACAATTATATTAATGATACATTTAAGCAATGATAGCAGAGTATGTATCAATAACATATCATTACAAGAACATATTACATACATAGTACTGATAAACTTTAACAAAATATAAAGTCGCTAAGTTGGTCAGTACAATGGATTAGAAAATCTTACCACATAAGGAGCCCTCCATTTTGCGTTTTAAATGGAATGATGCTTTAAGATAAACAAACGAAAGTCAGGGGCTGTGGTGGTAAAATAGTTAATTTGTATCATGGGTGATATGCCGGGCACCTAATGAAGATTTACTATCTTCGGGAACTGTGCATTAGAAGATTATTTTAATTATTATAACTGTGGACAGTGTTGACATTTCATTTCTATGACTGTTACGTTCCCCTTGCCCGGTTCTGTCGTTTCGTATATTTGCTCTTAGTATATTGTTTATTAACTCCGCCTGTAGCCCTCCTAGGGTTACTGCCGGTCCCAAGCCCGGGTAAAGGAGGAGGGTTGGGCATGGGGCTAGCACCCCCATCCCGTAAAAACCCAAACTTGCTAAAAAAACGCAAACCAGATTAAACAAGATAAACCATTTAAACCATTTAAACTCTGCCCTGGGAGTGGAAGGATATATGACGCCTCATGATGAAAGCCGAAATTCTTCGGAAGTCATGAGGCCGATGCCCCCCCTTCTAACAACCAGAGCAAATATTTTTATAGGTACATGGAATGTTCGAACAATGTGGGAGAGCGGGAAGACAAATCAAATAGCTGCAGAAATGAAGAGATACAACTTGACAATACTCGGAATCAGCGAAACTCATTGGACTCAAGCTGGACAGAAAACATTAGCTTCGGGAGAGACGCTACTATACTCCGGCCACGAAGAGGAAAATGCTCCCCACACTCAAGGAGTTGCTCTGATGCTGTCCAAGGAGGCACGTAATGCACTGGTGGGATGGGAACCAAATGGACCCAGGATCATCAAAGCATCTTTCAAAACAATGAAGAAAGGGATTACAATGAATATTATCCAATGCTATGCACCAACCAACGACGGCAACGACGAAGACAAAGATCAGTTTTACGATAGACTGCAATCAATTATAGCAAAGTGTCGAGGAAAGGATCTGACAATACTGATGGGAGACCTCAACGCCAAAGTCGGAATGGACAACACTGGATATGAAGAAATCATGGGACGACAAGGACTGGGAGACAGAAACGACAATGGTGAAAGACTTGCAAACCTATGTGCCTTCAACAAATTGGTTATAGGTGGTACAATATTCGCCCACAAACGCATACACAAGGCTACATGGGTCTCACCGGATCATACTACTGAGAATCAAATCGATCATATATGTATCAATAAAAAATTTAGAAGATCAATGGAAGATGTAAGAACCAGGAGAGGAGCTGACATAGCTTCAGACCACCACTTGGTGGTTTCTAAAATAAAACTGAAGCTAAAGAAGCAGTGGACAACTGGAGTGTCAGCAGTACAACGGTTCAATACAGGCTTTCTCCGAGACACTGACAAACTCAATGAATTCAAAATATCTCTCAACAACAGGTTCCAAGCCTTACAAGATCTGCCGAAAGAAGAAACCACTATGGAGGACAACTGGAAAGAAATCAAAGAAGCACTAACGTCAACGTGTCAGGAGGTTCTAGGCCGCAAGAAGCACCATTATAAGGAATGGATCTCCACTGAGACATTGAGCAAAATTCAACAAAGGAGAAACAAGAAGATAGAAATCAACAACAGCCGAACAAGAGCAGAAAAAATCAAGGCTCAAGCTGAATACTCAGAAGCAAATAAGCAAGTAAAGAAGAGCATTAGAGCTGACAAACGGAAATACATCGAAAGCCTTGCAACGACAGCGGAGAAGGCTGCAAGAGAAGGAAATATGAAACAGCTATACGACACAACGAAGAAACTGGCAGATAAACATGGTAAACCAGAGCGACCGATCAAGAACAAAGAAGGCAAGACACTCACTGAGATTGAAGAACAAAAGAATAGGTGGGTAGAACACTTTGAGGAACTTCTAAATAGGCCAGCTCCACCGAACCCACCGGACATCAAAGCAGCACCTACAGATCTCCCGATAGATGTCACTCCACCAACGATGGAAGAAATCAAGATGGCCATCAGGCAAATCAAAAGTGGGAAAGCAGCAGGACCTGATAATATACCAGCTGAAGCACTCAAGTCTGATATCGACCTAACAGCAAAGATATTCCACGTTTTATTCAAAAAGATCTGGGAAGAGGAACAAGTGCCGGCAGACTGGAAGGAGGGTTATCTTATCAAGATACCAAAGAAAGGAGATTTGAGCAAATGTGACAACTACAGAGGGATCACGCTACTGTCGATACCAGGGAAAATCTTTAACAGAGTATTGTTGAACAGAATGAAAGATTCAGTGGAGACTCAACTTCGAGATCAACAAGCTGGTTTTCGGAAGGATCGGTCGTGCACGGACCAAATCGCAACACTACGGATCATCGTTGAACAATCAATTGAATGGAACTCGCCCCTGTACATCAACTTCATTGATTATGAGAAGGCGTTTGATAGTGTAGATAGGAGAACACTATGGAAACTTCTTCGACACTACGGTGTACCAGAGAAACTCGTCAACATCATCCGGAACTCTTACGACGGAACACAGTGCAAAATTGTGCATGGAGGACAACTGACAACTGCATTTTCAGTGAGGACCGGAGTCAGACAAGGTTGCTTGCTGTCACCTTTTCTCTTCCTCCTAGTGGTCGACTGGATCATGAAGACCTCCACATCTGAGGGAATGTACGGGATTCAATGGACAAGTAGGATGCAACTCGATGATTTGGACTTCGCAGATGATCTAGCTCTTTTAGCACATACATACCAACAAATGCAAGCGAAGACAATCAGTGTAGCAACAACTTCAGCAGCAGTAGGCTTGAACATACATAAGGGTAAGAGCAAGATTCTCAAATACAACACAGGGAGCACCAACCCAATTCAACTTGATGGGGAAACTCTGGAAGAGGTGGATACCTTCACATATCTGGGGAGCATCATCGATGAAAAAGGAGGGTCTGATGCAGATGTAAAGACAAGGGTTGGCAAGGCAAGGGCAGCATTCCTGCAGTTGAAAAACATCTGGAACTCAAAACAAATATCAACTAACCTCAAAGTCAGACTCTTCAATTCGAACGTGAAGACAGTCCTGCTGTATGGAGCTGAAACCTGGAGAATTACTGCAAACATCCTCAGACGGATACAGGTATTTATAAACAACTGCCTACGCAAGATACTGAATGTCCGTTGGCCGGAAACCATCAGCAACAACTTACTATGGGAGAGGACAAACCAACTTCCAGCCGAAGAGGAAATTAGGAAAAGACGGTGGAAATGGATAGGACATACACTACGCAAACCATCAGACTGCATCACAAGACAAGCATTGACATGGAATCCTGCTGGGAAACGGAAAAGAGGAAGGCCAAAGAACACGCTGCGTCGAGAATTGGAAGCAGACATTAAAAGGATGAGCAGCAACTGGAAACAACTGGAAAGGATTGCTGAGGACAGAGTTAAATGGAGAACACTGGTGAGCGGCCTATGCTCCTCAGCGAGGAGTAACGGGCAGTAAGTAAGTAAGTAATATTGTTTATTGCTTTGAACTACGTTTACATAATTGTGTACAAGCTCTCCCCATTCACTGCCACTATTTCTTGTGTTCTGTATCAATGCTAGATTTATGACTGGTTTACTGTGTTGTTTGATTTTATGTGTGTATAAGGCATGATTAAAATATAATACGTTCTCGGTCCTCAGTTCTCGCTCTCTCCATCTTCCTGTTCTCAATTCTGGTTGTCCTGTTGTCGGCCTGAGGGTTGAGTGGGCTTAGGTCAATCGCACATTCTCACTAGGCACGCATCTCATTGGTGTTCGCGTCCATCAAATAAATCATTCATCTTCTCATCCCCCTCCTCCCTTTCTTCACGTCATAACAATGGGACTGCCCGAAACAAGGAGTGTTTACTTTCTTCACAGATTATCTTATAATTAGTATTATATCAAATCTCAACCTGATCTATAGTCATCTAGATGTTAATTAGTCTGGAAAACTAGCCGACGAGAACAGTTGAGAAGCGAAACCTGCATATAAAACTGCAAAAGTTAAGCAGTTTTACTTTGACACTTATCGTGTAGGAACTAGACTATAACTTACTTCTTAGCAAGACTTCCAATATCATATTACCCTTAACTCTTCACGACTCTATTTTTTTATCTCTAACTTACTTACTACCTTGTTCTAAATCTAAAACCCTATCATACGAGTTCACCTAATAACATTAAATTCATTATATGTTTGCTCATTATGTAACCCGTGACTTAGCTGTCGTTTGTTTATACTACGGTGCTTTCATAGAAATAAATCAAACTTCTGCATAGTGTGTGGTGTAGGGTTTACAATCAATTAAATTACGCGCCCTTAACAACAGAATGCTCGATTCTAATGACACAAAGTAGGGCAGGGGCGTTGTTGCTGACAAGCCTACATTTTATTAAGAGCGATGGTCACAATCCATTAGTATTTGCGGTGTAGAACATTTTTTGTGGCCCTCTCTTTTGCATGGGGTTTGGTAAAAAGCAACAAAAACGAAGGACTCTGATAATATCTCTATACCTACTAGCCTCCTTAAGGAATGATGTGGGAGGTTAGTTTTGACACTCACTGAGATTGAAGAACAAAAGAATAGGTGGGTAGAACACTTTGAGGAACTTCTAAATAGGCCAGCTCCACCGAACCCACCGGACATCAAAGCAGCACCTACAGATCTCCCGATAGATGTCACTCCACCAACGATGGAAGAAATCAAGATGGCCATCAGGCAAATCAAAAGTGGGAAAGCAGCAGGACCTGATAATATACCAGCTGAAGCACTCAAGTCTGATATCGACCTAACAGCAAAGATATTCCACGTTTTATTCAAAAAGATCTGGGAAGAGGAACAAGTGCCGGCAGACTGGAAGGAGGGTTATCTTATCAAGATACCAAAGAAAGGAGATTTGAGCAAATGTGACAACTACAGAGGGATCACGCTACTGTCGATACCAGGGAAAATCTTTAACAGAGTATTGTTGAACAGAATGAAAGATTCAGTGGAGACTCAACTTCGAGATCAACAAGCTGGTTTTCGGAAGGATCGGTCGTGCACGGACCAAATCGCAACACTACGGATCATCGTTGAACAATCAATTGAATGGAACTCGCCCCTGTACATCAACTTCATTGATTATGAGAAGGCGTTTGATAGTGTAGATAGGAGAACACTATGGAAACTTCTTCGACACTACGGTGTACCAGAGAAACTCGTCAACATCATCCGGAACTCTTACGACGGAACACAGTGCAAAATTGTGCATGGAGGACAACTGGAAAGAAATCAAAGAAGCACTAACGTCAACGTGTCAGGAGGTTCTAGGCCGCAAGAAGCACCATTATAAGGAATGGATCTCCACTGAGACATTGAGCAAAATTCAACAAAGGAGAAACAAGAAGATAGAAATCAACAACAGCCGAACAAGAGCAGAAAAAATCAAGGCTCAAGCTGAATACTCAGAAGCAAATAAGCAAGTAAAGAAGAGCATTAGAGCTGACAAACGGAAATACATCGAAAGCCTTGCAACGACAGCGGAGAAGGCTGCAAGAGAAGGAAATATGAAACAGCTATACGACACAACGAAGAAACTGGCAGATAAACATGGTAAACCAGAGCGACCGATCAAGAACAAAGAAGGCAAGACACTCACTGAGATTGAAGAACAAAAGAATAGGTGGGTAGAACACTTTGAGGAACTTCTAAATAGGCCAGCTCCACCGAACCCACCGGACATCAAAGCAGCACCTACAGATCTCCCGATAGATGTCACTCCACCAACGATGGAAGAAATCAAGATGGCCATCAGGCAAATCAAAAGTGGGAAAGCAGCAGGACCTGATAATATACCAGCTGAAGCACTCAAGTCTGATATCGACCTAACAGCAAAGATATTCCACGTTTTATTCAAAAAGATCTGGGAAGAGGAACAAGTGCCGGCAGACTGGAAGGAGGGTTATCTTATCAAGATACCAAAGAAAGGAGATTTGAGCAAATGTGACAACTACAGAGGGATCACGCTACTGTCGATACCAGGGAAAATCTTTAACAGAGTATTGTTGAACAGAATGAAAGATTCAGTGGAGACTCAACTTCGAGATCAACAAGCTGGTTTTCGGAAGGATCGGTCGTGCACGGACCAAATCGCAACACTACGGATCATCGTTGAACAATCAATTGAATGGAACTCGCCCCTGTACATCAACTTCATTGATTATGAGAAGGCGTTTGATAGTGTAGATAGGAGAACACTATGGAAACTTCTTCGACACTACGGTGTACCAGAGAAACTCGTCAACATCATCCGGAACTCTTACGACGGAACACAGTGCAAAATTGTGCATGGAGGACAACTGACAACTGCATTTTCAGTGAGGACCGGAGTCAGACAAGGTTGCTTGCTGTCACCTTTTCTCTTCCTCCTAGTGGTCGACTGGATCATGAAGACCTCCACATCTGAGGGAATGTACGGGATTCAATGGACAAGTAGGATGCAACTCGATGATTTGGACTTCGCAGATGATCTAGCTCTTTTAGCACATACATACCAACAAATGCAAGCGAAGACAATCAGTGTAGCAACAACTTCAGCAGCAGTAGGCTTGAACATACATAAGGGTAAGAGCAAGATTCTCAAATACAACACAGGGAGCACCAACCCAATTCAACTTGATGGGGAAACTCTGGAAGAGGTGGATACCTTCACATATCTGGGGAGCATCATCGATGAAAAAGGAGGGTCTGATGCAGATGTAAAGACAAGGGTTGGCAAGGCAAGGGCAGCATTCCTGCAGTTGAAAAACATCTGGAACTCAAAACAAATATCAACTAACCTCAAAGTCAGACTCTTCAATTCGAACGTGAAGACAGTCCTGCTGTATGGAGCTGAAACCTGGAGAATTACTGCAAACATCCTCAGACGGATACAGGTATTTATAAACAACTGCCTACGCAAGATACTGAATGTCCGTTGGCCGGAAACCATCAGCAACAACTTACTATGGGAGAGGACAAACCAACTTCCAGCCGAAGAGGAAATTAGGAAAAGACGGTGGAAATGGATAGGACATACACTACGCAAACCATCAGACTGCATCACAAGACAAGCATTGACATGGAATCCTGCTGGGAAACGGAAAAGAGGAAGGCCAAAGAACACGCTGCGTCGAGAATTGGAAGCAGACATTAAAAGGATGAGCAGCAACTGGAAACAACTGGAAAGGATTGCTGAGGACAGAGTTAAATGGAGAACACTGGTGAGCGGCCTATGCTCCTCAGCGAGGAGTAACGGGCAGTAAGTAAGTAAGTAATATTGTTTATTGCTTTGAACTACGTTTACATAATTGTGTACAAGCTCTCCCCATTCACTGCCACTATTTCTTGTGTTCTGTATCAATGCTAGATTTATGACTGGTTTACTGTGTTGTTTGATTTTATGTGTGTATAAAGGCATGATTAAAATATAATACGTTCTCGGTCCTCAGTTCTCGCTCTCTCCATCTTCCTGTTCTCAATTCTGGTTGTCCTGTTGTCGGCCTGAGGGTTGAGTGGGCTTAGGTCAATCGCACATTCTCAACTAGGCACGCATCTCATTGGTGTTCGCGTCCATCAAATAAATCATTCATCTTCTCATCCCCCTCCTCCCTTTCTTCACGTCATAACAATGGGACTGCCCGAAACAAGGAGTGTTACTTTCTTCACAGATTATCTTATAATTAGTATTATATCAAATCTCAACCTGATCTATAGTCATCTAGATGTTAATTAGTCTGGAAAACTAGCCGACGAGAACAGTTGAGAAGCGAAACCTGCATATAAAACTGCAAAAGTTAAGCAGTTTTACTTTGACACTTATCGTGTAGGAACTAGACTATAACTTACTTCTTAGCAAGACTTCCAATATCATATTACCCTTAACTCTTCACGACTCTATTTTTTTATCTCTAACTTACTTACTACCTTGTTCTAAATCTAAAACCCTATCATACGAGTTCACCTAATAACATTAAATTCATTATATGTTTGCTCATTATGTAACCCGTGACTTAGCTGTCGTTTGTTTATACTACGGTGCTTTCATAGAATAAAATCAAACTTCTGCATAGTGTGTGGTGTAGGGTTTACAATCAATTAAATTACGCGCCCTTAACAACAGAATGCTCGATTCTAATGACACAAAGTAGGGCAGGGCGTTGTTGCTGACAAGCCTACATTTTATTAAGAGCGATGGTCACAATCCATTAGTATTTGCGGTGTAGAACATTTTTTGTGGCCCTCTCTTTTGCATGTGGGTAAAGCACCAAACCAAGGACTCTGATAATACTTATACCTACTAGCATCCTTAAGGAATGATGTGGGCGGTCTTAGTTTGACATCGTGTCCCTAACGAGACTTTCATTTACATACTTAATTATACACCGCTTCTAACTAAAGCGTCGTCGACCACTAGTTGAACTAGCTCTCAGTAAAAGCAACTTTAATAGTCAAACAATGTTACTCTTAATATTTTAGTTTCAATGTTCTCATGCATTTATCCTACAATTTACCTCGGCCGTAGCTACGTTTGGTTCTATCTTTGTCCAGCTATCACCTGTCTACGACTTTTGATCAGTTATGTAACCTATAAGATGATCTCAAATTGATGCCAAATCTGGTGATCTAGCAATTTTGCATACCTCAGCTAGACACTTGCAGTAGCTTGTACTTAGTGGACCAAATATACTATCCTCTGTGGTGCTCATTATCCTTTCGGTTTTTAAGCGTTCGTAAAATGCAGCGCTTAACGTCAGATATGACTTGTGTTGAGTCGATGACCTATGAGTGAATTCGAAATCTGTAAAATAGTGTGCAAGAGACCCGGATAGGCTTCCGTTTCCTTTAATCTCACTCACCATCCAATATTCCCCCCCCCCTACCTCGAACGTACTCCAACATCATCCTTTTAAACCTAGGACAGAACACAAAATAAATTCCACACCATCTGTAGTGCAGATCTTTTGCCAGCGGTACTGAAGTATTTTGCTCAACTAGTGCATAAAAGTACGTTGTCTGATATCATCATTCACACACCAATGTGTGTTACTAGATCCATACACATTAAAGCGGAACTTACGTACCAGGCAACCAGGCATCCTGATATGATTGGCTGATGATGTTTGTTAAAACGCTAGCTTCTATTACCAGAGAACAAATGATTATTGCATCATGACATGGTATTGAGGAAGTACCATTTGAGCTAAGGGATTGTTTGTCCCGTGAAAACAGAGAACGCCATGAAATGTTATACACATTACTTTCAATCATCAATTTGCACATTCTTCGCGTTCCTCAATCCGTGTCAGTTGTAAGTTTGCGTCTCTTGATTGTTCTCAATCCTCCTATGTATTCTAATCATCCTTTGCTCCTTGCCACATCGCAACTCACCTCATGTGCTGCTTTCTGATTCTTTCCACGTGTACGCAACGTCCTGCTACCTACTACTTGTGAACGACCTAATGAGTAGTATGCATCACAGCATGACACAATAGAGATAAAACTGCGAGACTTCAAAACGGCCTATGTTCGTTGGCAGACAATTGGAAACTAATGGTATTAAACCTATATACCGACCTGTTTATAATAATCTACTGCAGATATGATCCATGTTAGCTTGAATAAACAGACCACTCATATTCATCCTTAGCTCAAAAATTCCAGCCTTCACTGTAAACTTAATATCACTTATTGACATTTGGAAACAGGTTCGAATAATTATGATTGAAATAAAAAACTCGCATTCAACAGGATTTGGCGTCTTTTATCAAAAGACTGGTGGCCAAAGCAAACAGAAGACATCCCAAATATACGCCCCACTGTGCGTAAGGATGATGAGCCAGTTAACGTCATAGTTCAAAAATCACTGACCAAAGTTTCAAGTCAACCAAGACCATGTTCCGGTCCGTCCTGTGCATCTATAAAAAGGTGAAATTCGGTTTGGCTAACCTGAACCCACTTAACCCGTACATCCAGAGGTGGTAACCACAAAATCTTATTGAAACCTGACCATAATTCTATTAAATTTATAATATGGAAGGTGAACTCAAAGCAGTAGAATGTATCAGAGCTTGAGCAACTTACGGAGGCAAACAAGAGTCGAGGATTAATATTTGGTTGGCAAGGGACTACTGTGCAAAGAGCTCACTTTCACTGTTAATTTCCATCCAACTGCATCAAATGGACGAAGTGTGTTATAATAGACATAGAAAATAACCACTTCAGAAGGGCATCCGAAATGGGGTTCACATCTTGGTGGATTAGAAGAGATATTTATTTATTGACAAGTACAGACCGTAGTATCACTCCAAGTTTTTGCTGAATGCTATAGCTATATCGTAACAACCTACAGCTGTGTCCGAAAATTCAAACAGCTGATCACTTTATCTCCTAAATAAAACAAAATAGAATGAATTACACTGAATCATTTTTGAATTCTCCTCTAGTCCGAAAGCACTTGGAAATAGTTCACTAGCTCCTCTTCCCCGGGATGTTAAACGCGCTGACGCCAGTGATTGCTCCAGAAAACAACAACCAATAGATTCTAATGCAAAGCGAACTGCTTTCTGTTAAATACTTCCCTTTCTCCTATATTCTTCGTCACAGTTCCCTAGTTTTTTAAGATGTTTTCGGGAGTAATTGGTCACGTCAGTCACTTTCTCTTAATGTTGAATAAAAATATATTTGTTTGAAGAGTCAACAACTCAGCGTTCAAAATCAATACAGATAAATGCAATTGCCGCAACAAAATATGTCCGAGAACATGTCTGGCTGGCGCTTCTATCCTATATTTAAACTTTACAAGTCACTTTCGTTTCTCCAAGCTATTACTTATCCACCTGCAGATTCCGGAGCTTAGCAATAAGCGATTCTTTTAAGAAGGAAAACAGGAAGCATATAACAGGTCATTCTATATTAAGCTTAGACATCAGGTAAGTTCATTAGGCGGCAAATAATAGGCAGCTTTGAGATCATCAGGAAACATAAACGGCTTACCATTAGGGAAAGAGTTGTATACACCATCAATATAGAAAGTGAATAGGAGGTGACCAAGAACGCCACCTTGAATAACTCCGTGTTTATGATTTTATCGCTCCTTGTCCAAATGTATATAAGCCTTTCTACTTCTGGTCATTATCCACACAATCGAATAACTAACCACGTTGATATACACTTTAATGTTTGATGTTTATTTGTCACAGTAAAATTCGTCTGTGCAACCATTCGCCCCTACTGTGGTTTGGTATGCTTTTGTTGATCCTGCCTGTACAAATGGCTTGCCCCTGATATAGGGAAATAAATAATTATTATAATTAACTCCTGAGGTTATAGGTCTTGGATAGGAGAGCGTAGAGTCAAACTTAAATATCTGTGTGTGATCACTGTGAAAAGACCTGATCCAGTCTAGTAGGGGTCAGGCAAAATTGTACGTCCTAAGTTTCCTTATTAATAGCAAGTGGTCAACGCGGTCAAACACTTTAGAAGTGTCAAAATGTAATATATAATATTGTGGTTACTAGTTATATAGCCAAAACGTTCAAGTGATATGTCATACACAATCGGGGTTGTGAGAAACCATGTCGGCTAGGCGTGATTAGGTTCCGGGTCAGTAAGCGCTTAAGCATATTTTCATTGATGATTTTTACCATAACGCTGGAAACTACAGTAGTGACGCCAATTGGCTGATAGTTGCTAATGTCAGATGTAGTGTCTGACTTATGCTTGGCAGGGCTGTGCATTATCACTGATTTTGTCCTGAGATCCATGGTTTCTACTATCATTGAACTATTCTGGTGGCCTCTAACGCTTATTTGACTTGTATAGGCCGAGGAGCACGTAGTCACCAGAAATCTTGAAGACTCTTGATATATGGTGAGCACGTTTCCGTTCGTCTCTTTTAACAAGGTGGTTTTATCTTGTTTCGCAATTTTTCTAACAAAAATTCGGTTTTTGAAAGTACAGGTGATGTGAATGCTAACAAACATTGTGGCAGTAAGTCGCTCAAATTTGTCTCTAGTACCTGACGCACAAAAGTACGAAGCAAAGATTTTAGCGTCCCATTTTTTCTTTCTGCCGAGTCATTGTATTGTAGATGGCATGCTATCGCGTGTGTCATCCTGATGCCAAAAACAAATTTATGATTGCATTAAGGCAGCTTCTTGGTCTGGATGTTGCGCCATCAGGTTTCAACAGTGAGGTGCCAAGGTGTGGCTAAATACTTCAGCTACTGTGGTAACATCTTTTTGAAGAATTATCATGGCTATGAACAGCTTGGTGAAATGATTAAAAATTACTTGGAAATGAGTAGGGGTTTCTTTACTGTTCGGTTAGAAACAGGCTCTTTGTGTTGGTTTCTGTGCGTTGATGAAGTTCAGTAGTTAGTATCAGTATTGGTCTAAAACTCGACTTGGTTCGGAGGGTGAATTTATATGGATAGGTGTTGAGTTGAATTGTACCTATAACCAGGAAAATATTATGTATTAATTCCGTTTAGTATTCTACGGTTCGACAACGACAGCGACTTGATCCCGAACCAGAACAAGAGTAGAGCAGGTAGCAAAATGTATTGAAAAAATAACAGCCGAAGAAAAAAAGGCAAAAGCAAAGCAAGTAATTATACTAGAGTTTGTGTAAACATCAGTATAATAATATACTAGAAACTTCCTGATTGTTCGTTGGCTCTGATTGGTTAGGAACAAATCAATCATAACACAGCTTCGTAAGTATGTTTTGAGCATGCTTCAACCAGGATCGCTTCGTGCTAACAATAGGTTTCATGAGCTTAACTAGGTGATTACTGTTAATTGTTTAATTAGCCTAACTTTTAATAAAGGATAAAAGGGGTTGTATATGGTTTTGTATGATAATTGTTTTGATTATAATACGGCGAATTGTTAGCAGAGTATAATGCAAAAGTAGCTTTAGCAATATTACATGTTTTAATATTATGAACTAGGAAACGGACAGCATACTTCTCGTTTTCAAGTCGCATTTTCAGAAGGAGTATCATAACACCCTACATTGAAGGACCAATACGTGTTATAAGTTCGCCGCTTTTGAACCATGTTTTGAGGAAATCAACTTGTACGTTTCAACAATACAACTTAATACACAGAAGTCATGATGGAGAAACATCTTTATGCAGAAGGATCGTAGTTTATATCCAAAATGCGACGGGATGTAATGCTTGTTACTTCTTCACAACATCAGCTGCTTTGTAGGAACCGGTACCTCGAAACAAATGCCAAGATTTGTGTTGAAGATATTCATAGAAAGTTTCAGACCATCAGTTGCAAAGAATAGAGTCCATTCTGACAAGCCGACTAACAAATATTAGGGATCCTAATTAGCAGCACTATAGTTTCGTAAAACTACTGGGGGATTATAATTATAATTTGTGGCTCAGTGAGCTAGAGATGGAAGTAACAATGAGATGAGTGCCACCTTGTGGTCACAGCCGGTTAACTCATAATCCATATGAACTTCGACGGGACTTATACTGTTATACAAAATAAGATTTAAAATGTCACCTCTCGTGGAATGGATGACGCATTGTCACCAACCATATAAGCCTTTAGCTAACGGAGAAATAAAAAACACTAATGCCAAATACAGTAAAGACGCCTCAAAGTTTTGTGCTTCTCTTCTCCTCTCACGAGGACAGTTGGGTTCTGAGCCTTCTTTAGACCATATTCAAAACATAAATAAAACCTCCTGCTGAAACCAATGACGTCTTTAAGACTGATTCCTGTATGCTGTTATTAGTTATGGAATTGGTAACCATTATGATTACAGGACTGTTTAAGAAACCATAAAAAGACTCTATTAGTTAGGCCTTATTTACTGAGCTGCAGGAGACGTATGGACAGCTTTATAACAGTCTATGGCGTTTTTATTGCCTGTGGTCGGCCTAACAAGTTAGTATAGCCTACTGAGAACCATCCCACCCTGAGAAGAAACTAAAAACTCCCTACTAATCAGTAGATACACTTTTCACAAAGTATCTGCTGAATATGGAATGTATTTGCTAATACTAGGTCATCAACTTTGACTGACAATTTTAAATAGAGCTAGGCAACCATACTCTGCCTTATGGCCTACTCGCATCCGCTTAGAACGGTATTTATCTCAGAA
Source organism: Schistosoma mekongi (assembly GCA_034768735.1). NCBI lineage: Eukaryota > Metazoa > Platyhelminthes > Trematoda > Strigeidida > Schistosomatidae > Schistosoma > Schistosoma mekongi. Next base: position 27,665,392 of record CM068306.1, read on the forward strand.
AACATTTCTGTTTGGCCTATATTCACTTTTGTTTGAGTTACGTTACTCGACCTACCTTCCTGACAAAGGTTGTTTGCCATTTCAAGTCTATATTCACCCACCTGTTAATCCCATTTGTCTGCTGTTTGCAATCACTTTTGTCTATCAAATCTAATCTCCCTTAATCACAAGAATGACATATCTGGGATAAGTTTCTTTGCCATGCTTCATTTATTCTCTTCAATTTCTAGTCACTACCACCAGCTTTTAATTTGCTAGTTTATCCTGTCAGCCTTCCAAGAAACACGAATCTTCTCAGCTTTCTTGTTTTGATTTTCCCTATCGTTATTCACTGTTAGCGTTTGCATCAAACCAACCCTCTGTACTATTTGCCATTCGGACGTCATTTATCACCGTGTTTTAATTTGGCTTATCTCATCTCAACTTATCCTTCTATGCTCGCTAGAAACAATTTTCTCTCTACTCGTAAGTCTGTCACACGATAGCGACTTTTTCTGATTGTACCAACCTACTCTCCAATCCAAAATTATCTGCTATGCATCTTTCTACAATTATGCTTCATTACTTCCCCTTTCTACTCATTACTACTCAAATTCTTAAATGTCTGGGAGAAAAGCACACTTACACAAAGGAGAAGTGCATTTATAACTACAGACAAAAATATTAGGAAATAAAAATGGACTTCAAAGAAATTATTATAAAAAGAAGTGGATGGAGAGAATATATATCACCGTAATATTAAACACAATTGAAAAAACTTTCCGACTTCATTAAAATTAATGCAGTTGAGTAGTTAGATAATATATACTGGACATCAGTAAAGACCTGGGACTAGATCAAAAATAACAAGATATGAAAGCAAATATCCATTTTATTTAAACTAGCGAGTCACAAAATGGATACTAAAAGTTGCTTTAGATAAGTTACTCTCCAAAGGGCTCTAGTTTAAAAAGGTGTATTATATTAGCTACTGAAACCTAGTTGTTTTAGTTGACTGCTCATTTGTTTTGTCGCATCATATTCCTTTAGTTTCGAATCACGCGCTGCTTCCAAAGGTTTAGAAATAAGCTTAATGTCTGGCCGAGGCAAGGGTGCGAAAACTAGCAACAAGCATGGGAAGAAGTCGCGCTCTGTGCGTGCTGGCCTCCAGTTCCCTGTGGGGCGAGTTCACCGGTTACTGCGTTCAGGGAATTACAGTGAACGAGTTGGTGCTGGAGCTCCTGTTTACCTTGCAGCTGTAATGGAATATCTTGCTGCTGAAGTACTTGAATTAGCTGGAAATGCGGCTCGTGATTACAAAAAGTCGCGAATCGTTCCAAGACATTTGCAGCTGGCTATCCGTAACGACGAGGAGTTGAACTCCTTGCTGGGAAAAGTTACAATAGCTCAAGGAGGGGTGCTACCCAACATACAGAACGCACTTTTGCCGAAAAAGTCCGACGTACCTGCTAAAAAATCACAGTCTCAAGAATATTGATGCTATTTATTTTAAAGAGTAAAATATATATATCCTTTTTAACGTCTGACCTTTTCATGTGCGTAACTATTTGCGGCAGCTGTATTGTAGTGTATTAATAACCGACATGGACCACCTATTTTGCGTCTTGCCAGCGTTGTTATGCAACGTCTGGTAATATGTAGGTGGGTAGATCTAGTCGTAATGTAAATTGATGGTACGTTGTCAATAATGTTTCTGTTACTAAGCCTTACGAGTTGTCCCGCGTCTGTCAAACGATTCTCAGGGTTCATCAAATGCTTCGTGTTTATAGGTCTGTCGGTAACGCGCCTCGTTCAGTATTGGCAGGTAATTCAATCAGTTTGTGATATACTCTAGCAAGCAATAGTACAAGTCCTCCGTATTAGTTTAGGATTTTTGTGCAGACTAATGTTACCCGGTAAATTAGCGTACTAGGTAAGATTTGTAGTCAGTTGGTGGATATTAATTGTGTAGACTTCTTCTTGGTATCGTCACCATACTTCAGTTTGTCCTTGACATACTTTTAGGGTTAACATTGTCACTGTCCGGTTTCTCCGGGGTTGACCTTCCAGGAGGTAAACGTAGACGATATAGTCCTATTTGGTGAAGACGCGGACAGTATACAGAATCTCGTAACTGCCTTAAGCACCAATGTAAGCATGTTTGAGATGCGATTCTCTCCATCCAAATGCAAAATGTTGCTTCAGGATTGGCTTGTTTCTGCATGGAAATTAGTGATAAGGAGTGAAGTTGAATGTATTGACCGTTTCAATTACCTTGGATGTCTCATCAGTCCTAGTGTCTGATAAAGTCTTGGCTCGTATGCAGAAGGCTCGACTGACTTCTGCCGATTTGCGTCATTTGTGTTGCAGGCGAGACTTCCGTCTACTGACCAAAGGATACGTTTACTGCGCAGTAGCTCGATCCGTTTCACTTTATGGATGTGAAACATGGCCATTAAGGATAAAGGATATTCGTAAGCTTCTAGTATTCGATCATAGATGTCTTGGGACCATTGTTTGTGTTTACTTGGACCACCGAGTAAGCAATATATGGGTTAGAAATAATGTACTAGGTAAGTATGATAAATCTATTGATGAAGTAATGAGTCTTCATTAGCTGAGGTAGTCGCGTATGCCTGACCACCGCCTACCTCGACGAGCATTGCTGTCTGGTGTGGGAGTAGGCTGGAAGAAAGCTAGGAGCGGCCAGAGCAAAACATGGTACCAGTCCATGAAGTCATTGACAATTGGGCTGGGCCATGTTAATGGGTGCGGACTACTTGGTTGGTGTCCACGTGATGATCGTAACAAATGGGTAGGGACTTTAGGTGACGACTCATAATCGTTGGCAATGGCGCAGGTGCATCCATTCCTTGTCTTCCTCCAAATTCTAAGTTTCTGAACTTATCATGATTTTCTTACTGAATCATATTTTCTTAAATCTTATCTCCGATCTCTATTCTTTTCCATTAATGCTAACTCTGTTACTACCTCGACTACTCTGGGATTTTGTCCGACAATTTAGTCTCTATCTGCTAATTGAGGCATGGCAACTTGAACTGATGTACGCATGTACCAAGTTCTACGTTGTAACTGACTGACTGACCGTATATTAGTAACTGAAGCTTTTGACACGGGCCTAACAGTTTTCAATGTCTTGTTATGAAATTGATAGAAATCCGATTTTGCTACTTATTTGGATTATATTGCATACTGGGTTTTGCAATATGTTCATTTCCTTGCAATCAAGAGGTTTTGTTCACATGTAGTCCGCGCTATACTTAATTATGGTATGGAATGTGGTCTATGATAGTGGTCAAGTGTGCTCATCCAGCGGGAGGGGGGGAAATATTTAACTAATGATTTTATGCGTACAGTCTCGAATAACTTAACCTTAGGGAAGGGGCAAGAATACGTGACCGATTTGATCATGTCGGTTAGTTTCATTAGCTTTCTTTTAGTTCGCATTAACCAGTAGGACATCTCACTGAGCGTTATGGGGAATTTTCCTGTTGCATAGTACGTGAGCCGTTTTTTCGTCATAACTATGATTGTGTTGGTTGAATACAGTGGAAAGTGTTATTTTGAGACGACCGGAAAACCGTGTATGACTCCTGCTTTGAGAACTGGTGATGTTACGTCGCATTTACTTGGGTTTCGATACGTATATATCCTTAGGGCAATTAGTCTTGCGTATGTGAGTGAAGTGATATCACTTCACTCACATACCAATTATCAGATACACGTAAAATAGACAAGTTAATACACTAGATGTGTGATGCTATATTTTGAATCAGTGAAATCCAACAAGCGGAACAAGTTCAGGCAAACCGGCAGAGAGAGGCAGTTCAATTATATATACATACACACAAAGAAATGTTGATATATCCATGGAATATACTAGGCTCCTGTAATGTGTAATATCGGAGCCTACTACCACTAATATATTAGTGGTAGTACGACAGACTTATCTCAAAGGTCATAATTTCAATTCCTAGGTAACCACTTATTTTGTGGTGTTTTTTCCGCAGTCTTAATAACAGGATTGGTTGATCATTAGTTGGAGCATATGGCTTCCGAGCAACTGATCATCGGTTCGAACTTTGTTTAATTAGCTTCTATTTAGACAACCAGATAGTACTGACTCAATAGAATGTGGCCATATGATTATTACGCGAAATCTCAAACAAGACATGCAACTGTCGACTCAGTGCCTTATTCGCATTGCTATACTTTTAAGAGGTGTATCTTACATCTTTCGAAATTTTACTTCCGATTAAACTGTTTCTTTGTTCTGGACTGATTGGGTCACACTTTAACCTTTTTAATGCGTTTCTAAAGTGGTCGGTGATTCTGAATAATTTTGGACAATATGTAACAGTAGTAACAAGTCAGATGTGGCAGTCATCTCACATTAGGGAATTCGCCTGATGCTCTTACTGTGATCTGTATATCCAGGAGGAAACACTTATCTTTCTTTGCCCTGGTAACCTGACCATTATTTCGTGACATTTTATACACTTTTGTTACTTAGTTACATCACTACAATCTGTCTAGTTCATGATTTTATTCTTCACATAACTTAGCTCGAATTTTTTTTTAAATTCATGTTCGTTTTAATTACCACTAAGTTTCGTTTAGTTATCCTGCCAAGTAGTTACTCAATTATGGTCCTATCATTTATTGCTACTGTCAGATCTTTGTCCTAAAACTTTATTTTGCATACAACATCTTCAACACTATTTTATCTTAGAGTCAGTTGGGTCTTTACTACGCCATACCAGTATGTGTGTCCACCTAAAATTCTTGCCACATTTATTTTAGATGAAGTGGTTAGTATGTTTGGATTGGAAATTTTAGTGGAATCCACGTGTTGCACTCCATTCGAATTGGAATTCGTAGATTGGATAGACTCGTATATGTGTCGTTGCTCAAATCAAGACTCAAATTCAGTCCCTATTGCCTTAAACACCAACTTGTTACTATCTACGCTACGAGCTCAGATAGACTCTAGTATGTGGCTGTGTAGAGTTATTGGGTACATTTTACAATATTAGCAACCGGAACATGTACATCGTCACAGATGTTATATTGTCTGTAATTTTACCTTCCAGTATGACAAGTTATAAACAGATATAATTAGCTAAAAAAAGACAAAATAACTTTATATTCTTATGTCCTAATCAATCTGTCTAAGTCTATGATTGCTTTGAATTTTCATCAAGGGTAATTTATTTAGGAGGAAGAAGTGATTATTATTAAAATAAAATGGTATATCATTAGCAAATCACGTTATTTGACCAATGTCTTTAATAATAGGTACATATTTTATCTAATACATTCTAGCAGATGCCTGATATTTTAACATGAGTATTAGATGCAATCTATAGACTAAGAAAACTATCCTTAGTTTTATTTCAAGTCATTACGTATCAGAAGTAAATTTTCAGATGTTTTTTCTAGTCGAGGTATCTCTGGGTAGATTGGTATGTTACTTTGTATTTGTCACAGTTTGATCTTGATTGGATACCATTGAAAACCAAAGAGCGCTGAACAGGTATCTGGTTCTAGTATGAGACTCTCCAGTCGTTCTCACCGTGGATTTCGCCTGGGATTCGAACCCAAGAAGAAACAGGTACGTATGCTCCCTGGTTTTCAGTGGTACCCAACTGATATCAATCTATGACGAAGAAAAACAATGGAATTAAGTACCAATCTTTACAAAATTATCTCAACCAGAAATGTTCACTTCATTAGTGACTAACTTCAAAATACTTCTGGAGTTCTAGCGTTTGGTGGGTTCACACATTTCGGGAGTAAAATAGTTATTACCAGTTACATTGGTTAATCGTGGGGGACTTTATCATTGGATGGCTGCTTGGTGGCGCTGATGTTTAAGGATTCTCCTTGCGAACCTTAAAGTTTATGTCAGAGCCGAGGGTGTGCACTGCTTAAAAGTCCCACACTTGGGACGAAACAGGTGTCAAGTATTTCCTGTTATTTTCTGCTGAATATGAACGTGATTAATTACTTCTGCTGTATACATTTAAGTAATGTTCACTAATCTTAGTTTAATAGTCAAATATAGTGTGAGGATTTGACAGTATGTGACACCAAACTAAATAAATTATTGTTTACAGGTATATATTCCATGTTCACTGCATAATCACAATTTTCGACTATAAATAAAAGCGAAATATTAAATCTTCAAGAATTTTTGATCTAATTGATCATAGTACACTTTGTCAATGAAGGGATTAAATATATCGATTTCTCACCATAGTCTTTTATCAACTGGGGAATAATTGAAGACTAAGAATTTTAATTAAACCGTTGTCTAGTTTTGGTAGCGGACTTCTCGGTAGTATGCATTGTGGTCTTTTATATCTCACACAGAGTATTAAACTTTTAGGCTACGGAGTTGGAATCAGATTTGGTCCATACAAGTCAAATCAATTCGCAATATAGTGCAATTATTCGTGATATCTTTATCATTTTATTACTGTTTATTTTATAATAATCCCGTCTGGTGTTAACTCGTGATGAAATTTTATTTCAGGTTGAACAGTCTTCCCAAACCACCTACTTTAATAAATTAATGATAGTTCTAATCAGCCTACTGAATTACTATCTAATATTCCCTAAGCATTAGTTTTAAAATGAATGTAGGTTTCAACACATGTCAGTAAGTGATACTAGATTAATGATAACTGGTTTACAACCCAGTGATTAAATGACATTCTGCTTACTATGAGACTTGAAGTTTCCAGGTCTAACTCCAAGGCGATTAGTACTAGACTTCTCCAAACTTATGTGAAATAACATCATAGCTCTCATTGGTTTTAGTTGATCTTGAGCATTTTACTTAAACCGTGTTGAGTTTAATTTTTCTATATTTTGTTTACTTGCCCCCCGCTGGTTAATAATAGTGAAATAATGGGTTCCATTATACTAAATGCTTTCCTTTCATTTTTATATCTTAAACGCATTGGAATTTCAGGCTACCTTTAATTAATATAATCCTCACATTAAGCTGATGAATTGCTGTTTTATTTTGCATGCGTCGAGTGAAATATTGATAATGTGATTATGAGGTTACTCATGCATAAGAGAAAAGATGAATGATCTGTAGGCAGAATTTCTGGTACTAAATATTGTTAATGTGTTCATTTTACTAACAGTCAGTTTGGCTTAACAAATCCGAATGTCTTTTTTATTTGTGAAATCAGTTCAAGACTTAGCATATTTAGAACAGGATTGTAGAATGAAGTACCACAGCTGTAGTACGAAACCAGTCAACTTATACTGAGCGATCTGCTTTTCTTTAAGTTACTACTACGAAAGCTCCAAGAAGTTAACAATACTTCTTCACAATACTGAGTTCGCTGTGTCCTAAAACGGTGGGTGCTTTGAGTGGATATTTAGTTGGATATACTAAATTGCAAAAAAAGCATAAATGTGATGAAAATCTTACAATGCACCTCCCATTCAATGCTAGAAATAGACATTTTTGTTACTTATATTAGTTGGGATTTTCGCACTATTGAAATAAAATGTCGTCAACTGATCAATCACTATTGGTATATACCCATTGTGAGTGGCTTGTCTCGATGATACAGCGTAGTTACAAATTTTGGGACTTTGATTTTGGTTGGTAGTGGAATTCCCGATATATGTTTCATTCTACCCAGGACTTGTTATGCAGGTGTACCTAAACTCGTGTGGTATACTTGATATGCCGGGGCACCTAATGAAGATTGATTATCTTCGAGAACTGTGCTTCAGAACATTATTTGAATTATTACAACCGTGGATAATGTAAACATTCGATTTCTATGACTGTTACGCTCCCCTTAACCGGTCCTCTCATTTAGTGTATTTACTCTTAGTATATTATTCATTACTACGAACTACAGCTACTTAGTTGTGTACAAGTTGTCCCCCTTCACTGCCACTATTTCCTTTGTTCTGTATCAATGTTAGATTTTTGATTGATTTACTGTGTGGTTTGATTTTGTTTATATATAAAGGTGTGATTGAAATACAATATGTTTTCCGGTTCCCGATTCTGGTTCTCCTATTATCGGCCTGGTGGTGAGTGGCCATAAATCAGTCGTGTATTATCAACTAGGCACACTTCATTGGCGTTCGCTACAACCAACCCGATTTTCGTTGCATCATGACAGTTGGCGACAGCAATATTACACTATTCTAGGAAGCTTTATCTAGTTCATATATTACTTCATTGAAAACTAAATAGTAAAATCAGAAAAACTGTCATCATTAAGTCTAGTGTGACATGATCAACATAGTTTATAGGATTAATAGGTTGCGTTTATAGCTCAAATAAAATATATAACATAATTCACATCGAAATCCCCACTTTGACCTAATGAATTTATCAAAGGTTAAACGAGTTAATCATGTGATTGTAGGGGTTGGAATTAAAGTAACAAATCGGACGATAGTTTATCACTGAATCATCTGTTCACCTTAACAAAGCTTGTCTTTTACACAAATTTCTTGTGCTGTCATGTGTATTAATTGATTTCAAGTGATGACGATCAGATAAAAAAAAACACAATTCAACAAAGAAAGTCTTCATCTCGGCGATATCATTTACTGTAGCTATACAGTCGTATATACAATCATATTTACAAGATATCTGTATATTAAAAAGTTGGAAGCGATTACATAATAAGCTATTTAGAAGCTTCCAGTGTCAAAATAATCACGTGTGTTACGCGATTGCCTAGCTGATGAAGCAGGACTGTTCTAAATTGGAATTAACTTGCGATTTGGTAGAATGAGTAATAATCGTCCACTTGACCGAAGAGGAAACACGTGCCGGAGATAGCAGTAGTAGTTATGATGAGAAAGAAGTGGTTTATCAAAATGATTGTAAAGTATTAGAAATAAGAAAAAAGACATGAAAGCGGGTCAAAAGTAATAATAAATAATTAAATAAATGTAGAGGAATTAAGACCATTGTAAGTTTAAGGGTTGAACGTATTGTTTCTGGACACAGAAATTAAGCTTGAACTTACGAATCGTCAAGGCTTCAGTTGTGCATAGTATGTTCATTCGTGCCCCTTTGAAGTCAGTTATTCAACATAAATGTTTCTGAAGGACGATTCTGGTGGAGCAGCTACAGTAAGTGAAATCGTCAGAAAGAAAATTTCCTTCACTGAATAGTCTTTATTTTTTTCCCGATAATATACGGGTCTTTTTCTCTACTTGATTGTAATCTAATTAAGCCCACATAAATCATTTAGAAATATCTAGACTGTAGAAAAGTTATTTATCTTCGACAGAATCATCGGAAATAAATAAATAACCTGAAGAGAGAAAAAACTGTATATCCAAATTATCCTTTATATCTAAATAATGTTATATCTGCCTCAGTACTGGCTATTTTTGTCGCTAATAATTTTGAACTAATAAATGTAGAACTTGATGTGCATTTATCGAAAAGAATATTCTTCGTTCAAACATGTTTGTTTTTGATAAACATGGGAATTTTTAAACAACTGAAAGTTATCATACCACCAGTAAACATTTAATTCAGCCTATAGCAAAATCAAATATTATAGTATTTTTTTTATATGATAAAATAGCTTTTGAACAATTAAATCCTCGTATTGTTTCATTTAGTACTAAGTAGGAAAATTTCTAAAGCTTATCGCTTCAATTCAGAAATCGTGACTGTTGTATGATTTACACGTTATACATTCAATCCAATATAGATTCTTGCATGCATCTTGCTAATGAATTTTAACGTTAAATGATGTAGATGTCCAATTTTCTCAGGTTTCCAACATTTCGTTAGCTAATACCTATTTGTATTGAAAGTAGCATTCGCTGAATAATTATTTCTGAATCCGTTTTTCATCAGAGCTCTATACTAATGCATATACAATGTTTTACATTCATAATATAATTTGATAAGATTAGTATACTGAAATAATTCAACCGCATTTGTCTAGTAATTACATTTACTTTAAATGAAGAGTGTACTGATGGTATCTGTTTCTCAGACATAATGTTTACAGGATGACATCTCTTACGAAATCCCTTTTTCTGAAATTACAATTTCTAGTTTATAATATCCGTGAACTTACTACGTAACAAATAATAAAAGTACTACCTAATGCATTTAGCTCAGCCAAGATTCATACTATATTCTACGACTAACCAGTTATCCTAACAGGAACTGTGAACAGATCTGCTGAACTCACCTCATCCATGTATATCGATGAATTGGGCATAAGTTAGTGCAAGTCAGCCACAGAATTTCTGAACATCACCTAGCTTAGTTAAGTAGGAGACAGTTATTACTAATGAAGAGCACCATAAATGCATACCTGAATGATATGAAACGACAAGTGGATGTAGAAAGTGCCTTTAAAATCATTGGCTATTATGCAATTATTAGGATCTTCAATCTTCGCGTTATATATGATCTGATGTAAGTTTGCTGATTAATGCTGGCCGTTAGTCACTTTAGCCAGTCAGTAGCATATGATACGTATCAATCTTCTCAAGTGCTGAAAAATGTCGAGATCCCATAAATTTTGGTCTAATTTAATGTACCATCAATCTTTACTACGGTATCACTTCAAACAATAATACGAATTATTTCATTTCAATTGGTTTTTCATCAGGCCTCTACACTAATTTATATATGTTATACAATAAAAAAAGTTATAATAAAAGGAGTTTTAATGTGTTGCATTTTAATTTCATCCGTCAGATGTGTTTATGAGATTGATTTCAAATGTTTAACAAAATAATTAGAGATTATGGAGACAGAATGACTACTGTTCAGAATTATCAATTAATGAACAGTGAATTGCCACAAGTGAATACTATGATCATGAATTACATAATATTTATTATGAGAATAAGGAATGTTACTAAAAAGTCAAATGATAGCTGATTAAAGTTGAATAGAAGAGTGAGTTAATTATATGAGAGTATGTAGTGACAATGTGTTGAGTGTTCGATTACTGTACGTTAACGATAAATTTCAACTTGACTTTTCTGTGTGTAAGCATTGAACTGTTATCAGAACATTATACATTGTTTGGTTGTTGCATTTATATTTTTTATTGAACACATTGATTTAACTTGTTACAATTTTGATTTTTAACTTTCGACCTCACGTTCGACAGTTGCTTCGTTAATAAATATTCCGCCTAATCTTCGTTCTGACTTTTGATATACGTCGATGGTGCTTGTAATTAGTCGATGTTAGTCACTGGCGTAACGAAGTTTAGTTATTGGAATATCGTACTCGAATCGCAGCCTTCTCTCAGTAGCAACGATCATTAACTCTTGTCCGTCCATCCCAAAAGTAAACAAGGACAGACAGACATATTAAACTTTTAGTAATAAATGAAACGAATAAGGTGGGATGGGGTGATAAGGTCATTCAAAACTCACTTCATCATCGACCATGAATATGACCAAGGTAATGCGAGTAGTTATACAAACTTCTTCTAGAAATATAATTCTACTTTATTGGTGTGAATGTTACTGACCTCCTATGTATGCAATAAACGTACGCGTAAGCCTTGTGATAAATTAAGTGGAACATGACAGATAACTTGGAAAGCAACGTTAATGTCTATTTTGTGTTCAGTATCTTTTAGGTGACTCACGGTGGTAATTTTAGTTGTTTATAACTGTCTGTTTCTTAATAAGGCGGACAGTGTATGGAAATTTGGTGATGGACTTGCCCTATGGACTTGCTCTATGTAACTTCATCCAAATGGATGTATCCTAATGCTAAACCTGTATTTTTGTACTAAGATGTATTGTTTCAAGACAGACAAAGGCAACTGAATTTCCGTTACTGTTGGTTCCATTAGTCTGTCTACATGCTCTTGATAGAGGACATATATTGTGATAAGACTAAAATGAGTCATTGTCTGATTCACTTAGTATATATCACAGCAAATGAGACTACAAGGCCAACAGTTGCTCACCATCAACTTGATAGTGGGCACAGAATTAAGGTTTCAAAATAATTAGAGATTATGGAGACAGAATGACTACTGTTCAGAATTATCAATTAATGAACAGTGAATTGCCACAAGTGAATACTATGATCATGAATTACATAATATTTATTATGAGAATAAGGAATGTTACTAAAAAGTCAAATGATAGCTGATTAAAGTTGAATAGAAGAGTGAGTTAATTATATGAGAGTATGTAGTGACAATGTGTTGAGTGTTCGATTACTGTACGTTAACGATAAATTTCAACTTGACTTTTCTGTGTGTAAGCATTGAACTGTTATCAGAACATTATACATTGTTTGGTTGTTGCATTTATATTTTTTATTGAACACATTGATTTAACTTGTTACAATTTTGATTTTTAACTTTCGACCTCACGTTCGACAGTTGCTTCGTTAATAAATATTCCGCCTAATCTTCGTTCTGACTTTTGATATACGTCGATGGTGCTTGTAATTAGTCGATGTTAGTCACTGGCGTAACGAAGTTTAGTTATTGGAATATCGTACTCGAATCGCAGCCTTCTCTCAGTAGCAACGATCATTAACTCTTGTCCGTCCATCCCAAAAGTAAACAAGGACAGACAGACATATTAAACTTTTAGTAATAAATGAAACGAATAAGGTGGGATGGGGTGATAAGGTCATTCAAAACTCACTTCATCATCGACCATGAATATGACCAAGGTAATGCGAGTAGTTATACAAACTTCTTCTAGAAATATAATTCTACTTTATTGGTGTGAATGTTACTGACCTCCTATGTATGCAATAAACGTACGCGTAAGCCTTGTGATAAATTAAGTGGAACATGACAGATAACTTGGAAAGCAACGTTAATGTCTATTTTGTGTTCAGTATCTTTTAGGTGACTCACGGTGGTAATTTTAGTTGTTTATAACTGTCTGTTTCTTAATAAGGCGGACAGTGTATGGAAATTTGGTGATGGACTTGCCCTATGGACTTGCTCTATGTAACTTCATCCAAATGGATGTATCCTAATGCTAAACCTGTATTTTTGTACTAAGATGTATTGTTTCAAGACAGACAAAGGCAACTGAATTTCCGTTACTGTTGGTTCCATTAGTCTGTCTACATGCTCTTGATAGAGGACATATATTGTGATAAGACTAAAATGAGTCATTGTCTGATTCACTTAGTATATATCACAGCAAATGAGACTACAAGGCCAACAGTTGCTCACCATCAACTTGATAGTGGGCACAGAATTAAGGTTTCAAAATAATTGATACTTTCACAACGTCAAGCATATTGCGTCACGTTGAAACAATTTCAATCAATAGGCTGAAACTAAACTTCTTTATTTAAGAAGATACAGTACTCAGTTTAACATCAGTAAAGTTATTTTAGTTGCAAATAATTACAACATTATTTGAGCATTATTCATTTTTGCTCTGTTAACCTGTCCACTTTACAACTGATATTACGTAACTCTTGACCTCAGTTTTCTTTGTCTCTGTTCTTTCGAATGTTCTGGAGTTTTCTAATAATTTAACGTAGAAATATTTTTCTTCACTACTTGGTCAGCATACAGCAGTAGAACTCTCACGTCCATCAGTTTGTGATTTAGCACGATGGTTATCCATTTTATATTAGTAGAAACTGTCTTCCTCCCGACAAGTCTGAATTCTACCAATCAATACTTCGCACTAGAACTACAGAAACATCCTGAAGTTAGTCACTAGTTAGTCTGTTATTGTAACTGAATTGAGGTAGTTTGTACAGATCGGTACTAAGTTTTAATTGATCAAATTCATCACAAATTGATTTTATCAGGGTATCATTGAAAATCAGAAGGTGCTGAAGAGCTATTTTGTTTTAGTATAGAACTCCTCAGTAATGCCCATCCAATGGTGCAAAGGGTTAGGGGCTGGCCAAAATGAAGCCTCTGGCGTAGAATCTAGAGTGGGCACTGCTAAGGAGTCTTACACTTAGACAAAACAGCTCTTCAGTACCTTCTGGTTTTCAGTGGTACTCTGGTAAAATCAATATGTGACGAATTCGATCAACTTAGTTTTACTGAATACCCTGTTTTGTTTTAGACTAAAAACATGGATAAATGAGAATATAACAGAATGAACTTGCCAAGACTGTAATTCTTACTGGGCACAATAGTTTGTTTATTTTACTCTTACATGTTGGTATTCCTGTTTAACGCGTGACTAAATATAAGCAGCGAGGGCCAGTTACGACTTAGTTTGCTTATTGAATTTACTCTATTCAATATATATTCCTATTCAATCTTCATAACGGACTTTTCATAATATTCATATTTAATCGTTTGCATTTGTATATGAGTTGGTATGATTTATGAGGAGTTATACATGCATAGGATATATAACTGATGAAGCCGAACTCTAGTCATGATCTTACATAACAATTAACAAACTTACTGTAATTTACCTAACACGTTACTCTTTTCAATAGACAGATTATAAAGAAGTAATTTTATTTATATTTGAAAAGATGAAAAAGGTGATGAGAGCTTTCTATCAAACTTTGAAAGCTAGCTTTGAATTATTACTGACTAATAATAGTCTTTTAGTGTAAATAGTCAGTAATAAATATTGATCAATTCGTGAAGTATAGCACCATGATTTTGTCGTTCTTTCGAAGTGAAGAAATTACTTACACATAATCCCGCCTACTTATAAGTAGTATGAAATCACATGTAAAGCTTACTGCATTTTTTACTATACAACACGCAGCACTGTTATATGTGCAGTTTGTGATGAAAATATTTTGTTGGTTTTCTGATTTTTAAAAGTGACTTAGAGGAGTAGGTAACCGAATAGTATCATTTACGTGAAGTAATCCTCAACTATATGTTCATTCGCCTGTTACGCTTTGTGAAGCATAGGCCGTTGACCAAAATTATTCAACCAATTCTATCCTGTACTTTTCTTCGCAAGTGCTATTCATTCTTTGCATGTCTGCCTCCAAGTCCAAAAGAAATGTATTCCTCGATCTTGCTCTTCTCCATTGCCCTGAGGATTCCAAGTTAATGCCTCCCTTGAGATACAGCTTGATAATTTTTGCAAATATTCGTCCTATCCACCTCCAGTATCCTTTCCTAATTTCTTCACTAGCCGGAAGTTGGTTTCTGCTCTGCCATAGTAAGTTGTTACTGATGCTGTCTGGCCAACGGATTCGAAGTATCTTATGTACTGAACCGTTCATAAATAACTGTATCAATTAAATGATACTTTCCATAGTTCTCCAAGTTTCAGCTCCATACAATAGAACTGCCTTGAAGATACTGACTTTGGTGTTGATCGACAGTTGTTTTGAGTTCCAGATTTTCCTCAGTTGTAAAAATACTGTTCCTGCCTTACTTTATTTTGCCAATTCGTGTCTTTACACCTGCATCACATCTTCCTTGTTTATCAATGATTTTATCCAGGTATATAAAAGTTTCCACATCTTCCAGAGCCTCTGTGTTAAGCGTAAGTTAGTTGATGCCTGGTATGTTGCATTTTGCTTTTCTTTTTGCGTATACTAGGGCCTAATACTGTATAAGCTGTCGCTACACTTGTAGAGTTGTAGTTGAGCTAGGGCCAACTAAACAGAGATCCTATGTGTACGTATTTTTCGAAAATAACTTGGATTAGCACACATACTATCTTTCTTTACTTGATCGTTTTCTTCTGTATATTCGACCTATGCCCTGGGTTTCTTTCCTCATGTTGGACTGTAATTGATGTAGAAAGTAAATAAACTGTCCACACAAATAGTATGACGAATGAGTTTAACAAGTGAATCGAATACCTTGATTTGTTAAACAGTAGTTATACATTTCGCCTAATGTAATGGAATACTGTGGGATAAGTTTTGAAAACTAATGTTTTAGTCTTCTATAGTATTGAATATTTTAATTTTAGAGTAATGTATTTTTTAATGAGGCATGAACAAACATCATTAAACGCTTCAGTTGCGAACTTTATAGTTATTCAGGTAGAGCAATTAAATTTCACTTTGTAAGTGGTCACTGACGTGAAATACACTTTTATGAAATTATAGAAATTATTTAACTCATGTATATTTAAAAATGGTAGACGAAACAAAAGCTGCGATATACAAAATATTCGCTACGCTTTTTTAAAATGTTCAACACGCTTAATTCGACTGATAAAAGGAAAATCAACATATAGGAAACAGTCATTGTATAGATGACTTATGAGATTATGTTGATGTGATAAAATGCGAGTCAGTTAAAAAATGGTATCTATATTATTAGTTCTTTAATCGAAATAAGCGAGCTGACATCGAGAATCAAACAAATTACTATCTCATGACTGTGCCACATAAACTATGTTAATTTAAATTCTAAAAGACTGCTGATCTTCCACTTTTCAATCTTAAGTAACGACTAACATAAAACGTTATTCAACTTGAGTGGATTGAGATCTATAGATTAAATAAATCTAAATAATTTGATTGCAAGAATGTAATATTCTCACATATGCATAAGGCTTTCGTGACATAGGCTAAGCTGTTGATAAGAAGTAATACTGACGGTTTCTATTTGTGAAACGCAACACACTATTTTGACTTTTCATATCTAGTTTTATTTCACAATTGATAAAATTTCTGTTAAAATAGAGCAATCCAAAATCTTATTAAATTTTCTTAACATAATTTTAACTTTCCCATTCTATATTTAAGCAAAATGTCAATGTCTTAAGTACAGATCAGAATGGACAAATATTACCTATTTGTACTTAACCCACGGGAGTACAATCCTTAATAATTACTTAAAGTATTGTTCATACATAATTATTGTTTCTACACAGTTTGTTTGTGAAAAAGATGTTTCATCGTCTGCATATTAAACATAGCTAAGATAAATCAATGAAAATGGCAAACATGTAAAGCAATGTAGACAAAATTCTAACAAAAGTAATAATGATAAAAGAGTTGAACTTAATGACTGGAATGTAAATTAAAATGATTATGTAAATAATCTTCAAAAAGGGGAGAATTCAGAATGAAGTGTGAATAAAGAGTGTATTATTCAAGACCCACATGATTCACAGTGAGCTACAATATTAAGTAGCAATGGCTAAATGTGTCACAAAATGTTGCAACTAAAATAAAGGTGTGTAGAATGTAAAACGTTTCAGAAAAACAAAAAGTAACTGCAAAGACCAAAACTACGGATAACGTTCGAAAGTTAACGTTCTTTCTGTATATGGCCAGTCGGTTCTTGAGACACGCACGGATTCGCAATGGGACATCCACTAACACAATTTATCGGTACAAAACATAGTACCATACTTAACAATGAACAAAAATTTAGCAAAAAACCTCAACAGTCTTCCTTCCATATACAGACAAAGGGATTTGAAGGTGCACCCAGTATATGACCAAGTTACGTTTGGATTATTACCAGAGCGACTTCTAACGATTGAACCCACTCTTACGAATGAGAAGAAATCAGAAGGCAATGAAGGATGGAAGAGAAATTATATTTGATAGTGAATGGAGCGGCAACGGGATAGCAACGTCTAGGCTGGCAAACTAGAGAGAGTTGCTTTTAACGGTACGGCGTGACGTGATCTGGTGGTGATGCGTGACCGAGCGCCTTCAACTTAGTAGTGTCCGCTAAAACAAACATGGTCAGCATCAATGTCGAAACCTATGTAACTATTTATTTTGGGGATTATTTACCGCTACAGATTCATGTAAGTTGTACATTTAATCTATAGCACGACAAATAGGCAGTAAATAGACATCAAATTGGTCATTTGTTCAAAGAGAAGTGGTCCTAACAAATAAAGGAGTTAAATTGTAGCTGCAACGAACCAACTGAGTCAAATCACTTAGAAAAAGACAGACAAATATCGAGCAAATATAGTTCACAACGAGACCTTGAAACTAGGTAAAACAAAGCTGAAGACTAATGGCATGTAACATATACTGACAAAAAAGGACATATACGAGCTCGATTGTGGGCAAAATCCAAGACCGCTATAATAAAAGAGGCAAGCGGAAAGAAACAAGATCTGTTACAGAGTCAGGGCACAACAAAGTGGCAAAATACAAGTTAAGGAACTGCTCAATACGAAAACATGGAGGGATTTTCATACAAGCAAAAATAGACTTTACAGTAATGTCCAACTGAAGAAAATGTCATTATGTAAGTTACAAATAGTTTTCAAGCAAGAAGTTTTCAAGACAGAAGTATAGCCTATTATAACGATATTAGTTCTGATTTATCTCTCTAGTGACAAAGACAATTTAATTTGCTCAATAATTCCAGTTTAAATTACATTTAAACATTTACCTACGTAAAAAACAGACAACTTCACGCAGCCGTATGTTTTCATCAACAATATGCCCATGTCATCGCCAGTCTATTCTACTGAGGCTATGATAATAACCGTTTCCTACCAGCCTCCTCTATATAATCAAAGATTTCGAATTTTCTTAATAACGACACAGAGTTCACTCATTTTTTCACTAGTGAAGGAGGCCCACCTAGATAGATGACCTTACGAAGTAACAACTAAAGACAGTCTTGCTCGACAGTGTGCAGTTCCATTTCTTCATCCAATAGGCCGAATAGACTGTCTGGATTTGCCGCCTAGTAAAACCTGTAAAGACCAGGCAGAAACAAGCCACATTTGCCAACATAACTACCCGCGATCGTCGAAGAGTGGCGGTAAATTTGTCATGTACAAATATTCGCCAGAAAACCCCAAGAGATTCAAACCTAAGAACCGTTTTATTAAATACACAGCGGCTCGCTCAAATGAACTCTACTACAGGCAGGTATACCACGATCAGTAAATCTATTGTCCAGATGTCACTTGTTATGCTCTAACAGTAAAAGCCTGGAGCTCTCACCAAGACAGATTCACTACGTAGCAAGCAAATAGACGTATTTTGATCAGTGAAACTATGAAATTGAAACTTTGCCTTGCAGGATTAGCAAGCTGTATGTTTCATGCTGTCTGTGGCTTAGTTATAAGAGTATATTCTTGTTTATATAGAGTAGAGTACTTGATGTTCTCCTTTCGATTCAACCTGTAACTGATTCTGTCTGGTGGTTTGTCAGAGTGACGGTGGTTAACAGCTGTATCTTACACCAAGGTCACTTTTCTCTAACTTGTCTTTACTCCACTAGCTGTACGTTAAGTCCTATAACTTTATCAGAATAAAGTCAATTTTTTGGTTCAACAAAAATTTTTGTTGTTCTTCAACAGATATATTCTAGGGAAGCAATGCTCTTCTTAATGTAAGAATATATAATACAAGAGCCCTTTATACGGTACAATGCGTGCACTAAAAACGTTAATGACTAGTTCGGAAGTTGATCACCATAATGTCCTGGAGTAAAACTCTAAAAAAAGTGAGTTTGTTTGATACTGAAAGCTATGGCTAGAAACAAGCGAATCGGCCAGTTGTTCGTTGCTTCTATTTTGTTACTCTGTGAAAAGCCGATTGAGCAAGCAATGTTTCATTTGGTGAAAACAGAGTATGTCATAAAATATTATATACATTACTTCCAATCATCATTTCGCACATCCTTCGCGTTCTCTGGACCGTGTCGTTTATCAGCTTGCTTCTCTTGGTTGCTCTCGATTCTCCTCTGTATTTTAATCATGCTTTACTCCTTGCCACTTCGCGACTCGCTTCATATGCTGTTTACTGATTCTTTCCAATTTCCTTTGAAGCTCTGCTACCTACTACTTATTGATGACTTTATAAGTAGTATCCACCACAACTCATGTTATATGGAGACTATACCGAGCCTCTTCTAAAAAGCAATCAAAGATAGCGTCAAGGTGGACATGAAATAGATCATTACACTCCTCAGGAAATTTTGCACGGATTTATTCTAAGGTGACTAATTTAAATGAGTTGAAGAAGATAAAGGGCTTTCAGACCATGGTCCTTTAGCCGATGATCAGATAAGTGCTACATTGTGGTCAGGTGAGCTAGATGATATGTCAAGGAACCAGAAGAGACAGACAAAATAATGAACACAGGTTTCTTCCCGGTCCTAGACTCATTGATACTAAGCAGTCTTAAATACATCAAAAAGCTGAAATTAAGATCATCGGGTTTCACGGCCATCCCCTAGCTATGAGAATTATTTGTCGTATACAAGACCACCTAGGAGCTTTAATTCTTAGTCGATAGTCATTCAACAAAATAATTCATAAGACTACATTTACAGTGACAACTATAATGTATCCATCGACCCAAAGATCTACATAACTAAATTCTGACTTGATACATCTGACTACCTATGCTCCCGACCAACCAACTAAAGAACGTTCTAGACTCTAGGTATCCAATAGTGCCCAACGTATAAAACCTGTGTCAGCAATAGTAAATGAACTTAACGACATCTGATCACTATGCCTGAACGTAGAAAGTTGCCCAGCAAGATCACAGGTCATTCGTAATGAGAACCAGATTTTCGTATTTATTTTGGCATGTGTTTGACATTTCTGAAAACAGGATTGGTGGATTTATTACTGTTACAGTTCACATTTGTAGGGATTAAAATCCCCTAACTTTAACAGTGTAATCAACTGACTTTTGTTTCTTTTCCTGTTTCAAGTTGTGCATACACGCGGGCTTACTACTTACGCGCTGATTTTAAATAATGTTCTTTAGAAAACTAATTCGGTGCGAAATTTTGTGGATGTTCCCAGAAAATATCCTTAACTTATATGCTACCTAATGCTGTAAAGAATAAATCTTTACTTTTTATATTTTAAATACAGTTGTGTGGATTTCAATAAACAAGTGTTGACAGTCCCAGTAAATTTAAAAGAAAAACTAATATTCTTGGGAAGAAGTCTTAAAATTTCCTCAAAAAATGAATAAAAAGTGTATTGATGTTGATATTGTATTGCTCGATTCAACGACAAAATGCTTCCACCTTTTGGTAAGTTACTTAAGCAAAATGTCTTTGAAACCAATAGATTTTAGTGCAGTGTTCTTACGAGCACCTGACTAGATAATTATCTCATCAAGTGTAGACTTATGTTTTATGGTATTGTTTACAGATTCTTCTGCAAACTGCTTTAATCTTGGTCCAAACTATTACATATACATCTGTGAATTTGCCTGTACCAGATAGAATACTAAACTAGTAGGGAAAAATATGCTACCACAGTCGTTAGCTTCTTTTATCTAATTAGTTCACAAACTATTTCTGTTGTGTCTTAGTTTTTAATGTTCTTTGATCTTCTTCAAATTGTACATGATTTCTTTTTGGTTCATTATCTCAAACAAGAAAACTGTTCAGCGCTTTAAAAAACCTTGACCAGCAACTCTGTTTACTTAGGATATACTCGCTTACCTGTCATCAACATGTGTGGTCTTTTTACTGCGTGTCTAGTTCACTATAGCTACTGCAAACAAGCAGTGAAACTCACCTGTTCAGGCACTCAACAAAATTGAACTCTAACTTAACACTCAAATCCTAGACTAAATTGGCTGATTCCTTTGTACTAGATCGTCTACAGTTATTAGACAATAAATGCACCTAATTTACGTAAAAAGAGAAGTGTTTAAGGGGCTTATAATTTCTTCATCTTATCTGCCAAGATGATGTGGGATATTTTGAATATTTGGGTAAACGGTTCATGTTGACTTTTCTACGTAATCTTTTGGTATTTATTTAATATCCCTGTATTTGTCTACTATTTGAATATCTGAGAACTTGCTGATATTTAGGATATTCTAAACTAATTGTTGAGAATACGTAATCACGCAGTCTAATTTTTGGATATGTAAAGTAAAATGTTTTGTGGTTACAATAAGTCACTCACAAAGACAAAGTCTTAAAAGAAAGGACTAAAACAGGCATAATTAAAAATGCATGGTTTTAAAACAAAAATGGCTCAATCAAGAAGTCGTCTTAAGATACGAATACACACACGTTACAATTAAACAGTTTGATTTTGCATTCAAAACATCAAATTCTATTTAAGTCTTCTTTGCCGTATGATTCAACTACGAAAAATCAATCACTGACAAACTTTTTATGCTAGAAGCCTGTTGAGAGATTATTTTTAGATAGGATATTTCTCTAGCCTAAAAAAGACATTCACAAATTGTTATGAACCAATTTTTATTAGTAGGTCTATCCTACATATTCCTGCCTCTAGGGGTTCATCATAGTATTCTATCTATTATGTCACCTTAGTAGACACATTAAGACCTAGTATCTTTTATTTTAAAGGATCAAGCTTGTAATGAGACTTTAATGGTCACATTAAATAGTACAATTTAGCATATCACATTATACAAAATATCACTACAAGATAAAAGTAACATGGATGGATTTTATGGCGAAGGAATTAGACATTCAAACTATGGATGCTCAGTTTTTCGATGTTAACGGGTTTTGAACCTAACAGAACCAAAGTTAAAATTTTGAATATGGTGGCAATAAGATTTGCAAATATACAAATTAAAGTTTAAACTGTGATGCGCTAGCATAAATTGTAGTTCTTAAGACCGTTGGTTGTTTTTGATGACCTAATATAAGTTTTTTCGGACAGCAAACTTTGTGATTTTGGATTTCGAGTGGAGTTATTCTTATCTCTTCCATTAACAAGCCTTTGACTAATTAGACTCAAGGTAGTTCTTACATGATCCATATAATTTTAATGCCGATTAGAGCATTTGTTATTATATGAAAATTTGGATAGTCTACCAAAAATATGGATCCTATTAGAAAGTATAGTGTAACCGTCTAATTCATTCTAAACAATTTAGTCACAGGTTTACTTTACAGAGCAATTCAAGTGAAGTAAGTGTGAAAACTACTAGTGAATGAGTAGTTAAGCTAGAAATATAGGAGATTAAATATGATTCAAGGAATTTGAAACAAATGTAGGGTGAGAACGTGTGTAAAGTGCTGAAGTGAAATACTTGTCCAAAGTGAAGCTAGTTTAAATTCAATTTTCATCATGCGCTTTCATGACTGACATGAACTTCTTAGTCTCTTGTTATCACCGGCTGAGGCTAAAGAATGAAGGAAAATTCAATATTGTAGTGGCTGAGACAATCGTTAACCATAACTTTTTCCCCTTGACAGTTCCTGCAGAGTGATTTTAAAAATACTGAAAAGTAATTTTCATAAATAAGGCTGCCTTGAAATTTCGTCTATCATCGTTTGATTGGTCCGTCGTTTTAGTCAGGGAAG
Organism: Schistosoma mekongi; assembly: GCA_034768735.1. NCBI lineage: Eukaryota > Metazoa > Platyhelminthes > Trematoda > Strigeidida > Schistosomatidae > Schistosoma > Schistosoma mekongi. Next base: position 27,688,593 of record CM068306.1, read on the forward strand.
TGAATTCGAAAGGATATTTTATTAACTGTTTCTTCACAGCCTAGTATGATATCAAATTTTATGCTACCATGTGTATCTAAAGACCTAATCACATAAAATGCTCATAATATGTTAGTAATATTTTACTTACGTGTCATTCATAGAAGAACCTTTCTAGTGAGTACGCTGTTAAAAATATCATCAAGTTGCATTTAAAGACTAAACAAATGAAATCCCCAGTAAATGCTGTTTGTAGAAACTCTGAATTGTCTGAGTTATTTAAAGTTGAAAACCATCTTTTTAGCATATACCAGTGATTGCAATGGATTTCAAGACTTTTGCACAAGTACAGAGATCGGGAGTAATCACGGAATCTGGAATCACAAATTACATTACTAATATTGCTCATAGAAATATAAATACTTAGTCTACAATATTCTTTCAAATGTAATACGGTGGTAAGAATAATCAATAAATCTTTGACAGAAAAACCTAGATAATTTGTTTTAAACTAGATTTGTTGATTTTTAAGGAAGTTTTGGGAGTTGTGTAAATAAACGACAAAACTGTAGTATTGATTTTATGGATTATTAGGTTTTTATGTTTCAGATAATTCGAATATTTTGCAGAGTGTAAACCCAATAAAATTTAAAGTATTGAATTATGCTATGATAATGTCATTTATATAATAGGGAATTGTGAAAATTATTAAATTTGAGTTTTTCCATCACCTATCTTTGAAACATAATCAACCCTAACGGTTTGATGTCTGACGAAATCTCATCACAGACCCAAAAAACTTACCTGGCTTCTGTCTACTTACGTCACTCATTACGTAGGATAATATCCAAATACTAATTAAAGGACGAGTATGTTGTCCAGTTGTTTACTCTGTTTTGCAATATGAATGTGTAACGTAGCCGTTGAGTAGATGACATTCGTAGGTTGTCAATATTTTCGTAGCATTATTCAATCATGCTGTGACCATCATGTGAGCAACACTGAAGTTATGCATAGAGTGCCATCTGAAAATGGTGAAGTGATTGATGAGACAGTGAATCTTTGCTGACTGGGGTTGTCAATATACTTATATATACTTAATCGCCATTTATCTGGACACAAAATTCGGATTTGTATAGAAGTAGCATGGAAAGCGGTCAGCTTAAAATGTACCATCAGTCCATGACGCCATCGACTGTTGATCTAACACAAACCAATTGGTTATGATCAGAGACTGTTTTAATCAATGGTTGGAGACTCTGGATGACATTGCTCAAAATAAGTCGCCTCTCTTTACCCATTCTTTGGTCTTGAGTTTACAATTATTTTATAACTTTCCTGCTAATTAACTCAACTCTAGAATCATACTTTCAAATTTATAGTCCCTTTTAATTACCACTTATGTGACTGTTACTTTTATATTCATCCTGTTATGCTAGTAGTGTGTGAGAATTTGAGCTGATGCACTTATGCTGGGTTCTGAGTTATTCGTAGATGACTAACTTTCATGAACCTGGGATTAGTTAGTACAAGATTATTCGGATACATACAACTTCACTAATGGTAACAATCGAACTAATGATCAAACATAGCGATCTACCCAATATCTATTAATAACAATTATTATGTGCTTATTAATGAGTACCTTCAGTAAGTAGTTCCAGAGATGTGAACAGTACAATTCAGTCATGTAGACCATATGACAATTACCCACAAATAGTTGCGCAATATAATCAATAAACTGAAGCGAGAAATGAAAAACATTGTATACCAGCTCTATGGCTTTAAGGCTGTGCTCGCTGGAGGTCTTGGGTTAAATCTCTGGTTGGTTCAAGAATGAGCACTTTTGAGAAATCCAAGACAACGCAAAACAACTGGCAGGTGAATCCTGGTTTTTGATGGCTTTTTGGATGAGGTTACTTGCTATGTTTGCATTTTTACGCTGTAATATATACTATTTTCAGTTATTATTTTTGTTTATTTGTTGTGCAAATAATGCAAGTCGCTCTGTAGTTCTAGTGAAAGATTTAATCCAAAACTCTGAATCTATCTTTAACTAACTTTATAAACATATCAAAAACATAATCCCTGGTGTTGAACATAAAATAATGGAATTAATAGCTAGCAATGCAATCTATGATGATATTTTGCAATGCTTACATGTTGGATAAATATAAAAACAGCCAAAAATGCCGAATATCACACGCATCGTCACTATAGAAATCATTGAGGATAACCTCGATTTCAATGTTTAGTTAAAGTTAGATTGTTATGTTTAACTTCTAACAATGTTTATATTTAAGAGCGTTTAAAAAATTTGATGCTGACGTCATTTTGAATTGCTGGAAGCTCCACAATGAAGTCATTTTTATCACCAGATTCTTTCATAATAGCTACGAATTAAGCTTCATTCATTTTGGAAAATGAAACAGTCGATTAACTTTGGTATCTACTTTGTTATTATAGTCACCGAAATTCAACTGATAGTGATATTTTATTCTTAAAATCATAAACTTAAGTATGCATTAACGTTTTTCATTTCATTCTTATACTTAGTTAGTTAGGCTAGCTAACTAGCTGAGTGGTTATTTATTTCCTATTATCACTCTAAAATCATTTATAGGGATAACAGCGCATCAAATCCGTGTTATTAGTTGATTTGTCGTTGTTTATCAGATTTATTCTTCTGTATTCAATTGTTTACAATATATCAGTATATAGGAATGGTGGAGGACTGATTGAATGGAAACACTATTTGCTAAATTTTATGCTTTTGTGCTGTTTATTTATTAGTAGATTGTGCGTTCTGTAAAATAGTTGAGAAAGTGATAAAAACAAATGGGTTAGGATAACTTTTTTTATGATATCATTTTGCTTACTATTCCTGGACAATAGTTTATTTAATTATTTTTACAAGATATAAAAAAATGAAAAGGAAGATAACAAAGTATTTTCTTTAAAGAATTTATAATCCACTTTTTTAAAGTTTTCTCAGTTTGCTTCAGATTTCAGTATGAAGTTAATTGATCGGTGTCATCTTTTAAGTTTCATCAGGATGGTGTTCATGTCCATACACTCAGTAGCTTAATGCTGTTTCTAACATTTATTTATTTATTTATTTTAGTCCGTTTGTTGTTTTCTTTACTTTCTTACAATTGATAAGAAGTTTTTGCGTATAAATCTCTTTTACTTTTGCATAATCACTATTAACTTTGGCATTTGTTTTTTCTCCATATTTGTTGAGTGGTCAGTTATCTTTTACTTTTCTGATTCGTAAATTATATTCATCTTAGAACAGTTCATCGTTATTTAGGCAACATGTTTGGGATCCATTTGATACTTGAAATTTATGAATATCTCACTATGTTATCTCTTTTTATTTTTTGGTAGGCTAAAATCTGGTGGAAATCAGTATGTATATGGTTATGTAGTAATGGTAAATGGTGTCATTACCAAGAGGGTTTTCTTAACTCAGCCATTTTTACTTCTTCCCCGACGATACAATCACCTCCGTTCATTACCTAGCATCTTTTTATTGCGATAATGTTATGTGGAGTATGTTGATCAGAATGCCGAATTAATACCACATTAAATTATTGCAGTATGCCAATTTAAGTCATAATTCGAGAAGTCGGTTGTCTCTTGTTTGTTTCTGGCTGTTATTATTTCATAATGGCCAAACGCCTATGCATAAAATTATGTTTACTCACCAAACTATCAAACTGACCTACTAAATTGATGGTCACAAATTGACAAAATTACTCGATTGATATTTTGGAGTTGTAGTGACTCATCGTCAGTAAACTTCCTTATCTTCTTACCAGGCTTTACATTTACGTTATTGAAGATCACTGTTCAGCAGGTTATATTGCTCTCTTATATGTTATAATTGGCAATTTTTTGTCGGACATCCTAAAAGTTTTGATTAGCAAAACTGAATTAAATACATTTTAATCATTCAAGATAACAATGAAATCAGATTATAATTTGCCAAAATTACCGAGTGTGATGAGAATTATGTTTCCTTTTCTAAAGACTACTAGGATTATCCACACTGGATTTCATATAAAGTGAACACATAAGAAATGAACAAATTACACTGCTTTTTTAGTAATTTTGATTTACTAGTGTTGTATGGCAAACGTATGCGCTGTTTTCTCGAACATAAAACTTTTGATAGTGCATCTACGTATGAATAAATATTTGTTTGGCACTTGCAGAACGTTGACTTAAGCCAAAACTCCTTGTGATATTGATTTAAAATTAGATGGCTTATTTAATTTTAGGTGATCTCATGAGTGTTCATGATTTAAAATTTAATATTTAACTAATGTAAGTATCTAGTCAATAGATTATCATATTGGTACTTGAGTGTATTTGTTCTCTTGATGTGCTTGTTTCGTTTCATCCGTTAAATACCAAATAAATATCATCTCCTAACATAATATAGCTGTAATTTTCACTATATGGTTGCGTGATCTTGTAATTATTCACAATGTTTTATGCCCTAAAAGTTTACTATTTCGTTTTAAATTATTTATTATAATGATTCGAACGAAAGCTTCAATTTCATGCTTAAAAAGTATACTATAAATAATTTACCATGTGCCATAGTTTTACATTTTACATTAAAGCCCATAAAATTTGCCAAATCTTATCGTTTACAGTGAAGAAAGTCATCACTTTTTTTGCAAATTGCTGCTTATTAGGTTTTTCTTCCTAAATTTTACAAGTTTCACCATTGTAACAAAAATTTATAGAGATGTAAACATCTAATTATTTATTATCACAACCTGTAATAAAACAACCCAACCACACAGCATAGCCTCCACTTCTCTAAGATAAAAGATATACCAATTGCAATTAGGGGAGTTTGTAAAGATAGTTAACTGTTTAATTCAATTTTGATAGCACGAATTGATCTGAATCAGACAACCATTGATCACCTGAAAGCACTGGACAGCTGTTTCGTCCTAGTATGGGACTCCTCAGCAGTACGCATCCACGACCCCGTCGGGGATCGAACCCAGGACCTTCTGGCTCCGCGGTGAACGCTTTACCATTGGACCACTGAGGTGATCAATGGTTGTCTGATTCAGATCAATTCGTGCTATCAAAATTGAATTAAACATATCAATTGATTCTAACTGTTCATTTTTTGTATTGTGAATGTGAAACGAACTTTCGATAAAACTCCTGTTCATTTAGTTATGATAAGCTGACAGACTCTTAGAAAATAAAGTGGCTTTTTTCTCATTTAATCAGATAAGTGATGCAGTTTAAATGTATTCATATAATTTCTAAAATAAAGGCCCTAAAATAACACGGGCCAGCTAAAGTATTTTCCTTTTGTTCAGATCTTACAGAATATCATAAGTTGTAGTAATGTTTAGTTACGTAATTCTCATAGCACATTTTAACATAAATGTGTATAAAACACCCGTTGTATGCAATGTAATATAAATGTTAGCACTCGTCTATAATTACGTTTTCACATTAATAGATTTTAATTTCAGTAATCACAGATAATACTGAATGTCGAAACTATGAAAAAATAAAGTTACTTTGTTATCGTTAAGAATGTTTCTTTTATTATTATTATTATTACAAGATTCTGTATAATTTGTTTTATAGCCCCGTGCACTTGGACGTGAATTGTACGCAATGGTTGTTGAACATCTCCAACTAGTTGAATATGACTACTTTGATTTAGAGTATGTTAATAAAGACGGTCTTCATGTAAGTTCTGGCAACATGCAACCATATTCTATTACTATTATTACAATTGATATTATTAGATATTAACAATTTTACGTGCTTGCAATTACACTTGCTTCTCAACAACATTCTGATAATTTGTATCTTACGATAAACGATATTTAAATAGCTATATATAGAGCATTGGATAGTAAAACGGAAGAGACACAAATTATTAAATTTCACACAAACTAGGATTAATTCAGTTAATTTTTTGAGACACTAAAAGGGATTGAATATGATTAAAATATTGCATTGGTTGTATAAAAAATAAAGATAATGATACGTGAGATGTAATCGTTTGTTCAGTTCTATGGTTATTGAGATATTTTTTGCAATGTGTGGCTTAACTAACAAAAATATTTTTTAAAACGTATGAAGATCACGTTTCTATTAGAGATAACATTTATCAGCACAAAAAAGTACACTTAGAATGTATAGATTGTGACTAACAATTGAATCCAGGAAAAGCCTTAAGCCCTACTTAGAATCTCTAGGCTGGATGAACAGTATTGATGTTCATACTGAGACAAGAACACAGTACATTTTCTTATAAACATTAGTGTGTTATCCATTTGAAAAAGAAATACCTTACTGGATATTAAAATAATCCTGTCATGTCACTGTAGAATAAATAAGGACAATTCACCAAGCTTTCCTTTAAGATTCGCGACAATATCTGCTTTACATTTTTTTCATTCATCAGAAAGTTTTCTTCAGTATAGTAAGTAGCTTTCCCGATTACAGTTTTGGTTTTAAGTTACTATCAGTAAGCCTGTTAAGTTAACCCTTTTGGAATAGCATTTGACCTAGTTAAAATAAATCACCGTCATTTGGATCGTCACTTCATGCTTATCCGGATGTTATGAAGAGAAACAGAAGTAGGTTTCTCTGCCTACTTAATGTGACCTAGTTGTGAAACTTTGTGCGTTACTAATTCAAATATAGAATGTAGATCGAACGTAGATCTGTGTAAGGAATTGTTTATAGTTTCCCATTAAAAAACACCGTTTTCAGTACTCATCTAAGATACTCATTGAAAATAAGCTTTCTAAAGAAATTGTAAATAGACTATTAAATGAATACTTAAAATGTATCCTGAGCCACTATATTGCGTACAATATCCATATCATTGTTACTATTTGAGCGTTAATATATTATAATGCTTTATTCTATGAGATATTAATTGTTCATCACTTCCAAATAAAACAGACTTTTACATCAGTATAACATATTCATGTGTTAAATTTTAAGAATTGAATTTTATCAAAATTCATTTCTGTAGTTTGTATTATTTATTGAGTTTAGGATATAATCCAGCTAAAAATCTTCCTTAAAAATAACGGTATTCCAACTTATGATTACTTTTACTTGTTTTTACTCTATATTTTAACGGCTATTCGTTCATGAAGCTATATGTCCTCCATTTCTACTGATTTGTTTTGCCAGGCAACTCTGACATTAAAGAAACATCCTCACAAAATCCGTATACTGATATTATAGATAAATTTATTAAGCCTTTTGTGTATTTCGATTGTGTTTCCATTTTTTTATTCCTAACAGTATTCTCAGCATATATCAGTGGATTCGATTCTGTTTATCCGTTAGTTCGTCATTATGTTTGTTAATCGACGTCTGACCTACTTGCAAATTAGCGCGTTATGTAAACAACCGCAGAACAGACTTACGTTTTCTTATAGTAAAGATAACTGATCTATTCGTTTCAACTCAGCAATTATATTATTTTGTTTCTTGTTACAAAATGATAACGATACCATGGAAAACCAGGGAACATGGGACAAATATTTTGTCCTGATATGGGACTCCTAGGCACAGAGCACTCTCGATTCAACTAGGAAATGAAACTCAGGATCTTCCTATTTTACTGCGAACGCTTAGCCATCAATACCACTGGTTAAGAGATCAGTGGTAAGACTTTAACTTAGATCGAATACTGGTGTAGCGCGACTATCAGTCAATGTGATTGGTGATACTTGTCTTACTTCAATTAAATCCTAACGCCACTAGTCACGATTTTCCACTAGAACCCCCCTTCCCCACATAAATATTTTGAATTTAGTCACTAGCAAGATGCTCAGCATAGATACGTTGGCGTGATTTAACGTTCTTGCTAATTACAAAGAGTATGTGCTGTTAAGAAACCCAACGCTAAAACTAAACATCTATTTACTGTTCTTTGGTTCCCGGTGGAAACGAACTAGGTTCAATCCATGATAAACAATACAGTTTGACGCCAATCTCCACAAAACCACCTCAACTCAATAGTTTTAAATCAAGTCGTTGTTATTTATCGAAATTTCTTGAAAGTTCAAATTAATTTCACAAGCGTTTTGTGCTTCATTTTATCATAATTATGACTTGATACATAAGACATCATAACGTTTTTGTACTACAAACTAGTGACTTTCCATAAATCTCTGTATAATTTAATATTTTTAGTGCTGGCTAGATCATTCAAAAGCAATAAACAGACAAATCAACATATCAAAAAGATTTCTTTATTCTTTCGTCGTGAAGTTTTATACACCACATCCTAATTTATTGGAAGACGAGTTGACCAGGTGGGTGAATATTTGCAAATTTTATTCACAAAATATCTTTCAATAAAATAGTATTATTAGTTGGTACTAAGTTATATACTAATATTGGTCTAGAGTAAAATGATTTTGTTCCTTAATTGGAATATTTGATCAGCCTTAATGTTAGATTGTCAACAAAACCAATTAAAATATACTAATATGGTAAGAATAACCTATTTTTTGATTACAGAAATTAACAAGTTAGAATGGAATGTAAGTGTTTTGTAAGTATATTAACTCCACGGATCAGTGGCTCAACAGCTAAGGAGTTATACTTTCATCCGATAATTAGGAGGTTTGAATCCATTCTCTCTTACTTAATTTAGGATAAACAAGGTAGTACCACTAGCCCTCACAATTGGTATGTATCTCCAAGCCTAATACATGTATCTTTACTTCATCAATGCGTAATCTTGTACAGCATAATTTACGTTGATCATAGTTCTTGCTATCAAAATAACAACGATCAATTTACAGTTTGTCGCGGATAACTTGAATTCATTTTAACGTTGATTTTATTGTTTCCCATACAATATTTTTGAAATTATTCTCAGAACCCTAATTAGACTTGGACAATTTTATAGAAATGTGATTTTTGTTTATTGGGACACATTTGACAATCTACATACGATATGACTTTTGAAGATGATAATCATAAGATAAAATTAACTTCTTAAAATATTTTATCTGTTGACCTATAAATAATGTTGACTATTTTATAAATATTATCTACTTAAAATATTTTATTACTTAAAAAAAGAAACACTAAGCTTGTAAATAAAATCTATGCTAAGTACATAGAAAAAAAGTAGTCAGTATGATCCAATACAGAAGAAATTATGCTAGTTAACCAAGATATGATTGATCTTAAAAGTTTGGACAATGATCGTACATTTCTTGAATAGATATTCGTTAACATGTGGAAACATAGGGACTTAATTTTTTTTCTATCCAGTCAAATATTTCTGAATGAAATATGTGCTTGATTGATTTGTATTATACAACTTTCATGATATGATCGAAATGAAAATATGAAATTTATAAAATAAAATGAATTAAATGTTTATTATGAAAGTTCTATTTTGGCAAGAAGATACAGAAAAATTAATGAAATTCAAAATAAGATTGTTACCAAAATATGAAATGAAACCCAAACAATAAACAAAATCTAATGAACTGGAAATGACTAAAATACAGATATTTATGCTCCATTTGATAATTAGGAAAAGTAGTTTATTTTTGTAAATTAGAAGTTTATACTAATCTTATTTGAATATCAATCTTACGTGCATTCAGTATGCTAAATACAAACAACAACATTCTGATTTTAGGTTATTTATCTTTTAATAATAAATAAAATTTTCCTTGATTGTATAAAAATACTCTGTTTGCTGTTTTTATGAAGATTTCTGTTTATAATTACACTTATCTGGCGCTTATTCCCTAGACAAATGACTATTCATTTGCATAATGACCACATGTATCATGAAGTGGTAACCTTATTACTAAAATTTAGGCAACACTATTAATCTGACGTTGTTACTATTCATAGTAAATCTCCTACTAAACGTTTTAGATTTTGGTTAATGAGGTAATAGTTAGTAATTTTTTGTTAATTTTATATCACGACGACCTGTAATCACTAGGAAGTACTGGACAGCTGTTTTGTCCTAATATGGGACTCTTCAGCATCCACGACTTTATCAGTAGTCGAACGAAAAGTCTTCTAGCTTCGTCGTGAACCCATTAGCATCAAACCACTGAGTCGGCTCCTGACGGTTGATATTCCTAATTCAGTCAATCCACGATACACTTGTGTGACTTCATGAATTGCTGTCGCTAGGTAACTGCCTCACATCCGACATGGCTGAACTCCACTGATCACGTCTTCTTACTAGAACTCCAGGAAATAGTTTGGTTTTTGGTGTTCGTCAGTTAGTACTATTCACTAAATCTCAATGTCCTAGGCAATTTCTTCAATAATAATCTCTTTCTAAAAATTACCTTTTTTTACCAATGTTTTTCTCAAAAGAAAAACTCTGAGGATATGTTAAAATGTTTACTTCTCCAATTCTCTATTTTGCCTGCTTTAATATAATTTTGTCTGAGTTTATGCATAGTATCAAATATCATATATTTACTCTTAACAAAAATCTTTGTCGTACCTAAAGATGCCGCTTGCTGGAATATTCTAAACAGAATATTATTATATGGAAAAGATTTTTAGATCAAGTGGATAATTTTGATTACTCTGTACTCTCTGTACTTGGTGTTTAAATTGTGATGGTTTTGCTATTACTCCAAATAACATTATTAAGATTTATTTTTTACACACTATCATCTATATAGCACATTATTCCGACCTCGACAAACATTACATTGAATAAGTGGACATTCCATCTACGAGTATACGTACACAAGATACCAGTAAAATGATATGCCATGCTATCACTTATACTAACAAACATAGACCACTATGGATTAACAACCGATTGTGTAATGATTGACGGTTTACGTTGACTGAATTTTGAATGTCAGAAAAATTGTGCGAGCATTCAGATTAATCCCCTATCAACAGAAATTCAATCATACTTACTAATCTATATGATAACGGCTAACCAATCATATATCCAGATATCAACAAAACAAGATAGTCGATAGGAATATAAATAAAGCTAACGTAATCTCTAAAAACAACCACTCACAAACAAAGTCGAATCTAAACGCACACTTCTGAAGAGTATTGTACTAAGGTGAAACAGGTGTTTATCGCAACCTGATTTTAAATGGTGCCAGAAAGAAATCAATCTGCGACGAATACAAATATAATTTAATAATCATGGTTTTCTTTCTCTTTTTTGTTGACTTTTATTGGTTGCAGATAGCAACGTTTATCGATGTTTAGTAGACTAAAGATTTCTTTCACCTGTTACTCTTTTCCAGTGAAATATTATTCATGCAATACTTATGTATATTTATGTCCGTTATGAAAATATCTTAAAAAGTGAAAGAATTTTTAAAGGTCATGATAAATATTATCTAATTCTGCATTGTCGGGCGACGTTAAAAGTACTATTATATATATATATATATATATATATATATATATATATAAAGTTCTTACTTATGAGTAGTTCCTATAATGAAAACTTTAATTCTGAAGTTTAAATAAAAACGCGCTACGATATTTGTAATTTTGGTTTATCCAGTATAACCACATAAATCTAATTTGTCTTATCCCAAACTTTATTATTTCCTCCGTTTATTTGATAATTATTTCAGATATCTGTTTGCTTTACAAATTAAAATTGATCTACGTTCTGGTCGATTGCAATGCAGTGAAAGTACAGCGGCTCTTTTGGCAGCATTTATTGTACAAGGTGAGAGGTGTCAACTGCCTTGTTTCCGAGTAATTATGAATATGTGCATATGTCATATTATTTATCATGTATTGGATCTTCTTTTCACGTGTTTACATTTTTTGTATACCTAATACTGATTTTGAGATATGTGGATGCCATAATAAGTGTCCAAGTGTACTAAATGTAGAAGTATCAAAATTGATTCATACCGGTTTAGCATTAAACAATGAGGATAAAGTATGTTAAACTGTCTAAAACAAGAATTTACCTAATAATGACACCATAGTAAGCATTCAGTTTTTGATTATAAATTTTCGAAATAGATTATAAACAGAACTTCTTTTGCACCAGATACTAAGTATAAACACTTGTTTGTAAGGATTTTGAATTTATAGCTTACAAATATTCACTGAAGCAAATGTCCCTAGGTTAATAAACTACCTGTTATTATTTCATTACTACTGAGTAGTGAAAGACTTCTCATCTGTGTATACATTTCTGGACCTTGTTATTTGTGTTCTCTTTTATCTAGACAATTTTTATTGTGGGTAGGTTTCCCAGTTTGAAAATGAAATGAGATATCATTCTTTAAGCTTTAGGTTCGTTTAATTATCTCTAGTTATGATTTCGCCTATTGTACGTTAAGCTTTTCGTCTTTATTTATTTGATCCTACAGTTACTATAAATTTGTTGATAGATAGTATGCCATTAAGTTTACTTTTTTCAAATATTTAGTAGGTTTTATTAAACGTATATAGCATATTTATTTATTAAATAATACCTGTTTTATATTTTGCTTAATTGTTACTCATCGAGAACACAGCGAATGAATTTATATTATGTAATTACAAGCGTTCTTGTTACTTTATCCGGATATATTTGTTTCATTGTATTCTACTTATCGTCGTTTCTTCTTAACCTTAAAATTTTAATTAAAAATTTTATTGACGTTACTTATTAAATGTTTTGGTTGTAATCATTAATTCGTTCCTGGGCGTGACCATCTACATTTAAACGTATTAATGAGTCTTTGTTGAATGAATTCGTCATACAGTGATGTTGGTAAGATACCACTGAAAACCAAGGAGCACTGGACATCTATTCTGTTCTAGTGCGGAATTCCTTAATAGTGCACATCTTAGTAATGAACCATGATAAACTAAAACTACAAGCCGCTTAGTTTAGTAGTTACTGAACATTTCTTCAAGGTTGGTGTGTAAAACATTAAATAGTCAATAATAACAAGAGTATTAGTAAGATTCATATTGATCTATGCAAAAAATGAATTAAGAACAATATACATATGTGCATACAGTTTAATGTTCAACATTTTCTTAAATATGCAACTATTCATGCGTTAACAATTTTGAATTTATCCTTCCATCTTCCTCTCTATGTCTTTATTTTTGCGTATCTGAGTGTCGTAAATACAATCAGACGTCACACTGAGTCTGTGGTTTAAAATTTTCAATTTTAGATACTTATGTAATCATGAAATACTTTATATTAAATGATCATGAACACTAAATATTATGTCAATTGATGGACAGAATAAACTGAATGAGTTGTCAGATATAATAACAAAAAATTACAGCAAAAGAACTGAGAAACATGCATTTTCTCACTTTTTTATTTGCACAGTTTTACGCGACATGAATTTTAATATGTATTGAATATCCCTAGAAAATTTTACTTTCCCTTGAGGTTTAACGCATTACGTCATAGTCGTTTTACTAATTGGACGTAAAGCTCTTATTTTGATGTAACTGATAGCAATAATAATACTGACTACACTTTTTATCATGTACTTGATTACACTAGTGAATTCTAAGTGAATATTCAAAAGTATGCATAATATGATTTTCAACATCGTTTATCATCAGTTCATATTCATCCGTAAATATTTATGATCAGTTTCACTTCAGTGATATCCCATTTTTATCGCTAAATATCACTGATGCATTAATTTTAGAGTAATCACCTTTCGTTTCTTCATGAAGCAAAGGAAGAAAAGAAGAAAAAATAAGAAAAAAGCTACTGTGGTGATGCTTTTCTATTTTCTTAGTAACTAGGCTGTAAACGTTTCATAAATGCGAATTTAAAACTGCAAAATTAACGGCAACAAACTTATTCTTGGAAAAAAATGATGGCATATATATCTGAATAGGACATTATGTATGTTTCTTACTCTTCGTAGAGTTAATTAGTAGTATACGCATATATTATGTGTATATATACAAATACATCTAGACTAACCTTATCAAGCATGATACGCAATATAGAATACTGAATTACAAAATTACTAAATAACATTTTAGGTGCTAGTTAATTTGTACTGCGTCATGACGAGCTACTTGGATTACCAAAAAAACAAACCACTTTCCACCAAACATGAAATCTCACGAGAATTTCAGGACCATTTGTTTATGTGGATAACATGTAATAACTACAACTAACTTTAAGAGTTAAGATATACATGGTTTTCAAAAGATACTTCCAATCTAATGACTTGAAGACTACCCATTAATTACAGAAATAACAAACCATCAAGTAAATTTTAAGGGAGAGTTGACGATATTCCTACCAATGTGAACCTCAGCGTGACAAAAACACCATTCCTTAATTCATAACTCTATCACGAAAGTTGTTGTTGTATTGTTAAAAAAGAATTACTATTCGTAGTAGAGCTCCATTGCGTTTGTTTTGTTATCTAATATACATTTATTTCATCTATTCGTATGAATTATTTTTAAGCCAAAAGAATAGATATTAATAAGTAATGAAAGGTTTGTTTGATTGGCCATATTTTTATTACACACTGCATTTTGAACAACAGTTTATTTGTATTACTAATTTATTAAGGTATACGAAAGTGGCAAGTAGAAAAAGATTAGACTGAATTAATAAGAATATGAAGTTAGCATGGTTTGTAAAGGTCAAATGAATGAAATGTATATCTGAAGGAATACTGAAACTTAAAAGAACGAATGAACCTACACTATAGTAACGTGTTCGGAACCGTATCACGAAATTATCAATATCCGATCAAGGTTTTCTAACGGACTCCAAACACGTAGTCTGTGGCCACCAAAATGGCTCAGACAAACAGTCAGTAACTTCATACAGTGATGCCTTTTATTGCAATGACCGCTCTAATTTTATCCAAACCTACTTCTATTGAGTCCAATATTCGGTGTTGACGTAGTTAGTAGTTGGGAATTCTTATTATATTTACCAACAACCTCAACTAGTAAGGCTTTAAAATTTCATCAACCGGGTCATTCTTTTCATCTGGTAATTTATGCTTTACAGTATCTATTAACTTGATTGTAACAAAATAATCGCCAACCACATTACGTGTCTGCTTATTCCAAAAGTCTGTGCTTTATTCATTTTGTTTCCTTATCATGTGCGTATGATTTTAGTTAACTACTAATTTGTTTTACTTGGTTTTATTCCTATATGTAACATTTTTTGACTTATTTTCTGAATATTCAACTTCACTTATTATTTGTTTACATTGCAATGGCAGAAATATGCTCAATTTTTATATTTCATCTTAATTTTGTTACTGCATACAGGCATACATGCCTCATGCAGGTTTGCCTATGTTTATGTATTCGGTAAACAAATGGTGTAAAGACACAAATTGTGTGTATTTAAATTCTAAAATTCTACAAATTTTTACATTTTTTGGGAAGTGGCAACAATAAAAGTGGTAATTAGCCAATCGATTTCATAGTTTGTCGAAATATGTAATTGACATAGTAGACTGACTGTAACTAAATAATCGTTGAAAATAAGGGAACACCAAACTACAGTTTTGCATAAATATGGATCAAACTTTGTATCCTTAAACCTCATAGAGTGAACTTACTTTCAGATGACTAAGAGGGTATTCAGAAGTTAATATTTCTAACAGTTGAATTGATAATAATAGCTTACAAATACTGTTTTCGGGTTATACTCCTGTTCAGAAATAAAAGTTTACAAATCATACATACAATTATTTACTGAAATGAAATTATTATAAAATTTCATTATAATGTTGATTTTTCTAGTTCATCAGCCCATAAAAAGGAACTGTCTATCAACTATGATCAAATGTAATATGTAGGATTTATTTTTGTTTATAATGAGTATATAATGTACAACGATAAATGGAGTTGTTCACAGAAGACAACTGTTCAGAAATAAATATTCATACTAATCTTCAATAAGTTGATTAAATTTATTGAACAAGCTGGATCCTAAATGAATTATTGTAAAATAAGGATTGTACTTTTGTTTGTATTATGTATTCCAAGCTTTTTTTAGTCTAGTTATTAATGTTTCATCGTCGTAATAAACAATATTATCAACGCTTACTTCACAAATAAATGGTCTTTGTAGTAATTCTGCATACCTTAAGTGAATTTGTTCTAATAACCTTTCAATAAATAATTGCCTTATGATATTTTGCTGCTATAAGTTGACCGTCCTGTTTGATTAACTTAACTTATATATAAGGAAGTTCTTATCATGAATTATTATTTGAAAAAATGTATAAACACTTTTGATCAACTCGTCATACCAGTAGTTTAGTTCTTTTTTCGAAAAAGATTTCGTGAAGATATCTCTTGAAATACACTCATTAATCCTTACACTGTATGAATACATACGTATTAAAATATGGGTTTGCAAGTAGTTGTATATACACGTGGCGTAATTTAAAGTACCCAGAGTTTCTCAATTATTTTGTGAAGGCCAGTTCAAAATTCAATAAACACGTAAATAAGATTAACCCCCTCCCCATTTAAACTTGCCACTTACTCAGTTCATCGAATTGAATTTATACAGTTCTACGAAACAATTTTACAAATCGAAATCTGTTATTTCATTGCACAAAGTCAATTCTCAGGTAACTAACATGAATGATTAAACACCTCATTATAACATAGTTATCTGCTTAATCAATATAGATGAGCATTAAGCAAAAAGCAAATTCGACCGATAAAGTTCTATCAGCACTGAAGGCAAGACGAACGTGATTTTGGTCGACTACTCATTGATTACTCATTGCGAATATCTCAGTCAGTCACAGCCTCAATGGCTCAACTATGGAATCTGTGACTATGAAACTGCATAACTTAAGTTCAAACCCTACAAAAAGCATCAATAACCAAAAGATCTCAGATATGACTTGATGATAAATGCCACCTACGTAACATTAAAACGCATAGCAAAGTTGTTTTGTTAACTTATTGACTCACTTGAAAAAAAGATTTAAATAAAAACCCACTGTCGTTTAAGTTTTTTTATTTTTAAGATTAAAGTCAATAAATGAAAGACTGCCTAAAGTACAGTTGTTACTGGTAAACAGAATACGTTAATTATTAAATAATCTCACTGAGTATATAAACCAGTATACACACACTGTTTATTAGTTTATTCTTATTAGTGATATCAACAGTTTACTTGAGAGTTAGAGACCATTTTCTTGTAGAAAGATATTTCTTGTTAAGCATTAAAAATAGGATGAATACAATGAAGAAACAATTTTTTTCAACTGGTTTTCTATCATGTTTCTACACTGTTATGCATGTTATTACAATGATAATGTAATCAGTATCAATCAAGTGTGTTAGATTAAGCGAATTCATGCGTTTACAAAAGTAATTACGGTTCACTAACAAATTAATTTAAAGATGAAGGTAAGTGTGGATAATTTTGGTATTGGAAGATAGTTATCAACATACGAGTGAAATGGAACATGTATTTATAAATTTGAAAATATTACATTATACCTAGTGAGAGAATCGATAAGAATTTAATTTGAATTCTAATGTTAATTACGACTGGAGATGAATAATAAGAATGCTAAAGTTAGACAGTAACTAGAAAACATCACAAATTAATAAACAGAACTTTAGGAAAGGAGGGGTGGTAATAGTACATTTGTAATTTAGTCTGAAGTTGGCTAGTGTCATGATACATTCATATCTATACAACAAAATGGCTGTTTTATATGTATATGATGGAGATTTGAAGCTGTGAAGAAGGATTCCAATGATTTTATGTTTTCTGATCTTCATGTTTGGTTGCGAAGCTTTTATCAGTTCACTAGTTGACAACCCCACACATACTTCGAAGTAAAATTGATTTTCATGATTTCTGCATAATTACTTAACGTGAAGTTTGATTAATTATTGCTTATCAATATACCCGAATTACAAAAATCTATGAACTAATAAGTCAAGAAAATTACAAATCACAAAGTTATTAATTAGGTCTAAAAGGGTAAAAATCAAAATAAATGTGCACATACGTGCAATATTGCCAAGGACAGAAACAAGTCAATTTACTTATCAACAGACTGAGTTGTTAGTCCATTATTGAGAAGTTCCAGGAGCTCTGAAGTGTATACTTTCGATTATGTTGGCCTTTAAGCCGATGAAAACTTCACGAATAAAATCTCTAGATGATGGAACACAACTCCTACTGAATAAATATGCAAATATAAGGATAATTCATTTGTTGTTGCATAGTGATTACTTTGTTCAAATTCATCTGATTCATAAATAATAATGTCACCAAAATAGACGCTTTTAAAGCTAACTTGTATAATTTTTAGATAGTATTCAAAATATTTTTGTAGTCAGATAAGAAAAGTAAATCCACTTCATAATAATTAAATCACTTTTAAATGCTCTCTAAACATACTGAAACAAATGAAGTGAACAAATGTGATACGTACATTTGTATCCAAAACTAACTTCGAATTCGGTTAACTAAAGAATATTTATGTGACATTTCATTTGTTTCCATAACACTGTTAAAAGTACATTGCTGAATTCCTAATACAAGTGAACATAAGGTTGTTGAATACTATTTATTTATAATAAAATTACTCGTAATTTAAGTGGTTAATTATTGTTTTATTTTGTTTAAAAAACTCAATTTTCCCTCATGATACAATAGTAAATGAAGACTATAGATATCATTAAAAATGTCCCTTATACCCCCTTAATACTATTATTGAAGCGATATATTTTACATCGAATTTTCTTTAAAAAAATCCTTCCTCCGTTATAATTTTTAAAAGTTTTCTGTTTTTTTTTCTGTTAGAAGCATTTATTATTATTGGGAAGTTCATCACAACATAAAACTGATTACTTTTCATCCATCTTAGCAGTAATTCTTAGAGATTAACCTCCCGGAATTACAATATTCATTTGCTTTTTAATAGTTGCTAGTATATAAAGTTAATTGTCTCTGTTAGAGGCACATTCGTGATAAACGAGGTTATTCTTAGAAATATTATAAGTTTACTGCTTAAATTCATGTTTTCAACTCTGGAAGTAAAGTTATAAACATTTTTCAACACTTCTGTTAAATGCCATTTTTTTGTAGGGGTTTTAGAATTCGAACAAGTCTTTTCGTAGTTTTGTGGCACGAAGAATTTTGTATACCTAGAAACAGGTGAACTGGAAGTCTTAATTTATGAACTTTGGGTAACCTGTTATGTCATAGTGTGGCTGATCCGGTTGGTTTAAGCGAATCACGAATGGCTGGTGTAATGACCTTTTTATGTTTCAACTCTTTAAAAAAACAACTTGATAGCTTATTAGCCTTCGTGTTGACGTCCGTCTTCTCTCTTAGTTTTTTAAATCCTATTTTATCAGCCAACATGTAATCTATTTTGTTAATTAAAACTAGTCCACCTCCTTCATCTGGTTCGCTGATTATAAGCGTACTATATGCCATTTGATTTTGTAAAGCATACTAATGTGAAACTCTGAATAGATTTTGTTCATTTCAGTTCAGTTTGCATCAGATACTTAAGTTTATTTCTGGTGATTTTTGATATTCGATAAGTTCAGCTAAAAACCACAATACTGATATGTGCAAAGGAGAAAATCAGTTTAAAATTAAATTTGATCCCACCTTAAGAATTATTTCAACATTAATAATTATGGTGTATTCCAACAATGACATTTTTAGTGAATTGAACATTGTTGCTTGTTTATATGAGCCAATTATTTATTTAATCGGGTTTTTATTGTTTATCGAGACAACAACATTGCTGACCTTATAGTTACATTAGAATTAAACCGCTTGCTGTGCATAATGTAAAACCGTCAAAAAATATTTAGTGACTGAGTTGTATTTATTTGACAAGTAAATTATTAAGTTGATTTACACTCACCTTTGTTTCACTTTTTCTATTATCTCTGTGTTTTTATTCATGAGAAACCAATCACTATACAGCTTTCTAAATCAGATCCAATGATTTGTATTGGATTATCTTATTACGAAAAATTCGGCATTCATAATCTCTTAACAGTATCCTTATACTGTCTGTTAAATACGTGATTCTATAATAAATAAATTGATGCCCTGTAACCTGTTGATGTGAATGCAAATAACCGAGAGTTTGTTTTAAAATTATGAATAGATTTTGAAGGTAGTTTGATATGAAGTTATATAAGTGTAAATTCAACGTAATCAACTGAATTGTTAAGTGTACAATATGAATTCGAAATAACGTACGAAAAGTTGTTTATAGTCAAGCGGTTACTAACTTATAGCAAGCTTGTAGTAAGAACTTTTCACAATTATCACTCGACGGATTGTCCTCATAACATACATTGAAATCAGTCGTAAAATCGATTAAAAACGGTTAGGCTGGTAGTATTGACACAGAATGTTACTAAATTATAAATATAACAGTCTCAGATATAATGCAAGTCCTACTGTTTAAGTTAGATTGTGACTGGCAAGCGGAATCCAGGACGCGCGTTTCGTCCTGTTTGAGACTAATCTGCTGGATGTACCTGCATCCCAATGTTGATGTTCACACTGGGATTCGAACTCAGCCTACTTTGTACCAAACGCCACCGCGTTCACCACTAAGTTATTGTATCCAGACAGTCACACTTGTACAACGGGTATATATGACCAGTTTCAGTCTATTACAAATCAACGGGAAAATACAAGCTTATCCTAATTACAAATCCTACTGGTTAAATGAATGGTGCATATTTAACACTTTCCAGTAAAATGAACTAATTTGAAGTTTATGTACATCTTTAAAAATGAAAAATTCAACTAGTCAACATTTTCTTAACATTTAAAAAATGTTAATTGAAAAAATAAAAATGCAAATAAAACTTATCTAAAATATTTTAATGTAAAAAAAATAAATAAAACTTTTAACAAAGATGGGAATAATCATATAAACTTATAAATTTATACAGAATAAATTCACTTCTTCTTAAGAAGAGATAATATTGAGTGTTCAAGAATGAAGTGCATTTACTTGAATATTGTTATGAGTTTGTATTAACATTATAAATGAATTCCTATATTGTCCAATTTATTGTTTGAGTTAAGTAGTTGATTGAATACAATATATAAATCTTAGTTGTCATCTTATTTTTAAATAAACAAATAAATATTACAAAAAATACAGTTATGAAAGAGTAGGGAAAAATGATAGACATTTTGACAGAATATGCGTATATTAAAGATAAACAGGTTATACAATAGTTACAGAGTAGACAATAAAACGCCTCTTTTTTCCTATCTACTGATTTCATTATTAGTTTGTTGCCAGATATAAAGCATTTTTAGAATGAAAATAAGTGTAGTGTAATTACATAGAACTTGATGAATTGAAATTTTACGTAAATTAATTTTCTGCCTTATATTTGCCTTCTCTTTACTTTAAATTAGTATCTATTGGCTTACTGCCACAATCTTCTTTCAATACTATGATATTACTTTGAAGTGGATCAATTTAACATTCTAATTTATATCCGATGTATACATACTAATATTTTGAGTAAATTCTCTTTTACTTATTTTAAAAAAATATGTTTCTAAGTGTAAGCTATGTCAGAGAGTTCACTAGCTTGTCATATATTTATTAAGTTATTTCAGCATTAATATAGTTTGTTGTAATGGCTACTTAACCATAGCTGGAGAGGGTTGGGAATGCACAGCGATGAGAACATAAAAACCGTCTAATCCCTTCTGATTTGTCATAGTTGTCTAGCTATACTCAGTCAGTGATGAGAATATCATAAAATGCACCGCATATATATATTAATTCGATGGCAATATTATGCTGTCTTGGAATGGGGGGTCTCATTTGCACGCTTGGTAAGCTTAATCATATAGTGTTGTTAGTATCTGTTGTACGGAAAAAATATACGCAACTATTTGTACGACGCATTTTTTTTGCATCGGTTTCCTATTCAGCTTCAGTTAAGATAATAATTACAATAGGAACTGAAACAGATAATTTCTCAGCTATTGGGCTACTAGAGATATCCTTAATATACTGATTTTTATAAATGGCCATAAGGAATGGAATTTTTATATTCCTCATTATTTATATATTCCAATCAACTTCTCCCCGTAATATCAGATATGACAGCGATAATTTACTTACATTTTTTACAGAAATATTTCCTACTGTTTTCAGTTGCCTTTCAATTATTTATTGAGAAGTTTAGATGCTGTTAAGCATCAACAATACATGAGGTAGTTATTCCTGCCACCACGTACTGTTTTATCACTTTATACATTGCGTTTATTGTCGTAAGTAATTGAGATGTCCTGGTTCTTTTGTTTGGCAATTGACATGCTTGTACGTATCACAATATCTCATCTGGGACCACACTTTATAATTTTTATGCATAACTCTGATAATAGGATATTATAGGCTAATAAGAACCCAACGAAATGTTTTGTAATATCTTAAGAATAGGTCATATTGGAACAAGTGCATTTACTTCGTATTTCCTTCTTGGTCATGAGTTTTAGGACCAATTATGCATACCTTCTCATTCGTAATTCTTAAACCAAATTTCTAGAATTTAATCATTGTGATTACTATTAAGACTCCAGTCATTTAACTTTGTTATTTTTTATATCCTCATGTTTATGTAGTATGGTAACTTGGTTATGATGATTATAAGTGACTGATATACGTGATTGCTAGTTCATTTGTTGTTTAATTCCTTTTTCAAGCATGTCAGCTAATGAATTTCATACAGTATCCTATTTATTTAAACGAACAAATAGGTTTTTGAGTACTTTGAAGGGACCAATTTACACTTAATAATTCAAATGATCTCCTAAAGTTCAAAGTTATCCATACTTATAAAATGATTTACATAAGTTTAATACGGATTCATTGAAACGTTTTATTCGTTTTCCTCTATTATATTTGAATAATGTCCTAAGCGATTCAAGTAATGATATTAATAATAATATTATGAAACTAACCATATTTTCTTTGTCATAGTTACAGATGTTTGTAGCATTGAAGTGGTAATCCTAATATATATGATATCCACACTTACGATAACTAGTAAAAACAATCTTCAAATAGTACACTATTTAATATTTTAGTATTTTATTGAATCTCATATAATCAATATACGTGTTATTAATCCATATGGTTTATTCTTGTCGTCGGTTATATAATTTAGCATAGAATGATGATTCGGACAGTATTAACAGGTTGTATACAACAGAAAATGTGTAGTTATGTAATAAAAAGAAGTTTTCGAAACTAAATATAATTACATAAACTTTTGAATTTCATATGAATAGAAAAAGTGCATAGTTCAGTTCATAAGTATAGTACTTTTGCATTTTCATAACATAGTAATACAAATAGGTCATATTAAAATAACTACCTTTCAACAGAACTTTCATCTTTTATATTAGAAAAATATGTTAGCTGAATAATTAAAGGATAGCAAAAATATCTTTCTAAGAAATAATCTTTGGCATAGAGTGTCTGATATATGCAGATATCACTTAAATGAATAGACAGCCCCTAAACTCGGTGTTTTGTATAAATCTAATTTGAGATTGCACTGGTCTGTAACACGTAAATTCTGCGTTTAATTGCCCTCTCTCTACGTAAACATAAACGTATATATATATATAAATATATATATATATTTATATACAACTAGTTGTTATCATTTACACTCATATTCTAGTGTTTTATTATCGTTTCTAACTTATCAATACTTTCAGGTAGGGTTTACCGATCGTTCCTAAACACTATGCTAAAAGTAAACGTTAGATGACACGGCTCGGAATTGGTTGCAACGGCTCAGAAGAATTCACAAAACTTAATAGTTATTTTAAACATTTTGCAAATTAATCCTTGTTACTTGAATTTGCATTTATTGTGTCTAATCCATTATATCATCTGTAATACTACAACTACTTCTACAGATATTGAGTGCTATTATACGGCACATAATAAACTGTTTACATTGTTGCGTTTTCTCAGAAGTTGCAATTCATTACAGAACATAACTGCCAATATAATATACATTACTATTTACTCAAATGCTAATTTCGTGTTACTTTTTGTTTTTTTACAACCAAATAAAATGAAAACAGCAAAAATTGGTGATTTTCTAGAAGATCTCTATCATGATCATTCATATTTATTTGGTTTACACCTACTTAACCAACCGAGTGATGAATTGCTGAGAAAAATTGCTGAATGTCATCGTAATCTTATGTAAGTATTATACCCGTTAATGATTTTACAAATTTTCATGTTATATTTTTTTATGTGTTGACTTAACACAGTTTAGAATTACTTGCAACGGTACAGGTACATTGATTTTTCCCTACTTCCAGACTCCGGGTTAGAAAATTATTTTAGGCTTTTTATTCCGTGAATCCATTCTATTTTCCCAAGTAATATTCTATATACTTAAGACTTACTATTACTTCTTCTAATGCTGCTTTTACTATTTTAGTGCCCACTTTGCTGTAGTCATCTGGCTAGAATAATGTGGTGTGGCGATCAACCCGTATACATGTGCACATATGAAAAGTATTAAGTAACTCAAGAGTGACTGATGCGTTGTTACTAGCGGTGTTTACAGTGACTTCTAATCAAGTTCAACATCTGATGAACAAATAAACTATTGGGAAGAATATATTAATACGAACATAAGCTAATTAAATCATAAAGAAATAATAAATGCTAAATTATTTACACCTGTAAATAAATACATAAATTTGACTACATTTTGTAAATAATTCAATACGTAAAATGAGTAGAACTTTGACAAGATTAGTTTTTATAAATAAACAGCGGTTATTCTTTGATGGATTATTCAAAAAGGTGTTTATTTTTTGTGAAGCCAACAACCATAACGAATCGGAATCAAAGTTTAACATTAAATCATAGAATGATTAGGTCCTGCTAATAAGGTTTACGAGACACTGTAATTTATTACTCATGTAGTAAATATCGATCAAATGTAAAATGACCACGTTTCATATGCGACAGTTAATTTAGGAGTTCTAGGATTATTTTCATTTCTTTTGCTAAAATACATCTACACGGTATAATGGTGTAATATGTGCATGCTGGATTTGTCACAGTGTCGTGATACTTGGTAGTTATTAGTTTCATTGTAGATTTTTTCTTTTAGAAGCTTTAAATACAAATATGCTGAATGAAGTGATGTTTTTTGCTTGGGAAATTTTTGTATATTTTTTTAATTGTTAATCTCCTTCTCTAACTTATATGAGCCAAAAAAGTACTGAGACTGATGGGACATTGGAATCGAACTATTTTGTCTATGTTTGCGATTACATTTACGCTCACTTATCATCTTCCCAGCCTAAAGAAAACTCAAGTGAGTAAAATATCACTGATATGGGAATAAAGTTATCAGGCTTCTGTAACAAATTTGATCAGTTAATGTGATAATAATAAATATTTTAGCATATCTTTAAGATTATCTTTAGTATTTGTTTGGTTAGTATTTCGTAAGTAAAATGGCTACGATAATGTATCAGTAGGCTGTTACGACAACTTATTGCGTTGCTTTTGTACGCTAACAATAAAAAACTATATTCTCTCCCATAAATTGCAGAAATTAAAAGCTTTTAACATTTAGTCATTTAAATAAGCGTGTATATTATACATGGCATAACATTTTTGTAAACTTGGAAATAATGTTTATAATTGTATAATTCGTTTGATGTATTGGTTCTAAGCTTTTTTCAGATATGATTCGAAATGAGATAATTTTATGAATAACTGAACTAATTTGAGAAGTTCATATTCGTCAAAGATTGATGTTGGTAGGGTATCACTGAAAATTGGAAAGCACTAAAGAGCTATTTAGTCCTAGTGAAGTATATGAGTTTTTAAGGTGTTTTGTCTTATACGTGATTTTATTAACTTCATGGTTCAAGTTCATTTTTCACAGTAGATTGTATAAATCACTCTGCACAAAAGTATATTTATAGATTCGCTAGCTTCGTAATTTTTCATATATTTCATTTCACTTATTTTTCAAGTTCCATTTTAACTTGATTACTAAAGGATAACCACATTTTTTTATTTGCTCATTTTAAATTTTACTTCGAAATATTTTTTAAGCTTTAATTAACAAAAATAAAATTTAACTTGTATGACGTCAATATACACATGTACATTTGTAAACTAGGGCCTCACCTGATAAAGAGAATATAGGAAGCGCGTTTTGTCGTATTTGGGGCTTATCAGCTGGGTATGCCTGCTTTTTTTGTGAATCACATCAAGACATAAACTTAATTTATTCGTGTCAAACGCCGTTGCGTTATCCACTGAACTACAAAGTCCACACAGCTACATTTGTACTACGAGAATATTCATATTTATTGGCCTTTAATTTGGATATAAATTTATCTATTCTTACAATTTTATTTTTTTTACTTACAAAAGTTAAAGACTATATGATGTTAAATATTTCACGGAATTGTGTACACGTATGCAAAGTACAGGCAAAACCCCTCTAAAATAAGTAATTGATAACTTCCTACGTCACAGTAACATAAGCAGTTAAATAATGACGGATGAATTTGGGTTTTGTCATTCAAAATAAATTCTACTTTGGTATCTGTGATTGTGACTAAAAATCTGTTTTCATAGTATCCACTTCATTAAACTCCATACATGTCCAACGCTTTTTATTCAGGATGAATCTTCTTGCTGGCGCAGTAATGATTTTATTCTAGAGCATTAAGCATTCACTTTTGACATAAAACCCCAATGAGTTGTATGGATTCTCATTATGAGGAGTCTCATATTAATGATGAACATCTATTTTGTGATTAATGGTTTTTTCAATTTTTTGTTTAGCCAAAACTAATCCATAATGCAAAACTTTGAAATAAGGTTTTGAAAAAAATATTGTTTTCATAGCCATTTTACTTTTCAAAGATATTTTTTTTAGTTTAAATTGCTATTTTCTGTTTAGTAAAGTAGTACAATTTACTCCGTACGACTAAATCTACACATTTAGTATTTGTAAAATATTCATTTGCATTCTGCCTGAATTCAAATCAAAAGTAAGTTAAACAAAACTAAAATATTTTTATAACTTAGTGAATGTTATCAGATCAGAACATTTTTCCAATTTGTCAAACTTGAATAAAAAACGAATAATGAATCTAGGAGAATAATGTGAATCCACTAGTTTCGCCATGTAACCTTAAATAATTATGGATGGATTATAAACAAGTGTTCAGATCAACTGCATATTTATACACTGATTGTTGTGAAAATTCCGAGAAAAAATATTGAAAAAAAACAGTGACAAATTTTTAGACAGTGAGCAATGAGACCAAGAGTTATATTAGGTTAAATGTAGAGCGGATAAGTTAATGGAATGATACTAAGCAATGCTCGGAAAGGTAAACTAATGGCTTAAAATTAATGAGTTAAAAGATTACGTAACCAAATACTGACGACTGAAGTTACCAAGGGAGTGTTAAACTGACCACTGTATCTTTCTGAATATATAAGTTTGGTTAAACTTTTTAACAACAACAGCTCATATGAAACGTAAGAAACGGGAAGATATGTAAGTATTGAGTATTCTGAAAGATTTTCATATGTTAAACCCGTACCTACTATCAAGAATATTACGAACAAAAGTACTATTGAAAATGCTCTAGCTAATTTATTTCAATTGTCGTGGTATATGCCCAGCTAGGCAAATAATAACCATCCTTTTTGTTCTTCTAATGTATTATGGTACCCTATGATTCCTGATTAAACTCAAATTTTGTGAGCTAGTATCGGTTCAATTAAGTTTTGGTGTTTATCTTGAAATAAATACTCTTTATCTACAGCTTGTAAAAAATATATAATAAATTCTAATAGATTGAGTGTCAGTGGGTATTTTGAATAAGTTACATGTGTACATAATCAAGTTTTTATCCAACATTTTTATTTGATTCATACTACTTTATATCTTTACGTAGGCTTTACAAAATTTGATGAATACTATCAAGTGTAGAATAGTTCTACAATTAAATTATGATAAAAAACCAGGATAAATTAGTTTATTTTTCCAATCCAACTTCATTGCCTTTACCTCTCCATTCATTAGTTTATGTTGTTAACTTTTTTATTCTCTCTGATCTTGTTACAACTTTTTCCCTTTACCAGAGAATAATGAACAAACGATTTAAACTGTATTAAACCAATTCATAGCATATAGGAGTTTGCTGAAATAAGATTGATGAATTTTGACTTTATGAAAGCTAATTAGCAAACTACATTTTAGCACAATCATACTACTTTATATCTTTACGTAGGCTTTACAAAATTTGATGAATACTATCAAGTGTAGAATAGTTCTACAATTAAATTATGATAAAAAACCAGGATAAAATTAGTTTATTTTTCCAACTTCATTGCCTTTACCTCTCCATTCATTAGTTTATGTTGTTAACTTTTTTATTCTCTCTGATCTTGTTACAACTTTTTCCCTTTACCAGAGAATAATGAACAAACGATTTAAACTGTATTAATCCAATTGATATAAATAGATTACTACTGTATTCCAGTTTACCTTATTTCATTATTTTATTTCTTCTTTTTTCGTTTATTTCCCTATTCCATTGTTTTTGGTATCTTAGGCATAATTCATTTGTTTCTTACCAATTTTGAATTAGGTTTACGTTTAAACAGATCTAGATATTACTCAACAAAATAATGAAATGATTAAACAATATCATTTTATATACGTCAACAATAGTTATATGATACATCAACATTATTTGAATGAATAAATTAGTAAACACTTATTCAATCAATTTTATTATTTTCAATCATTTTAAGGAAAAATTGTCATTATATGATTAGTAACTGAACAATTTTTAGACAGTGAGCAATGAGACCAAGAGTTATATTAGGTTAAATGTAGAGCGGATAAGTTAATGGAATGATACTAAGCAATGCTCGGAAAGGTAAACTAATGGCTTAAAATTAATGAGTTAAAAGATTACGTAACCAAATACTGACGACTGAAGTTACCAAGGGAGTGTTAAACTGACCACTGTATCTTTCTGAATATATAAGTTTGGTTAAACTTTTTAACAACAACAGCTCATATGAAACGTAAGAAACGGGAAGATATGTAAGTATTGAGTATTCTGAAAGATTTTCATATGTTAAACCCGTACCTACTATCAAGAATATTACGAACAAAAGTACTATTGAAAATGCTCTAGCTAATTTATTTCAATTGTCGTGGTATATGCCCAGCTAGGCAAATAATAACCATCCTTTTTGTTCTTCTAATGTATTATGGTACCCTATGATTCCTGATTAAACTCAAATTTTGTGAGCTAGTATCGGTTCAATTAAGTTTTTGGTGTTTATCTTGAAATAAATACTCTTTATCTACAGCTTGTAAAAAATATATAATAAATTCTAATAGATTGAGTGTCAGTGGGTATTTTGAATAAGTTACATGTGTACATAATCAAGTTTTTATCCAACATTTTTTATTTGATTCATACTACTTTATATCTTTACGTAGGCTTTACAAAATTTGATGAATACTATCAAGTGTAGAATAGTTCTACAATTAAATTATGATAAAAAACCAGGATAAAATTAGTTTATTTTTCCAACTTCATTGCCTTTACCTCTCCATTCATTAGTTTATGTTGTTAACTTTTTTATTCTCTCTGATCTTGTTACAACTTTTTCCCTTTACCAGAGAATAATGAACAAACGATTTAAACTGTATTAATCCAATTGATATAAATAGATTACTACTGTATTCCAGTTTACCTTATTTCATTATTTTATTTCTTCTTTTTTCGTTTATTTCCCTATTCCATTGTTTTTGGTATCTTAGGCATAATTCATTTGTTTCTTACCAATTTTGAATTAGGTTTACGTTTAAACAGATCTAGATATTACTCAACAAAATAATGAAATGATTAAACAATATCATTTTATATACGTCAACAATAGTTATATGATACATCAACATTATTTGAATGAATAAATTAGTAAACACTTATTCAATCAATTTTATTATTTTCAATCATTTTAAGGAAAAATTGTCATTATATGATTAGTAACTGAACAATTTATTCATCTCAGAAGACAACATTCCATTCACATTAATAGAAATAATTTTACTAGGAAAATAACAATGTTCAATAATCGGTTTTGTTTCTCATTTTGGCATAAATGAACAGAAGGTTGCTTCGTGATAATTGACAATATACTCTTAGTAACACTTGTCATTAGAGCCTACTTGCAATCGCTAGATTACTGTTGATACTTTACAGGTGTTATGCCGAGCTACTCAGTTTAGCCGAAAACAAAGCCCTGCAGGCAGTCAATTGCAGCATAAATAGCTTAGTGATAACAGTCGCAGACTGTAAAACTAAAGGACTTAGTTTTCAACCTGTCAGATTGTATCAGTCATCTTTAAGACAGTTTACTTCTTGATGGCAAGTGTCAAATAACACGAAATTTATTTCATATAGAATCTTTATTTTTAGTAATTTTTCCTGGCCTGCACTTTTATTTGCAAACTTCAACGAAACTGATCCGGTCCGTAGCTTTTCATAATACTACGTGAATTCGAATAAACATTTCGTGTATCATCAGATGTATGAGTACATGTAGTATTAAACCAATTCATAGCATATAGGAGTTTGCTGAAATAAGATTGATGAATTTTGACTTTATGAAAGCTAATTAGCAAACTACATTTTAGCACAATCATACTACTTTATTATATAGGTGTAACTATAATATGATTAAGTAGTAGAGATGCAGTTATCAGTTTAATACCATGAAATTTATATAAGTATGAATACTATAAGGAAGCATTATAAAGTTCAGTATACTAAACATCAGATTACCATTTAGTTCATTGGGAAGTTTAATAAATACATTTTGGTGAATTCTCTTTACAATCTAAACAGTATCTATTGAACCCAAGATAAATGTGTATCAAATATGCCTATGTAAATTAAGTTACTCCTAATTAATATATATCAGAAAGAAAAATCAATTAAACGGTGTATCAACTAAAATAAGTCAAACCGCGCACTTAATTGATAGGGATCGTTTATTGTGCATGTTTGCTCCAAAAATGACTAGTCCTAATGTCGTATGAAACAGTCTCTCAGTGTCTGTCAACTTTTCGTTTTGATATTCTATGATGAAGCCAATGTCATTAGATTTTATAAACTTTTACCGCTATGTATCTTAGTATGGAAAGAATACTTATATTAACAATATGAATATATATACAGTAGCTCTGTCACTAATAACGATTCGAACTTATTAATTGCTTCTTTCATCGTGCATTCTAGGTACTTCTTTTAATTATAATTACTGATTTCTTATTGTAAATAATTATGATTTTATATGAAATTGAGTCAGGACCTTTCCTTCCTGCAACTAATTTGCATGAAGACTATTTGATATGACGTGAACTGCGGCCGATCATCATATACGGAAACATTAACCCTGGTAGAAACTAATGCGATAATCCCATACACCTAGGTGTTTGTTTTATGTCCCACGTCTGCCCCAAGACTCCAAGACTCCAAGTTGGTCCAAAAAACACAAGAAAAGTGAGCCACTAATCTACCAGTCAGACTATATTTCACTCGTTTGTTCATATGCACACGAAACCTGATCACACAGCAGACTAACAACGAAAATAATTTTTATACGAAGGTATGACAAGAATGATTATGAACCGAAGGAACAGGTATATAGTTGATTAGTTATTGTTTATGAAAGGGAAACAATATAACAATAATTCATGGGTCTAATGTGCGGTTATAGCTAAGGGAATATGATACTAATACAAATAAAGTAATCGAGTAACATATACTTAAATCAAATGAAATCATTTTTAAAAGACGGCTTTAAAAGTTACTTATTGTTACGGAACCGCCTAATATAATACTATCATTATTACATTTTACCAGATATCTATGATATTGCTAAATGAACATTTATTAAAGTGAATAATATCTGTTCACTTCTTAATATGGTTGAACATGACCGACAACTATTATTAGATAAAACTTTGTTGAATACTAACTTATGATAAATACTTAAGTAATAAAATCACTAAGAAGCCAATCGGAGTTGTATCTGAATGAAATGAATAAATAAATTATTTCACGTGTTATCCTTCCTGCTTCTATATAAAATATCAATTTGAGTATTGGACAACTAATAGTAACCGTTATTACAAGAATTGATCATGAATCAGAAATTTTATTTCTAATATCTGATTAACAAACTTTTGTCGATTTAGAAAAATTATGTTTCGGAAACAAAATAATGCAACGATTACAAAATGAATATCAACAAATTCTACACATGATCATTTTCGATATTAAATGAAGTCTGTTTGGGACTTGTCAGCTATATGCAACTGTATCCCAATAGTGGTCTACATCTAAACTTAAACTCACTTCATTCATCTAAACAATATCACGTTTTCAACATGGATGCAAACATAATCAAATTACAAACCACTCCCTCCCTGTAAACCTGCTATAAGTCAAATAAATGTCATACTAACCATAATTATTTACCCAACAGCGTTCATTTTAAATCTTATTACTAGTTTGCAAACATAAATATCTTTAAAAAAACATCAAAATCTTTATTGAAAAAGGTATTAGGTCGAAAAAATATTAGCTAGTGATTTATTACTAGAAATGGTATTGTTTGCTTTCTACTTTACCTAGTTCATTGTAACATTTTTAGTGAACAAAAATTTTAAACTGAAGATTGTTTTGTTCCATCGAGCGGTGTTTTCGAAATAGGTTATCGTTAAATTATGCAATAAGAATAGACTTTTTGTTTAAATGATTTTATTACTATTAATTATTACCAATCAAAATAAGCGTTTTCATGATATACCTGTTTAGTTTAACTATATAAAATACCTGTAGGTCAGTAATCAATCAGTTTTGTTATTTTATACAATGTTGCATACTATATCATTCTTTATGAAAATTGTATGCTTTATAGATAATTTTCAATATCATATTCTATTAATCTTCTAGCTAGTATTACTTAGTCAGTTTAAAGGTCTATGTGCATTCAGGAAACAGATGGTCTACCATTTTAACATCAATCTAATATACATTATTATCATCACATCGAAGTTTGATTTCCAATCATAGAGTTGAATGGATTTTGATAATTTCGAATAATTACAAACCTTTTACAGCAAATTTCTAATAATGAGTATACTTTGTGTAGACTCGAATTGGAACGGAATTATTTATACTGTATTATTGAATGATAAACTTAATTATATCATTCTGAAGACTTTACAGTAATAGTAAAGAAAGCATTGACAATAATTTGCAATCCTTGAATGCGAACATGAACCCTTTCAGAAACACCTCTACAATATGTGAAACAGTTGTTTCGTTTCGCTCTCAAAATTTTTAACTAAATGACCCACCCCATCCATTGCCTGCCTCCTGTTTCTATGTTGGCTGGTGAAGCCGTATAATGAGAGAAATTTAAGGGTAACTTGATCGAAACATGGCATCAGATTATGAAATCTCTGACTGGTGACTTCGGTCATTCTGGTTGGTGTAAACTAACTGATAATGGTGTTGAGTGACTGTAGACTGGGTCACGGTGCTCAGAAGAGCTCACAATAGCTTAAATATATTCACTCTCTATGTTCTTCCTAATCTTAAGTTTAATTATTCTTTTACCCTTAGGTTTGATACATTGCCTCCTGGTGAATAAGTCGTATTAATCTTGCAGATCTGAACTCGTCACACTAGTATAGTATGGTTACTTGAACCTATGAGAACATGTGTCAGGTTCTAGGCTGTTTATGCCTGACTGATTAAATAGTAATCATAATGAAGATAAAATTATAGCGGTTTTAAGACTCGCATATGACTATTTGCCTGATTGACTAGTTAATTTTATAATTTGTTTAACTTATATTGATATGCATTTGTACTGATAGTGGTTATTTTCATGAATATGCTCACTGTTTGTTATCGTTTTCAGAGGAAAGATAAAATGACTAGCTTAATTTATGATAATTCTATCTACATTTTTACTCATATATATCCAGTTTTACTTATTTAATAATGAAAATTGTGATTTTGTGTCTGTAAACATTTTTATTGTTGTTGATGATAAAGGAAAATAATTTTTTCTAATCTGTGTGTGGTTTGTAATGTTTGTATAGCTTAAAAACAATTTCTATCAAGACATGATATTAACTAGATAATCGATGAAATCCAGAGACCACACTAAACAACTAATTCGTTCTAGTTTTTTAATTCATTCAACAGTCTGTATTCAACATTCTCAAAGTAGTCAAATTTTCGAGTTGCAGACAAATTAGTGAGGCTAACTTTGCATTTCAATAGTTCGTATTTCTTAGCCAAAATCCATCCAGTGTGACTAGATAGTTACCGTTTTCCCGACCGTGCTGCTACCTTGACGTGGTGGTCGGGCTTGCCTATCGTGATGATTCAATCGGGCTATACTGGCTGGAACAATCCTTCCTCTAGGTCATACCATGCCAGGCAGGTCGGTTGAAGAGCGGTGAGACCAAAAGCAGCAAATGTAAGGTCCGAGGACGAAGTCGTACTGCCGGCTGTACAGAGGTGTGACGGCAGTAAGGTGTTTTCATCGGACAACCTGCATAGCAGCGATGCTGCCTTCCCACAAAGGAAGGGCGAAGTTAGAAAAGGTCGACCCTAAAAATGCACACCTCACCTTACTCCATGGGTTTCCGTCTCCGGCAGTAAGGCCTCAACAAGTACGGAGCTACGACAACAAAACCTCTCTCAAAAATACCGTGTGTGACCGGCCTGAAGCAGTTGTTCCTTGGGCACTGCGGTCACGCTCCCAGGTCTTTCAGACCAACCCTAACACATTTTGCTTTTCAGGTACACCAAGAAGAACCTTTCCACAATGTGGGTAACTGGGAATAAACAACCGTCCTCATACCTCTAACAACACGCAAGATCACTGACATTTTAATCAAACTCCTTCTTCTCTTCCTAATGTTTATTCTGCCCCCCACCTTCAAACCTAAATCCCTATCTTAAACTTCCTCTTGTGCCATTAGTGCTAACGATTCCGGCCCACGAAATAACGTCCCGAGCATACTAAGACCACGCTCCAAACTTCACATTGGTGCATTCAATGTACGAACCATGTTTCAAATAGGGCAACAAGCCTCCCTAGCTAGACATTAGAATCCCGTGCCATTGATGTATGTTGTGTTTCCGAAACACGCATACAGGATCCTAGCGTGGTCATTCACTTGAACTCATCTAGTCAGAGTGAACAACCTTCGCGATATACTGTTCGTTTATCTGGCGATTCAACAGCAACTTCTTGTGGGCTAGCTGGTGTAGGTATTGCGTTAAGTATGAGAGCAGAACAGGCGCTTCTTGAATGGATTCTTGTCGACAGTCGCCTATGTGCCGTCCAACTAAATGGTTCAGTAAGAACTCGGAAAGATAGGGGCACACGCCGTTGTCTTTTGATTGTTTCTGCCTACGCTCCCACCGACTGCAGCCTTGATGAAGTGAAAGATGAATTTTACAGAAAACTTTCTGAACTATTTCATAGGGCCAAACACTCAGATTTGGTAATCTTGGCTGGTGATTTTAACGCCCAAATAGGTAGCTTGAATCAATCTTAAAGACATTTAGGTGAATGCTACAGTGTTCCAGCCCAGAAAACGGATAACGGCGACCGTCTGCTGCAACTTTGCTCAGATAATCGGTTATTTCTGGCCAACACGAACTTTAAGCATATGGAACGTCATCGTTTAACATGGCGACCTCCTGGCCCTACTCAACGGTGGACTCAAATAGACCATATTGCAATTCGTTACCGTTGGAGAGGCTCGATAGAAGATTGCCGATTTTTCTGGAGTACATGTTTGGATTCCGACCACACTCTAGTGAGAGCACGCGTTTGCTTGCGTCTTACTGGGCGAAGAAAAACTACCACAGGAAAACCTGTTAAAATTCAGTTCAGCAATGAAACAGCTAAGATTAAATTCCAGCAATAACTGAAGAATCACTTAGGCAATTATGAAGATGCGATCCAACTAGATACTGCTTAGCAAGATTTCTAAATAGCTTTGGCATCTACAGTGATATCTATCAAGAACTTAAATCATCATGCCACAAAAAATTAATGGATCTCAATGGCTTCTGTTGATTCGATAGACTCCCGAAGACTTATCCCATCAGGCTCCGAGCATGACGAGGAGCAAAGAGTAATCAGGTATAAACTGACGAAAAGTCTGCGAAACGACCGTGAGCAGTGGTGGGTAACGAAAGCAAAGGAAATGGATAAGGCAGCGCCGTTAGATAACACTAGACAACTTTTCAAGTTAATAGTAGAAACCGATGTTAGAAAATCCAGCGTTAGTGAGACGATTTCCGAAAAAAATGAAACGCGTATTAGCTATCAGTCTAGACGTTTAGAACGGTGGGCTGAACACTTCAAGGAACAGTTTAGTTGGCCTTCAGCTACTCTAAAACTTCCCACTATTTCGAGACAGCCAGAATGAAAAGTCGACTTAGGTCTCCCGACTCTTGTCGAAGTCGAAAAAGCTATAGCCAATCTAAGGCGAGGCAAAGCAGCGGGTCCAGACGGATTATCCCCAGATGTGTCTAAGGATGGTGGTCCCACATTAACAACCGGACTGACTGATATTTTGACTAAGGTTTTGGAACTTGACATAATTCCGTCTGACTGGTGTCGATCGTTAATCGTCCCATTATATAAGGAGGGGTCAAAATCGTCCTGGGATAACCATAGAGGAATTAGTTTGACTAATATAGTGTCTAAAATACTAGCTTCTGTAATTATTAGACGCTAAACTGCAACTCGTGATCTCCAAATACGAGAAAATCAGGCTGGTTTCAGACCTGGTCGCAGTTGTATGGACCAGATATTCACCGTTCGTCAGATCTTAGAACACAGACATACTTTTCGACGTCCGACAATGGTGGTTTTTCTTGACTTGAAAGCGACATTTGACTCTGTAGACCGAGAAGTTATATAACAGTGTCTTTCACTGAAAGGCGTACTCCAGATGTACATAAATCTTGTTAAGGCTCTTTACTCAAACACTATTAGTCGTATGAGAGCATACGGCGAACTGTCATCTGAACTAGTAACACCAAGTGGTGTCCGACAAGGCTGCCCACTTTCCCCATTTTTGTTTAATTTCATAGTTGACATACTGTTGGAAATTACACTTTCATTGTCTGACTTTTCAGGAATCGATCTCCTACCAGGAGATCCACTTATTGACTTAGAATATGCTGACGATATAGTCCTGTTTGGAGAAGACTCTGATACGATTCAGAAGCTTTTAACAACAATAAGCTCGAATGCAAGCATTTTCAGAATGCGTTTCTCCCCCTCTAAATGCAAACTATTGCTCCAGGACTGGTTTTCGTCAGTACCTGAACTAAAGATAGGGAGCGAAGTAGTTGAGCACATCGACCACTCCACTTATCTTGGAAGTCTGATTAGCCCTAACGGGTTAGTCTCTGACGAAATCTCAGTACGAATTCAAAAAGCTCGTTTGGCTTTTGCCAATTTACGTCACCTATGGCGTAGACGAGATATTCGTCTCTCAATGAAAGGGAGAGTATACTGCGCAACATTTTACTCTGTCTTACTGTATGGGTGTGAGACGTGGCCATTAAGAGTAGATGACACTCGAAGGTTATTAGTTTATGACCATCGATGTCTACGAAACATCGCTCGCGTTAGCTGGGATCACCGAGTAAGTAATAAGGAGGTTAGACGACGGGTGTTAGGCAAATGTGGTAAATCAGTCGATGAGGTTGTGAATCTTCGTCGACTGAGGTGGTTGGGACATGTATGTTGCGTATGCACAAACCACCGTCTTCCTCGATGCGCAATGCTGGCTGATATAGGAATAGGATGGAAGAGAGTTAGAGGTGGCCAAACTAAAACATGGCATCAATCCATGAAGTCACTGACTGCCGGTTTAAGTTGTGTCGGTAGCTGCAGACTACCTGGATGGGGTTCTTGCGATAACCGTAAGCAGTGACTAAAAACACTGAGTGACATGGCCCATAATCGGTCACAATGGCGCAGATGTATTCACTCATTGTCCTCCCTTAAATCATGAGCTTTAAATTATTCCATAACTTTCATTCTACGCTTCCTGAACCATTTTCTATATGTTCACACTCCTTGTTATTATTATTATTTTATTTTATTGAAGTAACTTCTACTAATGGTGGTGGTGTTAATCTTGCGGTGCCATGGTTGTATGGCAACTTGAACCGATGCACACATGTGCCAGGTTCTATGTTGATTGTACATACATACATACTGTTTTAATTAAAACACTGTACTATGTTGTACTATGTTCCACTGTAGAATAACATTAAATTGCGTTTTAACACAAGGTTTCATTTAGTAATTTCTGAAGAGATTTTATTGGCGTTTTTAATTAATAACTAAAATTCTTCTTAAACAATGGCAAACATAATACAAACATGTTATGCGAATAAACTCAGAGGTCAACCAACCTAATCATCCATTGCTACGACAGATTAATGACACTCTAAGTGGTATCATCATAAAGTCAGAGATTGTAAAGTAGTGTATCAAGGGTTTGAAACTTATACAGTTCACCAAATAACTTAAGGTTTGTTGTAGGCCTTTATGGCGAGTGTTAATTGACACAAAACTTAAATTTGCAGCTTTGTTTTAGACTACCTTTAACCATCTTGCATTACAATTCTCCAAAAACTCTTTTGAACTAAACAGTTCGGTATAATCGGTCTGTGTGACTTATCATTGAACAAAGTAAATATATAAAAGTAAATATAAAGTACTTTTTAATTAAATAACGAACTAAAATTGTATTCAGTATACCTTTGAAATGTTATATATGTGTATATATATAATCAGTCATCAGACGTATAATCTGATGTTTCTTAAAATGATTTCTAGTTTACAGGTTATATATTTTATAATCAAAGAATCATTTTGGTTGTAAATTTACTTTAATCGCAATAATTAATTTCATAAGATAAAAAAATACTCAGTTTGACAATATGCATTATGCAAATACCATTGAGTTGGTTGGAGAATGCTGGTGGGCGGTCTATGCTCCACTTGGGGTAACAGGCATTGATTGAGATACCATTGCTCAACGGAGTTCATTTTAAAATCGTGCATGGAGGTCAGCTTACAGATTCATTCAACGAGAAAACTGGTGTCAGACAAGGTTGCTTACTGTAGCTTCTAAAATTTCTACTGGTAATCGACTGAATCATGAAGAGTGCAACATCTCAGGACACTCGGAATACAATCTACAACATCGATGCAACTAAATGATTTGGACTTTGCAGATGACCTAGCCCTTCTATCCCACACACAGCATTAAATGCAAATGAAGACGAACAATATAGCAGCAGCCTCGGCGGCAGTAGGCCTCAACATACACAAACAGAAAAGCAAGATACCTCGATAGAAAACAACAAACACTAACTCAATCACACTTGACGGAGTAATTCTGGAAGACGTTGAGACCTTTAAGTATTTGGGCATCATCATAGACATACAAGGAGGCTCTGATGAGATGGAAAGAGGCGAATCGGAAAGACAAGGGCAGCATTTCTACAACCGAAAAATATCCGGAACTCAAACCAACTGTTAGTCAATATTAAAGTCAAAATTTTCAATACAAATGTGAAGACATTTCTGTTGTATGGAGTTGAAACTTGAAGAACTACGAAAAGCATTCTTTAGAAGATACAGGTATTTATGAACAACTGTCTGTGTAAGATACTTCGGATTTGTTGGGTAAATACCATCAACAACGATCTTTTGTGGCAGAGAACTAATCAACTTCCAGCCGATGAAGAAATTAGGAAACGACGCTGGAGATGTATAGAACACACGTTGAGGAAATCATCAAACTGTGTCACAAGACAAGCACTAACTTGGAATCTTAAAGGTCAAAGGAAAAGAGGAAGACCTAAGAACACTACGTCGGGAATTGGAAACGAGCATGAAGCGAATGGAGAGCACTTGGGAAGAGCTGGAAAGGAAGGTCTAGAACACAGTTGGCTGGAGAATGCTGGTGGGTGGTCTATGCTCCACACGGGATACCAGACATTAATTGATTGCTTGATGGATTGAGATACCATTGTTAAGGTTTAACTCGATTTCAAATAAATTGAGTACTAAGTGATTTATTTATAAAAACGAAATATCAATATTTCTAATCTTACTCATTAGGAAGCTGAGCTTTTGACGTTTCAAAACTTACTAAGCCACGTCGTCAGATAACAATAATGATATTCATATTGACATAAGTTTCAAAGAGTCATCTTTACTCATATTTTATTTACCAATTTAATATTACGAATCGGTCCAAATTAGACAATCATTGATCACTAGGAATCACTATACAGCTATTCAGTTTTAGTATGGGATTTTTCAGCATTGAGCATCCACGACCTCATCAGGGATCAAACCCAGAGTTCTCTGGTTCCTCGGAGATTGCCTTACCATTAAACCATTGTTTCGGCTAATAGCGCTTGACCCCTGATGGGGTTGTGGACGCATACTTCTAGAAAGTTCCATACTAGAAGGAAACAGCTGTCCATTACTTTCTGGCGATCAGTGGTTTTCTAGTTCGTGATGTAAAATTGATATTTAACGATCTCCGCAACACCTAATTGCAACTTTTGTTTACTACTAAATTTTGGCTTGTCCCTTGGTACCATGTGAAAACTGTGTCGATTTGAAGACGATTATTTATTCTTTGTAGAATATATGGGACCGAAAAAATTCACTTTTCTAACTTTTAATGTACTATTAAGTAAAATTTGATTTTTTCAAAAACAGATTTAAAAGATACTCTATTTTGTGCATTAACTAGTAACTATAATGCATCATCTTTTTCTTTTTATTCTGAATGACATTGAAAAACAAAACTAGAGGTCAGTCACCTGCTGAAGCTGATTATAATTTATTGGATACTGTGAGAA
Organism: Schistosoma mekongi; assembly: GCA_034768735.1. Taxonomy (NCBI): domain Eukaryota; kingdom Metazoa; phylum Platyhelminthes; class Trematoda; order Strigeidida; family Schistosomatidae; genus Schistosoma; species Schistosoma mekongi. The sequence continues at coordinate 27,729,676 of CM068306.1, forward strand.
AAATTGAACTCTATGGTATAAGAATGAACCCAGCTAAAGTAAGTTGATGTTTAAATTCCCTGTGTTTCCACATAAGGTATGTATATATATTCATACAGTAAACTAATTTGTTATTGGATGTTGAGAGAAACTACTAACATTAGAATAAGTTTTTTCTAAACAATCTCATGTTCAATTTTACCGTAGTTGCCTTACAAAATTCTTTCATATGGATATCCTACGCTTAAATCTGTATAACATCGTGTATAAATATATCGCAAAGTGAGTGCCTTGGTATATTTGTTATTTGAAATCTATATTTCTTCAATAATGTTACTTGTTTTTAACTTCTTGAGACAAACTCATATTTCATTATTTTCTTAACTGGTGTATACAGTGTTGACAAACTGCCTTATAAATGCTCGATTTTAATTGAATTCACCTTAATGTTTAAAGGAAAGGGAGAATTAATGTGTTAGCACCAATTTTTCAACCACTGTTTGGAGTATTGCGTAGGGTTCCAGTAGTAGTTTACATCTATTAGTATTTGTTAGACTGTTAGTCAAGAGGATTATAGAGTACAGTTATGTTTCGTCGTCACCGGCTTTCGTCCGACCTTCTGTCGTATCAGCCAAGCTTTTAGCGTGATATAAGACTAAGTTAATAGAAAATCCTGCTTATTATCTTAGAGCTGTGTATTTCATCAATTATGCTACTTTTTATTTTTTTCAGTCATCTCTTTCGTTTTTGCATAGAATTAATTCAGAGTACGTGTTCTTAACAGAATAAAAGTAGTAAATTCATTCAATGTAATTGTTAATAATTCTGGTTTCTAAGTAAAGAAAACTTAATATTTCAATGAAAGTATAATTAATTTACTGTATGCTTTTGTATGCTTATACTTGATTAATCATAATTAACTTTGACATTTTTTTTCGAAATCATTTCAAATACTTGACCTATGTGTGTTTCAGAAAGATTAGTTCTCCCATTGATTATGGGTATATTAGTAGTTTCGTTATATTTTGCACCATGTAAATACTAGCGATTGGTATATATATTTTGAATCAAGAATGACTGATTCATGATACTCTAATATATTACAATCTGTCCATTTTGTTTATTATTTCAAATTTAAGTCAATCAAAGTGAACTCGTTTTCATTCTAAGGTTGTCAACTTTGCTATCTGCACGATTAATAAGTGTTTATTTGACTTGCCAAGTGTACAGTTACGACTGTTGATACTGGTATTAAAGGGCGAAAGAAATTTCTATGAAAAACGAGTATAGGTAGATTAAAACATACTTTGATGCAGAATTGTTTTACTCCTTTGAATCTTATCATTGTCGTTTTTGTTTAAGTGCACCATATATTTGTTTACTATTGCGTATACTAAAAGGCGGAGAATTAATAATCATTACTTACAAAATAACTATTTTAGTAATAATTCCGTTCCTATGTGGATTAATACAAGACAGAAATAATAAAGTATAATATACAGATGTGAAAGTTATTATACTATTATTAATATTACTGTTATTTAGTAAAATTCTCGCAGTTTTTTGATACTTTTCATTTAGCACCCTAATGTTTACATTTTCGCACAGTAATTTATATTTGTATATGTATTCCACAAATCAGAGTGTAAAAGATAACTTGAATTCGTCGATAGAGTAAAGAATCTAAAAGCGGAAAATGAATTCGTGCTATTACTAGACGTGTCATTATTCATTCCCATCTTTTCCTAAGTAACAAGAGTCGGTTTGATAAGTAACAAACTAAAAAAATTGAAAAATACAAATTAAAATATCTATTTCATCTTTGAAAGAGCTCATTCTGTGATTTACGATGGATGTAAACATTTTCTTCAACAAATAGTTTTATAAACTGTGGGACGATGTTGTAATAGGGTCACCACTAGCTTTAATTCTAAGCGATTGCATTTTAGTTAAACTAGAGTATCACGTTTCAATATGCCTCATAAATGAACTGCGGCAGATGATGCATTCCTAATACTAAAAAACAAAAATGAAGTTCAAAATGTATTAAAGAAATCCAAAACTGTCCACAAAACTGCTGATTTTACGATTGAAGGAGAAAACAACGATGGTAAACGATTCCTGCAAGTTTTATTGACAAGGAAATTAGATGAAACATTAAAAATAGGAATCTACGGAAAATCGACTTCATCCAGCCACTGTACTAAATTTCGTGTTAGAGTCCATGACGGTATAAAAGAAATTTGGTTAAATGCTTGATCCACAGAGCTAAAACTATTTTTTCTGTAAGTGTGATTAAAAAGGAACTCAAAACTTTTGGTGAGTTATTAAAATGAATATCTATCAAAGTTCAAAGAACATATATTACTGTCAGATTAGATTCATTGTTTTACTCTAAACCCATAGTGTTGTTATGAATTAAAGATAAACTGCCAATGTCGCACCCCACCCCCCACTTCAACTTGTATTTATTAGTTTTACGGTTCGTGTGAACGTACAACACAGCGAATAAACCCAATCTTTGCATCCCTAGAATATTTTTTGCGCTGGTCATCAAACCAATTTGAAGCCATGAGCTTTACTTGTGATTCTAATTTTGTTCTCGTCTGCAATCCAATTTATTTCTTTTAGTTATTTTAAACATTCGACACATATATTTTAAAACTTATCCTTTGCTTTTTAGTCCTATGTAATTGAATCCGGTAACTAACTGATTTCTAAATTGAAATTTCAATTCTTCATTCTATCATTCCATATTCCTTAGAGACAATCAACTAGTCTTTCCTGTTCTCATGTAATTTTATTTTTCACGCTCTGTTTTATTATTATTATTATAACTTGCTACTAGTTAATTGGTACTGACTTCTTATTCAAATGTAAAACCGTATATATATATTAATGTTGAGCCATAATGAGGAGCCACTTGATAAGATTACACTCTTTTTGTGACATAATTTGAATATTTAATGGATATAAGCTTAGGAAACATGCATTAGTGAATACATACACATGAATATACACATTCACTGCTTGTTTTTACACAGTTCCCATTCTTTTATATACCACTGTTCAAATGACGTCGATCTACTTAATAAGATACTAAATAAGTAATTCTCAAGAGATGTATGTCTCATTGCTTCTTGTCGAATACATATACTTATTAAAATAAATACTTACAGATTATTTTAACATGAAGTGATTACAATTTATACGTACTTGTGTTATCTCGTTAATGTTATTAAAGAGTGCGAGCAATCTGCCTCTGTTGCTTTATGTACATTTTCAAAAGAATCATCATCATCATCATCAGCAACGTAGAACCGGGCACAAACGCCTGTAGGTTCAAGTTGCCATACCACAATAGCACTACGAGAATATTGAGGTAACGTATAGACAGAATACAAGATGTAAAAGTAAAATAAAGATGTCTAGAAAATAACAATAGAATTTAAGATCTAGATGAGGTTAAAGAGTGAATACACTTGCGCTACTGTGACCGATTCTGAGCCATACCACCTAGTGTCTCCAGCCATTTGTTGCGATCATCACGCGGACCCCAACCAGGTAGTCTACATCTACCTACATGGCTTAGACCAGTAGTCAAGGACTTCATGGACTGATGCCATGTTTTGGTTTGGCCGCCCCTAACCTTCTTCCATCTTACTTCAGCCCTAGCTAACATGGCGCGACGGGGTAGACGGTGGTCGGGCATGCGCAATACATGTCCCAACCATCTCAGTCGATGAAGGTTAATGACCTCTTCGACTGATTTACCGTGTTTCCCAAGAACCTTTTGTCTAACCTCACTATTACTAGTCCGGTTATTCCATGGTATACGAGCGATGTTCCGAAGATTCCTATAGTCAAATATCTGGAGACGACGCATATCTTGAGTTTTCATGGCCCACGTTTCGCAGCCATATGTTAAAATGGTGCGGAGTGCTGCGCAGTACACCCGGCCTTTCGTTGAGACACGGATATCTCGTCTGCGCCATAAGTGCCGTAGATTGGTAAATGCCAATCGAGCTTTCTGAATCTGCGCTGAAATTTCGTCAGACACCGACCCACCATTGGTGATGAGACTTCCGAGATAAGTGAAGTGATCAACGCATTCAATCACTTCACTCCTTATAACTAATTTGGGGGAAGAAGCAGACCAGTCCTGGAGTAACATTTTGCATTTGGGAGGGGATAAGCGCATCCCAAATATGCCTGCATTGTTACTCAAGGTGTTCAAGAGACCTTGAATGCTGTGTGCATCTGCACCAAATATGACTATATCATCTGCATATTCTAAGTCGACAAGAGAACCACCTGGAAGGAGATTAATCCCAGAGGACTTAAAAGAAGTGAGAGAGATTTCTAACAGTACATCTATGATGAAATTAAATAAAAATGGGGATAAGGGGCAACCCTGACGGACTCCACTAGAGGATGAAGTTTCTCGTGACAATTCGCCATATGCTCTGACACGACCAGTGGTGACCGAGTAGAGAGCCTTTATAAGGTTAGTGTACTTGTGAGGTACGCCTTTTAATGACAAACATTGCCACAAGACTTCACGGTCAACAGAGTCGAACGCTGCTTTTAAGTCAAGAAATACAACTATAGTTGGGCCTTGGTACATATGTCTGTGTTTGAGGATCTGGCGCAGGGTAAATATGTGATCAATGCAACCCCGGCCAGGTCTGAAACCAGCCTGGTTTTCTCGATTCTGCTGTTCCCTAATGTTGGTTAAACGTCGGATGATTATAGTAGCTAATATTTTAGATACTATGTTAATCAAACTGATTCTTCTGTGGTTATCACAAGAGGATTTCTGTCCCTTTTTGTAGACTGGAACGATCAGCGATCGAGACCAGTCAGATGGGATGGTGTTTAGTTCCCAGACTTTGGCTAATATACCAGTCAACCTGCAGGCTTAAACTAGACCACCATCCTTAAAGATATCGGTAGACAACATATCAGGCCCTGCTGCTTCCCCTCGTTTCAATTTACTTATGACGTTTGCAACTTCACTGAGAGTTGGGGGACCTGTGTCAGTTTTCCATTCAGGTAGCTTGGAGATTGTGGGTAAGCTATTTCAAAAGAATGACCTCGATGTAGAATTAATTCACATGTATTATCAAAGTTAGACTGTCTGGCAAGTGAAATCAAGAAGAATGAGTGATAAATTACAGAATTTAGAAATATCAAAGGAAGATACAAAAATGTCTGAATTATATGAATATCCTTTCTTCACGATTGTGACTGTTTGCATTCCACCAGTGTATAACACTGTGACATTTCAAGTGAGTTCTGATATAAAAGTCAACACTGGATGCAGGTTTATTCAACCAACAAGCCACGGAAAGAATGAGATGCGAATCCTATATTTCATTTGTTAGCTACAATCAAAGTTTAATAATGAAATTATCATCTGTTACCGTTATTTTTCACTACCTTATTGTCAGTTATTTTTATGTTGATCAACCAAATGTTGGAAGTCACTGTAAAAAACTGGAAACTGTATAATTTTGAACGAACACATTTGGTTACAACCTTGCATTAAAGTTGACTTCAGGAAGGCGCAGCAAATTGGATGTTGTTTATAAAATGATTATGTTTTACAATTTCAAGATGTTAATTCTGACATATTGTAGTGAAGTGTTTGTCTATACAACGACCATTGTAAGCATACATATAACTCAGTAATCCGATCTAAGAATGCGCATCTAACTGACTACCTCAAAACCTTATTAGAATATCTGGCATGAAAAGGAGATAATTTAGAAACAAAATAAAAGTTAATGTCTTGTTATTTAGTCAGTAAATAGTTCATTAGTTAAACTGATTTACTTGAGTAATTCAAAGTAGCATTATTGTGACTTGATTAGATATTAATTTAAAGTAAAAATTCTCAGCGAATTAACATCTATCCATTTTAAATTGCATGAATGAATACTTCATGACGTAAATGTCTACATTATTATTGTGCATGCAGATGGTTATTTCGATATGAGGATAAATGTATAGATTGTATAGATTGATAGTTCTTAGATAGATAGATTAAGCAGGGATAGAATGATAGATATGCATGCACACAAATATTTCATTATTTATCAATTACAAGACTATATTAGAAACTACTAAGCAATGATTACGTAATAAACATTTCAAATGAGTTAGTGGATTTGAAAATTATTTCCAATACATTATTTTAAGACATTAGTTTGATTAGTAGATTGTAATCATCACAGATTTACTCTAGTTGCAGTATCACTGATAGCTTAAAAGCTATAGATAGCAGTTCTGCTTAAGTATGCGACTCTATAATAATACGTATCCACATTTCTAATAGGGATCAAACTTGTAACTTATAAATTCATCTCACAAAAAATCCTTTCGACTAGTTTAATTTTATTTTTAAAAATGAATGTTTTAATGATATTTAAGTAAGCTGAAATTTTTTTTGAAATTTCTATACGCAATGTATTAAAATGTTATTTTGAAGGATCTTGTAAATAAACACAAACTTAGTCTGAATGCTTGTATTTACTAGAACTGATATAAATTTTTAGCTGCGACACAATTATAGGCAAACAACCAGTCAAAACCCAAGTTAAATATATGCTGTTATACAGTTGTGCAGAAACTCAATTGTGTTAATCGAACAACTCAGATAACATATTACCTACAAACACTTTACAGTTTTGTTTCAGGGGCTATTTGCTTTTCATACCTGTACATCTACTTTAGGAACTAATTTAATTTATAAAGTGTCGTTTACCAGTATCTTAACCAAACTCATGAAATATTCTAGAATCGTTTTGTTTTTGCTGTTAATTGCCCATGAAATAGAACACAGTGATTTGAAACTTCTTGGTAAAAATTATTTGGTCTACTCTTCTTGTCTACGTCAGAAAAGCAACACTTTACAGCTAGTAAAGCATAATTAATCCCTTTCAGAATAACAACATAGAACATATATATACATAAACATAGCAATGTTCCTGAATACGTATTAGACTTCCTAGTAAAATTTTAATAGTAAAATATAATTATAATTAAAAAATAATAAAAAATATGCAGATGCAAGTAGATAAAAGAATGCTTTATAGATAATTGCGTAAAACTTTGAAAAGCCGCCTTACTTTGATTAATATTAATAATAAATTTTTCTTAATTATTCCATTGTATAAAACAACTATCGATCTGATAATTCTTTGTACAATAATTATTCTTTATATGAATCCAGATTTTTCTCTAAATTACTTATCTAAAGATCATTTGTTTTAATATGTAGATAATTGTATACTTATCTACCTAACAAAAACAATGAAGACATTTTTAAAATTAGTGTATTAAGCATAAAATTTCATTGGTTTATTGTTAATTGTTTAACTCTGCTAATAATCACCAAAAGTATATTTCAAAGGATGAATAAGTTGAAATGAAGTAATAATCAACAAAAAAATACAATCCAATAGAAATAGTCTAATAGTAACCACTTGAAATAAAAGTATAACTATGTGCGATAGTATGTTCATGTTATGTGTGTACAGAGAAAATGTATACAGTAATGTATGCTTATATCAATTTTGTCTTTTTAACTCTTTTGTAATTTGTTGAGTATGTCGTTTATGTATGTTGTCCAGAGCTTATATAATATTCATCTTTCTGTTTACTTTAATTGGTAATGTATGCCTAAAAACTCGACTCATTATATATGGTTTATTTTCGACAGTCCTATCAATAACATAATAATGACAATGATACTTATTTACACCACCCTTTTCAATCGTCATTTCATCAGGTATTTTTAATCTTTACTTTTCAACTCGATAATGCTTTTTTTCACGTTTTGAAACGTGGTTGATAATTTAATATTTTTACCTAACATTTAAAAATATATGTTACTGACTTACTGTTCGTTTATGGTAACTGGAATAAGTTGTTGACTGCCTTCAAGAAATTATTATCTAGCTATTTTATTGTCCAATTCATTTAATTAAGAAATGACAAAGGATATTTGTAATTCAGGTGCATGTTTTTTCGTATTATTAATTTCTCTGAACCGAATAATTTAATCGCGAAGTCTTTTTTTATCGTTGAAACAATATCATTAGAACTTACTTGAGTAGTTTGAGTAAGTGTTGGTTGTGCTATTCAGACTAATGACAAAAATGTGTTACTCGTCCTACCAAATGATTATAAATGATCATTAATATTTTTTACTGAGTTAGGTACTTCTTCACTTTTCTACTCCCACACTGAACTTAGTTGGATAACCGGTGAAATGAGAAGGCGTTTGACAGGTGTTTTCCATGAGACATGACTTTTTAGCAATAACTGTCCATGAATTCACCTAGAACAGGACCCAGAACCTTCAAAACCCTTAAATTACTACTTTTGCATTTACTCGTTTACATCCCTTAACTAACTAGAAATGTCTAATGTAGTATATCAGTTTAACTGTTTCGGTTATGTAATAATCTTAAACTGTATTTTGAAAATCATACGTTATGCACCGTACATATGATGTTGACATTAATATGTTTTTGTTTGACAAGAAGCATTATCGTTTAGATAGTTTTAAGTATTTTATTTAACTTTTTCCTCAAAATATATTGGTAGAATATTCTATATTTGTTGGTCAACTTCCCTTATACAATCCTGGGTTATGTATGGCAAATGATCAAAATGTATGACATATAGCTTTACGGTTAAATAAAACGCTCTAAAACAACAGTTTTTGATTAAAGGTCCTATCCAATATCAATATACGTTTGTGTAAAGCCCACTAAATTCACTAGTCAATATATTAAAGTCATCAACAGAAATCAGTCAATGTTATCAGCATTTTAGTGTTCAGGTTTTATGGTTTAATTACTGCCTGATGAATTACTTCTGTCTTATTTCTGTGAAGTCGACTTAAATAACTTAATTTACCCTATTCATATGTTAAATAGTACTTTATTTGACAAAAATTGTTTACTTATTACTAACTTGTTTTGCTCTGATGAATGATTACACCTTTTAATTTAACTAAACAGTGGTTTACTTTGGACTGATACTGTTGCACATTATTGTATGTATAGATACTAAATTGCATATAAGATTTAGACAATGAAAACATTTCTTTCCAATTAGCTCCTTATCATGTTTTGACACATTTGAATACAAAATGAATAACAATGACCGGTTATGGGTAAATCAACTCTGCAATGAATGAAATGGTAATTAGAATTAAATCAAACAGATTAATAAAGAATAAAGATGAATAAAACGTAATGATAAGTTTTAGAAATACTTTTAAGTTGAAGCCTAGGCCATAGGAATCTGTCAGTTAATAGAAATGATGGCAATAATAAACATGAAGTAAATATATATGCAAACATATATTTACAACTCATAATCAAGATAATCATGTGGTGATAATTAACCCCCCACCCATTTTTTTATATTTATATAAAAAAATGGGTGGGGGGTAGTTTTGATGATTAACTGTGCATACATAGAACTTATTATTATTATTCATTTTTTGTTCAACCGTTTATTGTGTCACGGGTGTACTCATTAACAATAAGTGCAAAAAGTTTCCACTGTTTAATTACACTTTCATTCTTTTCTATTTTTATCCCAGGATAATCATAATGGATCACATATCAGTATAGCTGTAACTCATTCAGGTATATGCGTTTATCAAGGCGGTGTTCGGACTAATTTGTTTTCATGGGCAAGAATAAGAAAATTAAGTTTTAAACGTAAAAACTTTTATATAAAAGTACATCCTGAAGGTTATGTGAGTCGTATTTGCCACTATTTTCTGTAGATTTATTTTTTATTCAAATGAGGAAGACCATTTATTTACACTGAGTGATAGATTGTTTAAGATTCACTGAGGGCATAATTCGTGATTTAACTGTGAATGTTTAGACTACGAAGAAAGAGTTGTTGATTAGATTGACAAAACTCATTGAAGCATAAATTAAACGTATTGACACCGTGTTCCTCGCCTTACGATATGAATTTAAGTAAGTTTTGCAAAATAATAAGATATATTTGAAAAAAATTTCACATTCATCAATTATTTTATTTAAAGTCAACATGAAAAACGATGGCACATACATGTGGCTTTGAATGAATAATAAATGAACGGTTGAACATTGTGAATAGTTTCATTTTTTATTTTCCTATAAATCCTGAATATGTAATAGTTATTTATCGTCTATCCACTGATGTCCTTAGTTTCAAAGTGTCTATATGTCAGAATGTTCAAATAATTGCACCGGTGAGTGGGTGGACCTATCCTCTCGGTTGTCAGCTGATTAAAAGCGCCGTTTTTAAATTTAGTACAGGCTTTCGCGTTCGTCTATCATAATATGACTTGTTCTTCATCTCGCTAGATTTTCAGGAGTATTTTTTAAGTCGGTATAATTTTAAGAGGTTTTTTCTAAGTTACAACTGTCGATACATAGGACTAATATTTAAATAATTAATATACTTTGTACCATCATCTTTGGAATACATAACATATTAATGAACTTTATGACCTTTTTCCAGAAAAATATCTTGGCACATTTAATGTGTTTTGCACCATAATGGTCCTACTAATGGTGAATTCGAAGTAGACCATTATCTCTGAAAATCTTGTTATATAGCCTTAACCTACTAACATTTACTAAAGTTAATATGTTTTCCTCATACTAAGTAGAAAATAAAAAACTGGCTGGTGCTTGAATGAACACTCTCTCAACCGAAACCGGAGAATTTTAGTCATCACCAAGTGGAAATAAAAAGGGATCAAAAATAACTGGTTCATTTCTGCTGCTTTTTGATATTTGAACTCATTAATAAATTTATTTTAGCGTATGCATCATAAATTACAAAAAAGGAAGTAATTATAAAATCTATATCAATTTCTTAACACAGCAATCAGCTGATTTCTCGCAGATAGACGTTCCCCTTTAGTTCTTTTTATTTTAATATATTTGTTATTATTTAACCTTGTTGGTTGTGTTTTGATTGAGCGTTATGAACAAATGTATTCAACAGTATGTCAACTAATTAAATTAATTATTAATATGTACAGGCTTTCGTTTGTGAACGACTTACTGTACACTGTTGCAGTTTACAAATAAAATAGTGAAATGTTTCGTTTGTGTACGCGTATTGTCGAACCAATCTCGTTTTCACCCTCACGTCACAGATCTTTCCCGCCATTCACTTATTTTTTTTCGTGTAGACAAAACATTATATCTAGATTGCATCACTAATATGTTATAGAACCGAATCGGTAACGTTTTCCAATCTATCGGTTTGATTTATTCTTGTATAATAGTACTTACTGGTGTTTTTTGTTGTTTTATTCGTAGAGTTCTTACTGTTTTAAAGTTTAGAAATGTGTCCTGTAAAAGTTGTTAACCAAAGAAGTAATTAAACAGTAAAGGAAAAAGACATTTATACACTTCGGTCTAATTACACTTTAACTCATATAACTAAAATATTAAAATGGTTTTGCTGTTATATATGTACTTACTTTATAAGATATATATAATAAACTCTTCAAGCCATAACAAACCACTTCAACTATGAAGTCAGCTAATCAACAGTAAGTAGTTTAAAATATAAAAGTCTTTCACCTTAAAATCTGGAGTTTTATATTTCACTTTAAAAAAGTTCCGAAACCCTTTCACCGTCAAAATTATGCTAGTGTTGCGGTCGATTAGCAGGATAGATTGGAATCAGATATTGGAGTATAGTTTGGTTCCTATAAAGCCAAATGCACCACCACTTTCTTGAGCCTTAATAAACGTAATAAAGAACTCATTCTTTGTTTTTTGGTGCATTTGATAAGACTAATGAACATTTTGTCTGTATAAACAATTGTATAATAATAATGAAATTTTTTATCAGTATGAAATACTTTACAGTATTTACCAAATAGTATCATAACCAATAAATATATATTCTTTTTCTATAACATTCACTCATTCTATAACTTAAAAATACGAATAATATTTCAAGGATGCTATCGGTTTCTCATTTGGTACACGAAATGAATGCAAAAGCTTCTGGAAACAATGTATCGAACATCATGCATTTTTTCGTTGTCAAGCTGTTAGAAATGTTGGACGGAAAAATCGTGTTGTTTCAAAAGGCTCTTCATTTAGGTAAGTTTTTATTCTATTAACTGTAAACTTTACATTAATATGTCACTTTTATTTTTGCAGTTATCTACTGGTCTGATACTTATAGAATTAAAAAACTACAATGATTGCTTATAATATACATTCAACTACTTGGAAGTATTGATTGCACACTTATTTGGTTCAAAAAATAAAGATACTATTGAGTGTCATCGAGTATGGTGAAATGGAATTCTCCACCATGAACTGCGTTAAGCTAACTACTAAACTTCTGTAAACACTGAGCAGGTATTTCTTCTTATCTTGCGTGCAGATTCTTAACGCAACTGGAGGGTCGATAACAGCTTAAATTTTAGACCACTCATTTGCCATTTAACAGTTTATGTTTCTATCTTTATTCAATTTGCTGTATTTTTTGTGATTTCATGTTATCTTATTAGTGACTAACTGCCACATAACTGCTATGGCTGAACTCTAGTTGCATCTTTCTACTGGAGTTCCAAAACTACCTACTAAATCAAGATTATGAGCGCACATTGATCATTATTAGTTGATGTGACGAATGATGAGTTCAAATTTTAATTTATGAACAACCAATCAAAAGTTAACTTACTGATACCAATCTTAAAGATCACAGGTTCAATCTGTTATGTTATTATATATGAGAAAATTCTCATTTACATACATGATTTACCAATGAGTTAGTAGTATGTTAAATACTTAAATATTATTTAGTATTGTATTTTCATTTATAATGGATCTTAAAGACATGGTTTTGATTTAGAAATTGTATTTTGTTGGGTGAATCAAAATGATGTGGAAATGATTGGCTACCCTTTGTATATAACAGTAATTCATCTTGGAAATTTATATCATACATAATAAATGTTATATGTTCAAAATGCATGTTCATATAAATTACTAAGAAATTTATGCATACAACTGTAGTACGATTGATCACTGAATAGTAACCAATGTTGATGGTTATGGTAGTAGATTGTGAAACTCACCGACTTCGCCAGGATGCACCAGTTTCTCAAATTTGCAGATGTATGCCATGTTGATTAGTACTAAATATTACGGATCATTAGGTTACATTGGCTTTCTTATTGGCTACCTTCAACCAATCTGTGTGGATTCACTGGAACCACGGAGCACATTACAACTTGATCAACAAAATTAAATCTTCACTTAGGATAGACATTAATTTGGGGAGTCATTACTCAGTATAAATTTCTGTCCTACACGAGTTCAGTTGCAGTCTGAATTATATGACCCATGATTAAATCCATCCTGGAGACATCGACTCCCTCAAGAATGCTGACAAAACATAAGTTCGAAGTTTCCTTCTAACCACCCCGAACCAACCTGACCTATATGTATGTTTACAGTACTTCAGCGTATTACTGAAGAGAGGTTTTTACATTCTAATCACTTGTTAACTTTGTGTTAAGAAATTCATTTTAACGGAACTTTACACTTTTTTCGAAATTGAGTGGTTTCAATTCTACAAAACGTTTTTTTACATCATCTGCTATTGTGTCCTATGGATAAATTCGATAATGATAATAAACAACTTTAGAATTTTCTGCTTGTTTACGCTAAGTTTAAAATTATGTTATTTTTAATTTCTTCTTTAATTTAATATGACAAATATCTTGGTGATAAGCAACATAGACACTAGTTATCTATCTAAGTACCCAGATTTAGTTCATACCCTGAAGCCAAATGGACCTATCATTTCATATACCTTACGGTTATTTTTATAAGTGATGTATTCAAAGTAAACATCACTGTTTTTTCAAGAAAAAGATATTTTCCTTAGACTGAAATTGATTAGCTTACAGTCATCTAGATACGCATTGACTAAAATCCATGAGTTAGAAAACACACTACGGATACTTCATAGTTTGAAGGACAACCGTAAATTGAAGCTGACGATTTCCAGTTTTTCTACCTCTTAAATAGTAACAGATTTGTTACATATTTCATTTGTGTTTTTTTGTAGATATATCGGAAGAACACAAAAACAACTAACAGACTTTATTCGTGAGAACTATATAAAAATGCCTAATTTTGAGCGGTAAGTTCATCTTTTAAATGTGGGTTGTATGTGCACAATTGATTATTGTATTTCTTTCCATTGTAACCAATGTCCTTTCATGTTGATAGCTGAGTCCGTTAACCAAGATCATACTTAATCTCTTGATTGACTAGAAAGCTATAACATCCATATTTAAATTATCGTTTTCACGTCCCAACACTTTTTGACTTGTTACATTATAGGTTAGTGAGTAACATTAATTTTATGGGTTAAAGACAGGTTTATAAGCATTTAGTTGTTTGATGAATTGAATGTTATGTGGCACGATGCACAGATTATTGTATTCATGCACATATACTTTGTGTATCAAAGCTAGCAACAACTAAGCCACTGTCTCAATGGTAAATTATTACTGTTAAGGGCTTACAGAACTATTCACAAGCAACAGTTTTCATGACTTCAGAAATATTCAACTCTACATAAAATACAAAATCCAAACTTAATCCTTAATTTACTTAAATCATGAATTGGTATGACTTACTCAACTTAAGATACACCTATTCTTATAAGAAACCTAGCTAATAATAATAGTCTTGACTGGTTACCAATAAAACATAGGATATATTAGACAGCTACTACGTCGCAGTATATGACCCCTGGGCTGCTCTCATTCACAACCTTCCCCATTACTAGGTAATAGAAACCAGAACTTTTAGATTATTAAACAAACGCATATTTATCGATGCCACTGAGTCGGCAACTTTACGAGTACTGGTCAGATTAGCTGGGAATGAGATAGTTATGATTAATGGCATTATATAATCGTCGCTCCACATTATGAATCAAATGAAGCGGGAATGTTACTGCTTGACTCTTGCTCAGTTCTGTTGATGACTAATCGTTCAAGGCCAGGTCCGAAAGTCTTAGCTTTTATTCCTAGAGAGGTTATGGGGAACTCTACTGAGTCCCATAGTAATTAAAAATAGATGCCCAGTGCTCCTTAGTTTTCAGAGAAGCTTAACTGAAGTCGATCTTTGTCTAATGCAAACAACAAATTGTAACTTGTTTCCATGAAACCACTTGAATTCACTAATAAAGATCTTTTGTTAAGATGTTTCACCATTTTTCATTCAGTAAGCTCTTTCTCTGAGCTATACTTTTGTCTATTCACTGATTGTTTCTATATCATTTCCACTTTTCCCTCTGTATCTCATTAACATCCGTTCACTTTTTCGCATAAATACAATATGTGTTTTTGCAAGCCAGTTATCTTAATTAGAAGTAAAAATTCTAATTGAAATTATCTCAGTGAGTGAAATTTAAAATATTATAACCTTTCATCAACCAAATTAGTCCGAGTTTCTTAAAGGAAAAGTAATCACAACCAACATTATGGAAGATATACATAAGGTCAATCAACCAATTGACGAAGTTAAGTGAATCAAGGGTCATGTAACCCTTCGTTTGAATGCTAACTGCGTAAACTCAGCCGGTAAAGTTTACGGTGAAGCAACCTTCTTATTTGCTTTTGGGACATCAGATATGACTTAGCAAAACCTGGTAGCCTAACCTATCCTTAAAGTTATCTTAAAAGTAGTTGTAATGATGATATTTAAATTGTATGGACAGCAGTAGTTTGCAAAAGTTATTTCCAATTCTTCAATTCCTTGTCAGAGATTAGGGTGAGGTAACTTGTCTAGTTAATTAGGCTTTAAAATAGAATTTTGATGCTTAAATCACTGAATGTTTGGCTTATTAATAATACTTGTTATCGAAGAACGGATGTTAACTACATTTTATAAATGGTTATGAAAAAGGAGTAGCGCACTTTTTTTAGTTTTAGGCACTTCATAATCTACGCATTTATCATTTCTTTGAAACTCTGTACATTTTCTAGCTCTGATGTATTTATCGAGAGTCAATCCACATAATGTACGTGTTTTTAAAGAAATGTCTCTTTCAGTTTCTGATGATTCTGATTCAATTTTATAGATATAACTAAGTTAATATCAACAATAGTGATATGCAAACTTCTCCCTTTAAATAATTTTAACATATTACCTTAGCTAGCTAATGTATTTTAAAAGAAACTATGCCAATTGATAAATTGATGATTACAATATAATTAGTCCTTAAATAATTACTGGGTTTTTTTATTAAACGACCTAATTATTATCAAAGCAACTTTTGCTTTCTGGACCTCCTAACATTCAAGATAACAATTACTTTCAAGTTAAGAATGTGAAACGTTAACCAAAAGTTTGCATTAGTATAAATGTTAAATATGTATGTTGATCAGGTCAGTAATGCGGGCCATTTAATTTTCGTTTTTTCACCATCATTTTTGAATGATGAATTAGGAAGTGAAAACCTGAACAGTAAATTATTGATAATGAATAAACGATTGTAATTATAATGCAAACTAACTATTCTTTATCTCACGTTTTTTTCTTTTCTGGACTATAAATATTCCTGCAAAGTAAGATAAGATAGTGTAAACTTATTTCCCAAATGAGCATTAATTTTATTTATCAATAATACTCATTCATTCATGCGCCGGTTGCTTCACGTGGAGCATGGAACACTGACGAGGATTCTCTAGCAGACTCTGTCATGTGCTCTCATTTCCAGTTCTTCGCAAGTGCTATTCGTTCTTTCACGTTTGAATCCTGTTCCCAACACAGCGTATTATTTAATCTTCCTCCTTTCTTTTGACCTTTGTAATTCTAATTTTAGGATTTCCTTTTAATACGGTTTGGATATTTCCTCAACACTTATCCGGTCCACTCCTGGCGTCTTTTCTTAATTTCTTCTCCCGCTAAAAGTTAGTTTAGTGTCTGCAGCAGTAGGTCGTTGCTGATGGTGTCTGGCCAACAGACTCGGAGTATCTTGCATAAACAACTGTTTATAAATACCTTTTCCCGCTAAATAATGATTTTCGTAGTTCTCAAGGTTCCAGTTACATACAACAGTACTGTCTTGGAGTTTGTATTTAAAATTATGACTTTGGCGTCGGTTAACAGCTGTTCTATTGGCTGAAATGAAATTCGTTTATTTTGTTCACATTATTAATATCAGTTAACAAATGCTCAGTAAATTATTTCGTTTTTAAAAGTTCCAGCAGCTGATAATAATCAGCGCTTATTCCATACTTTATCAAATAATTTATTAAAATGAATGAAATACTTTACCCATTCAGATGTAGAAACTACTTATTTACTTATTTTGTAGTGAAATAGTTTAGGGACAATATGAATACTTCACTCCCAGAAGTCAGATTTTTTTCCATTAAATAACTAAAAGAAATCCATGGACAGTCTGTTTACAGTTTACATAAGTTAACTAATACTTGTTAAAGGTTTGACAGACAAATAATAATGATAACACTTACTTTCAGTGATATTAACCTGTTAAAATATGTGTTCAGACAAACAGATTTAACAAACAAAATGTAAAAATTGCGAAAATACCTCAGGTAATCGTGACAAATAATCAAAATTCTTTTTTTATTATTTACAAAGTTATCCATCTGTCACCCTTAATCACTTGAAAAAAGTGTAAGCTTTAGTGAAGGTACTTCATATATCACAGTATACTAAATGATAATGTTTGTAGAAACAAAAATTAAGGTAGTCCAGTAAAGATAGTTTTATTCTTGGCATTTTCTTATACAAAAGCTATATTTATATCAATTTAGCATTTGTGTTGATCTATAGAAAATGAAGATTACATTATAAACTGTCCCAAAATTCAAAATATGACATAGAGATTGTGTAAAATGTTAGAAGTTGAACAAAAATAAGCAGATGAAATGTAATTTTATGAATTAAAATTATAAATGGTAAACGTGCACATGACAGATATGAAGTAAAAATTTAATACACTGATGTGATAATAACAACAAGGCTACAGTAAAATGAATGACTGAACGTGTCGTTTTTATGCATAGAGTTAGGTTTTTACCACCGAATGAATGAAATACTTTACCCATTCAGATGTAGAAACTACTTATTTACTTATTTTGTAGTGAAATAGTTTAGGGACAATATGAATACTTCACTCCCAGAAGTCAGATTTTTTTCCATTAAATAACTAAAAGAAATCCATGGACAGTCTGTTTACAGTTTACATAAGTTAACTAATACTTGTTAAAGGTTTGACAGACAAATAATAATGATAACACTTACTTTCAGTGATATTAACCTGTTAAAATATGTGTTCAGACAAACAGATTTAACAAACAAAATGTAAAAATTGCGAAAATACCTCAGGTAATCGTGACAAATAATCAAAATTCTTTTTTTATTATTTACAAAGTTATCCATCTGTCACCCTTAATCACTTGAAAAAAGTGTAAGCTTTAGTGAAGGTACTTCATATATCACAGTATACTAAATGATAATGTTTGTAGAAACAAAAATTAAGGTAGTCCAGTAAAGATAGTTTTATTCTTGGCATTTTCTTATACAAAAGCTATATTTATATCAATTTAGCATTTGTGTTGATCTATAGAAAATGAAGATTACATTATAAACTGTCCCAAAATTCAAAATATGACATAGAGATTGTGTAAAATGTTAGAAGTTGAACAAAAATAAGCAGATGAAATGTAATTTTATGAATTAAAATTATAAATGGTAAACGTGCACATGACAGATATGAAGTAAAAATTTAATACACTGATGTGATAATAACAACAAGGCTACAGTAAAATGAATGACTGAACGTGTCGTTTTTATGCATAGAGTTAGGTTTTTACCACCGAATGAATGAAATATCTTCAATCCATAGGTCTCTGATTTATACTTTGTACAAGTCTACTCAATTGACAATGAAGGTAATTTTTAGAAATAGTTCTGGTGAGAATACATTCATAGAATTCATCAGAAATTCCTTCATTAAATTATGAATTATTTTGAATTCTCCTTTTGAAAGTTACATTAGGCAACTTTTCGACAAGTCGAAAGAAAGTTCTCATTTGTATTTATGTTAAGGGATACATTTTGTTTTGTCAATTATATACACAATCTATGGTTGCCAATCTGATAAAATCTAAAGTCAGAAATCTGTTAAAGTATATTACTAATTGTAGTTTTAAAAGTTTCAATTAGTTTTATTTGTGACCAAACGTAAAATCGTTCAATTAGTTTCAATATAGAGAATATAAACTATTAAATGTTTTGCTAATAATGGTTATTCTCAAACAAATGTTAGCACTACTTATCGAAGAATCCATTGGCATGGATGCATTACAATATATTTGGTTTCAGCCTTCTTATTGTTTGATCAAAGGACTAATAATAGTAATCTTTAACCTGTTTTGTTACCTACAAGTAATGTATACTGTTTGAAGTAAAATTCATGTCATTTATTTTCATGAGTAGATTACTGCCATACCAGTCTATTAGATTTTGTCTAAAAAGTTTGACAATTTGTTTGAAATTATAATCAGTAGTAAATTTTCCTGTCTCCTTTTTGTTGCAAATTTTCCTACGCTAGTGTTGTCAACAGTTCTGTTTCTTATTATGTAAATTAACCAGAATAAATGTGATGATGATACTGAAAAGAAGTATTATGTAAACTTTTCAACTGAAAAAAATCATACAGTAAACAAACAGACAGATATATTTATACACATAGATTTCAATCTATTATCTGATTGTCATAAATATCATATGAATATTTGTTGTTGAAAGTAAGTGTCAGCTTCTCAATGTTTAATATCGTTCAATGGACAGAACAATTACTGATTAATAATTATTGCATTTTAAATAATTAATCTCCCTTATTAGTTTCGACAGTGAAGTGAGAAAAAGAAATTGTTCTAAAAAGTATGTTATATCTGTACTGTGCATTCTGAACAAATTGGTCATACGTATGTTTGAATTAAGGTGGTTTACTGAAGAGAGGTATTAAGTTCGGTTGATTGTATTTTTCACTGACTGATGTCACAAAGGGATAAAAGCGGGAATTTTACCATTTGAAGGCTGCACTATGATGCAGATGCTTAGGCGTTCATCATGAAACCTGAAAGTCACGGGTTTGATACCTTGGTGGAATCAAGGATGCACACTCGTGTCAAGTGCTCTCTGGTTTTTAATAGTATTTAACTGATACTAATCTGTTATGAATCCAAACAATCATTCATTTATTTATCAAAGGATTTATATATAAAGATAGAAAAAATAATCATCAATTAAATAAAAAGACGAATGCCTACGACATGATAATTGAACATGGCGGGGATATAGAACAGAAAGGATAAAAAATGATCACACTAGGCAGATTCAAGCTTATAATAGATTACTTCTGCATACATAAAGGAGGCTTGAGTTTTCCAGTAGCTACGGCATCTTTAAATGTAGGAATGTACTTTCAATTGTTACATTAGGTTATAAAAGCCTCTTTAAGACCAAACTTATGACCAATACTCACTATATGTATTTTTGCAATAGATAAGTAAAGTTTACTACTCCCTATCTTCATTCTTTTTCCATTGTTGTATATTACTACTTTGATAAGTTTTGTGTATGATTAAAATTTTCGAAAGGTATGGCATAAATAAATCAACTATTTTCAGATCACCTTCATCTCGTCACTCTATCGAAATTATTGGATTATTACAAATCGATTTGGAGGAAACGATTAAGTTGGTACACAGTTGCATATTTTTTTCATTTATTTTTACAATTGTCAACAATTTGACAGCTTGAGAAAATTCTCTAAATTTTGACATTTTTATTAAGTGAATAATATTAAATACAAATAAATTAAAATAATGTATTCAATCCAGATAGCAGTATGAATTTTCATAAATGTCAGTAGAAATTTCTGCATCCCCATTTAAAATATTTATCTTGTATTGAAATAGAGTTCATGGAACTAAAAATTGTAATGTCGGTTAGGAAGGTTTGATTGTGACTGATAAAGTCAGGTGATTCAATACGACAGATAATATTTTATGATGAAAACTATTTCTAATTAAAGATAAGAATATTGACTATTCGATGCTCACTGTCAATTATTATCATCATTATTTATTCTTCTGACTACATTAAAACAAACTCCTTAAATTAAGTTGCAATGTGGCTAACAAGTGGAATCTAGAAAGTACGTTTCGCACAGTTCAAGATTTATCAGATGCATGTACCTGCATTCCAGCACTGAACTTCACACTGGTACTCGAACTCATTAAATACTTTAATGCAGATACATTCAGATGACTAGTTCTAATTAGGATAAAACGCTCGTCCTGGATTTTACTCACCAGATAAAATCCGGATTGATACATACTTGTGAAATACTGGTGTATTCAAGTTGTCGATATGACAACAAAGACCAATTTCAGTCTGTAACATATCAACGGAATGACATAAATACTTCTGGAGTCCATACAAAAATTATATGTATATATATATATATATATATATATATATATATAGGTATGGAAATCACTGACGATGGAAAGATTATTATTATTATTAACTGAAATAAATATATACAAATCTATCATTCACACTATCAGGGAATTTATAGAGAGATAATGAAGATTTTGGTACTCTAGGCTCTTAACAGATTATACACTACCTCTTGTTCTGATCTATATCTGACAGAAATGTACGATCTCCAGGATACCAATCAAATAATTGTGGTGGACCAGTAAACGTCGCGTAAGCAGCTGTTCGTTGAACCACATTCTAACGATCTTTCCGTTTTTATATCCACTCTGTGGTTGGTTATTGGTCTGCTGTTTGGGTGTTAATAGAGCAGCTTTTATAAAATATGCCCAAGTCATTGAAATTAATACTCCAAAATAGTGACACCAATTAGATTATTGTCACTACACCAGAGTATATATTCTCTAATCTTAGTATCAAATACACGTAGTCGCCACCAAATGTGAACAATCCTTTGAAGATTAAGTTAATTTATTTAATCAGTATTAAGTTATTTGATAAACACCAAGATTTGTGTCTTTTTAAATTGCAAGCTTATATAGAAAGTTCTATAGAACCCTTATCCTGATCAGGTATTTTACAGTTAATTTGCTAATTATAATACAAATCGGAGGACGCTTTAAATTAAACACATACTACTTTAAAGATACCTACACTACATCGAAGCCGAAATTTCTACATTTAATAATACACACTGCTTTAAAAATTATTGAGCTTTAATTAAACTGTTTGAACACTGTATTATTTTTAATATATAACATTATCCTAGGATCCTAAAAAATGGGACATTTTACATGTCCCATTTTTCCAAATTAGGACAACATTAATAATTGAACAATATTGTTAGATCAGTTACATCTCCATCCTATTTTATTCTGATAAACAGTAGCATTTATATGTGAATATAATAAATATTATGTTAATTAAGGTGATTTGGTAATTTCACAACTCAAAGACAAAATATCCGGTTTCTGCCACATTCATATAATTTTACTAATCCAGATGCTCCTACGAAACGAGCTACAAACGAAGCACAGTTACACAATTATATGCCAACGAGTTAACGAACACTTTCATTCATGGTTTCGTAAATGTCCAAATAAATCAATTTACAGCTCTATATCATCTCACTTGGTTAACACCGATCATAAAGTAGATAAATATAAAGCTTTCAGAATTATTTATCAAATATCGTCCAGTTTCCTGAATAGGGACAGGTGTCATTATCGAGGAAGTTGTGAGGATCACAGTTGACAATCGTAATCTTTGTATTCCAAATAAATTTGTAACACCTCTGTCTTCACCTTGATTAAATACGACTAAATATACGGGTTGTTGATAACTATCCACATCTTTATTCAGCTTGTTCTACATCATTTTGCTTTCACTCTCACTCTTTATGTTGTACATCTTCATTAATTTTATATTATTTGACTGTCTGATCCGCCCAATATTTTGCACACATCTATTGTTGTTTACATCCGGTTTTTATTATCATTATGTCTACTGGGCTCTCCTGTCAGCATTCTATCCGATTGTATATTTCACTGATTATGATTAATTCGATATAATCCATTTTGTTGTTATCAGTGACTCATATAAAATTGTTTAGATTAGTTTCATAATTTTTCATTATTTGTATATTAATACTACTGTTTATTAAAATGAAGCCTGGTGAAGATCAAAATGGAAACTGTATTGTTTGCTTATATGTGTTGTTTTGATTTGCGAAATTAATTTTCTTGATTAGTTACTAATGCTACATTTTGTTTAGAATTAAATAATACTGATTTCATACTTAGGTAGATCTCTTTATTGATGTGATAAAAAACAGTATGAACTATCTCTTTATCAAACTAATATGTTTTCATTTCGTTTAGTCCGATTCTCACCAGTTACCCATATCATGTGGCTCATTTTAATTTTGTTCAATTTTTCCGCATTAGTTATTTTAGCAAAGTATCATACATTTTAATATATTGTTTGATTAATTTTATTGGTGGATCAAATGCGAAAATTTCTGTTTTATTTTTGATCAAACTGGTTGACAATATAAAATACTGAGGGGTAGTAAATACCTAAGAAGAGATGATTATACATTGATTTATATTAAAGCTTACTTATAGTTTCTTCAAATATTCAATAACTTAGAAAACATTTTCAACTGTCTCAATATTCATTATTATTATATTAAGGATATGTCCCAAGTGTTTTATGCATTACACAATACTTGTTTTATAATATTATTACTAGTTAAGGTCATGTCGAAATGCTTTATTTTAACCTAATTTTTTCCACTGAATTAAATAATCTTTCAGTAGATAATCAGATTAACTGTAACACCAAAAGTATATGAAATAATACCTTTACATTCTGACCAGTTCAGTTTAACTTTTGTTCATGTTAACCTCTATTCTTAGAAGTAGTTCAGTAATTTATATATATTGTGCATCATGTTTGCCTCGTAATAGGTAATTAGATTAAAAATACTTCTATGATATTGCATGCTGTATTATAGTCAAATCTATCTTTATTAATTTTCAGTCTTGTTGATGAATAAGTATTATGGTTTTATGAAGCGGGATGGAAAGTGATTTAAAGCTTTCTATGAAGTACTTCATATCCATCCCAGGCTCCATTTTTCAGAAGCATTCGCAGGTTATCCACATCTCTAACCCATTCCTGACGTTTTATACTAATCAAATTATCAGGTACAAATTCAAAATAAAAAAATCTGTTTGTTTGTTCGTTTCTCATTATCAAAACGAACCTATCTGGATACTTATTGTTAGAATGATTGTTAATGTCACTATCAGTGGGTACTTCTTTTGATGTTTTTAACGTATACACCTACCATGAACAGATTTATCTCATGTGGTATGCAGTGTATAAACTAATAAACATTATGAATGAGTATGAAATTGGAGAATAGATTGTTGCCACACGTAATTTTAAAGCTCTGTTACAATGAGGGGGGTGGTAGTTAGAAGTTTTATGTTCTGTAAATTGGATGGTTTTGTCATAATGCTGTTATTGTACTAGTGATGTCGTCAACACATGCTTCAAACAAAGGTAATTCATAGGTCGATTACCAACTACATGTTTAGTAAAATTTTGGTTAGTATTAGTGTGAAATTTGACTACATAATTTCGAAATAGACAAATAAGTAGATATTCATTAAAGGGATTTGTGAAACTTTTAAAATATAAAATCTAAAATTAATATCATAAATTGATCTGAGTGACGTAACCAGTGAAAACCATAAAGCATTGGATAGCTGTTTCGTTCTAGTATGAAGCTCCTCAGCAATGAGCATCCCCGACCACATCAGGTATTCCAGTTCGAGGTTAACGCCTTACCATTTGGTCGCTGAGCTGTCTTTAAACAGTTGAGATTCCAAAGTCAGTAGATTTGAGACTCATTTGTACTACTTAAAACATATCCATCGGTAGGTACATACATCACACCCGATATTGCTGAAATTATACTGTAAAGTCGTCTTAAGAGGTAATTTTGAGTAACGTTTAACATCGCGCACCACTTCATAACCTGTTTTTTATCTTCTTATATGCATCCAAATAAACCGTAAGTTGCTAAAACTGACCAAATTGATGTTTGTATACCATCTCACTTGGTCCTGTATAGCGAGGTATAAAAGTTATTCGTTTAGTCTATTTGTTTGCATCATTCCAGAGTATTGAACAGCACTATTAAGCATAGGACTATAAAGATTAGTTATATAGTCCTTCCTGAAACACGTAACAGACTGATGTCACAGCTTTGGATCTATACTTTGGCATCATGTACAAAATTTATTCAAATAAGCCAAGATATGTACTTTTTGGCTAATGATTAACTTCAACATCAGGCTTCTGAAATTCTTTGGTTTTCATATTTTGTTGTTTTTGCCATTAATTTACGTAATATTGATTGTAAAGTATCCATAAGCTAATGAAAAACACCTTTTGCTGACGGCTTTGATAATTTGGTTGTGATCCTCATGGTTTTGGATACAATTAACTAATTACTTATTTCGGGTGCATTGTGGAGTTGAAAACCATACTAAAAAGGTTGTAAATTACTGCCTAATTTTTAATTGTATTCTAGTTGAACTCAGCTAGAACTAATCAACATGAATCACCTAAATGAAGGATACTGTGCTATTATCCTAGCACCTGCCATACGTTGCATATCATACAGTATACTTTATCAATGCTCTTTAATAATTACTTAATAATATAAATGACGATAAAATTCACCACTTTTTTTAACAAATTTCCTTAGTTCATTTAGTATAAGATCCAGCAATTTTATTTAGTCATATTTGGTTTAAAACCTTTCTACGAAAACTAAGTCAAAAACATACTTTTGCTCCTTTCAGTTATAATTTAGTATCTGTTATTTAAGTACTTATATATGTATAATGTGTTCATTATCTTATAAGTTGTACCTATTTTCTCTCAAGAAAATTTCCATGTTTTTTTTTAGTTTTACTACACTATTCGTAATGCTTCTCCTTTTTCGCTTTCCTTATCTTACATTATTCATCTATCGCTTTAACTGCATATCATTTGATGCAAATATTTTATGTATCAATTATCTTGTCTAACCACATACATGTTTATTTATGTTGTCTAATATATATAGTAAAATGCTATCGTGGAAACTATACTGTTTTGAACCATTCCTTATATAGTTACCGTGTCTTTTTCACTGCTTTGCCTTAGTTCAATCTACTTTATTTAAAATTTCCCTCTCTCCTTTTTTCTACTTTTATCGTATCCTCACTACGTTTTAATGAGTTATTCTATTACTGTACTGAGTAATTAATATAAGTAGAGAAATATTATTATAATTACTTACCTTTTGGAGTATGTGCGTGAGTATCTCTACTTGAAAATTGTAATCTGACCAAATTAATGAGTTGGTGAGAATCTTTGGAAAATATCTGTTTTTTCTCCTAGTTTGGTTTACTTTTTATTCATGCATCACATTTTTCTGCAGTATTTCGCAAGATATATATGCATAAGAATGCGCCTTTTCCTGTTGTCGATGCTCAAGACTATGTTTTATTTATCTATTATGGCCTACGTAATCTCTTAGGCTGATTTCTTTGGTATCATCATTTCATACCAAGCTTTCAATAACCGTAACTTATTAAACTGACACAATGGAAAACGTGAACCATTGCGAATGAATTCATTAGCGTTTGCACAAAGGGTAACTGTCTATACTCACTAGCTCAGCGAATAATTTTTTGAAGCTTGAACTGCAAGATACTGATCTCGAGTTTCTGTGTTACCACCAACACTATGAATTTTTAGCTGATTGATTACTGAGTCGTAAATAATAGAACGCTTATTCAATCGTAAATGTTGACTATCTTCTGCTGACCAAGTTGCAGTGTAGTCAATATTGTGGGTAATCCAGTATCACATGTTCTATTTTTTAGTGTAATTTGTGGGTTGAAGGCTATTGGTAAGAAGTTTTGAACCTAGGTTCTGTGTTGATTGATACTCGTCATTGAAGCATATCTTCTTTCTTAACAGAGTTTGTCTTCCGCTTGATTTTCTATCTATAGGTAATTTGACGAGTTTCAATGGCACATTCTCTTAGAAATTCTATCCGTAATATAAATAGGGGATGCATTAATTATACATTTAGGTTGATACTACCAACTTCCGATAAGTTTCTGTTTCACTTGGTATTAACGAGATACTATGAACACTTAGCTTACCCAGTAATAATTATTTTTTGTATAATATGCATTATTTATCCAAGTAATTAAACGATCGGAAGAAATTAATTTCAAAACCTTCGTTGTTTTCAAATAACAATAAACTGCTCTAATCGTTAAATAAGTTCCTTCATTACGACGTAGAATAGCATGTAATATAAGTACTTATCAGTTATCTTAGGTGATAACTGTAGCTCGAACAGTTCATATCACTTAATGTTTTTAATTTGAAATTTATCATTACGAAATATAAGTTTCATAATCGAAATAGTGTACCAGAAAATTGCCATTCGAATAAATATGTAATTGTCATTTGCCTGATTAATTATTTATAATGTTATTATTTATTTAATCATTACTTTTAGGTCATCTTCCACTAGCCGTGTTCTAAACACTGAATCATCAGCAATGTTACTTAGTGGTTTAAAACTACAAGAAAATTCACTGAAAAATAACCACGATAATCCAACAGTACATTCAGATTTTGGTCCTTCTATACGACCCAATAAAGAGGATGTTGTTTTTCGTAATCGGCCTCAAACAGATCCTTCACAACGACTTCATTTAGCAAGTAATCTACTAGCAACAGATTCATCTCGCTCCGTTGCAGTTGCCATCCCTTTTGGCGGACAATCAAATTCCGTAGGCTCTGTTGGATCCTACCAAATACTTCCTGAGGATATTCAAGCCTTAAGACAAAGAAGAAGTGGTTCAGCAGCAGGTCAAGTGATCATTACTGGAATGAATCAGCATGCCCAGATTTTTTCAGCAATGGGAACAGCTAGTTCTGGAACATATACAATAAATAGTTCTGTTTCTGCTGGGACGCCTACAGGCTCTGCTAGCCCAACAGGTAGTCCGCATCTTGACGATAAGCAGACTGTATCAGTCGCTAACTCCGATTACGCAGCACACATTGTCTGGCCAAATAAACTAAGTCTTCGCCCTTTATCTGTATCTAACATAGCACTTCCTAGACCTTCATCCGCCCCACAATCTGGTTGGCGTGCTTCACTGCCTCGACATATAATGCCAAATACATCGGGTATATTAATCGCTCAACCTAATGGTAAGCTCAATTCTACAGATATATATTGTCCGATCGAATATTCTGAGACTAATGATTATTTTACTAAGAATCACGATTAAGTCTTGGTTAGCTGTACGTTGTAAAATTTAACCAGGAAACGTTTGGAAAGATAAAGATCCTTTTTAAAATCACTTTTAGAATAGGTAATTATTTCACCTTTAATGGTTAGTGCCAAAACATCATTTGTAGAAGTAATGAATCTCATATTGATAATAGTATAAGGTAACGGAAAACAGTAATAGAGCCGAAGAATACATATTACACAGCGATGAAGTGCGTACACTTTGAGTAAGCATTCTTTTAATTGTGTACTTAAAAGAAGAAACGTTTCCCGTCGATAATTTCATTTAGGGATACTTTACGTTCAGATTTATAGTGGCGTGCTAAATATATTAGTTATTGTATACACACACCACTTGGGCCACTTAGATATTAGGCTACGGAGAGCAGTTATTATGTGAGAAATCAACTACAACTTATAAAACAGTACATGATACGATTACAGTTGATAGGTTAATAGGAGGCTGTCAATTAAAAGTATAAAAAAGTTAACAACCGGGCACTTAACAAACTCATGAAAAACAATAAGCAATATTCCCCTAAAAATATAGCATCTGAAGTTAGTCGTTTTCTCTTTCATTGTTTCCTTCTTAAGATTGATCTAGGCACTTTTGCTTTATTTTCCTTCCCATTGAGAAAACAAAACGGTTGACAAATTACAGCTATTTTAGAAAAGATGTACAACTAAATATTGTCTGGTCTTCCGTAGTTTCATTTCCGTCTAACCTTGTCTGCTTGTCTTTTAAAGTTTATCATAGTTGTATAATTGTCATAGTCGTAAATTAAAAGTGACGGCTGTCCGGAAAATGAGGTAGAACAAGAAGATGCAAAAGATTATAGTTTGTGTTTTTTTTTATTTCAAAGGTAGTTGAATGTAAAACTTTTATTTTCAGTAACACCAACTGGTCCAATGAATATTGCACTGATTGGAACAGACTCACATCCATCGATGCATGCATCACTTTTGCTTACATCAAAAAATCACTTTGATCCTAATCAGATAAATTCATCACAAGCAAGTAATTTACAAATTGGCACGACAACCGTTACAACACCAAATGTAGTCATGGCAAATAATGCCATTTTGTCTTCCAATTTAACACCATTAAGAGCTATTTGTGTACCAGTTCAACATCAACCAGTTCAACTTGCTCAAATTACACCTAGTGGTAATAAAGCTGTACATTCACAATTTAAACTACCGCCTGGTTGCACAATTCTTACAGGATCTGGTCAAACTTCAAATATTGCTGGTCGTATAATTTATGTTGATCGTGCTACTGGACAAGTAAGTAATATTCTTAACATAACATATATTTTCTTCTATCTAACAATGTATTTCTTATTCGTATATTTTTTTACTTCTTTAACATTTATTAGTATTCTTAGATCCTTTTCGTTTACATCTCTAAGCTGAGCAATTCTATGCAGTTTATAAACAGCTTGGACAATGTCTAATTCTTCCAAAACTCAGCGTTTAATAACCTTCTTACAGAGTATATTTCTCACTAACTAGTTCATTCAGCCTTTTTTGCTAAATATTCAAGTCTAACAAATACATTTCTTTGAAATAAACTATAATCTAAATCCGAATAACTTGAATGAATTATTTAAGTTAATACAAAATTAATTATTTGACTTTTAAAGAATAACAATAAAGGAAACTAATAAAGAATTAAATGGAAATTGTTCATTAAAGCTCAATTATAAATAATAATAATAATAATAATAATAATAGTCTGACAATCTAAGTTCGGGAATTATTTAAAAGAAAATTCGATTTCAGTAGAAGAAGCCCTGAATTGATTAAAATCAAAATTTCTATCTTCAAAAGAAAAAAAGCGAGACTGTGATTATATACCACCAGACTAATCTAATACATAGTTAAACATAGAAAAATGAATTTTAAAACAACATTAGATTTTTGAACATTGAAAATAAATTATTATTTGTTTAGAACATACCTCACCGACGAAAATGATGAAACGGTTTAGATGTATCACTCAGTAGTCTGATTTGAACTATTTTCCAGACTTTGACGAAGAAGAGATGAAATATAATTGAATATCCACTGTTTCTTCTGAGATCGTATGGCTGTATATGATGCGGAATTGGTTACAAGGTGTGTGATTGAGTGTTGTGACTTTTATTGAATATCATTTTGACATCATGAACTGGTCTAAGACATTCACTAACAATCAGGAAGTACTGGATAGCTGCCTCTTCTTAGTATAAAACTCTTTAGAAGTGTGCATCCACGACCCCACCAGGGATCAGATCTAGAGTTTTCAAGCTTTGCAGCAAACGCTTTATCATTAAACCACTGAGCATGCTTTAAACTGTTGATATTACTAACCCAGTCAATTTGCGATATGTTTGCCCAGTCCCATCCACTGCCATCAGCTGGCAGCTTTTTCACACTTAACATGATTGAACTTCACTGGTAACGTCTTTTTACTAGAACTCTAGGAATTGTCACAAGAAGTTAGTCACTAGTGACTTGATATTGACTGAAACTGAATGTTGTAAAGATCGTTGAATGTTAATTTGAAATACGAATATTTTCATCACTAATAGTATTTATCAAAATATGTGCATTGTACAAAGTGATAGATTATATGTAAGGCATTCAAACTCAGAATAATACTTTACATTAGTGACTAATCAGTAAGCAATCAGTTTATATTAGTTATTGTATGTGTAAATAAATTGATAATTGAATAACATTCTTTTACTCGTTTATAATGACTCTTCAATAAATCATGATTCTGGTTAGTTGAAATTCATTTATGTTACTAAACATGTAAATAAACTATTGAATTATTAAGGATGGTTTAAAAATTGCTTAACTTTTAACATCATTTACTGTACAATATAACCAGAACTATTTATGTCTTCTATTGTTACAGAGTATTTATGTATTAGGCTAAATGTTCATTTCTAACCTCAATTAGTGATCATGCGATTAATCACAAGTAACCATTGAATTCAATATTCAACTCGAAATAATAAAAATATATAGAATATTTAAGATTTAATCTAATTACAAATCATTTACTATAATGTGAACTTATACGTTTCAAAGTTTTTTACATTCAGGATCAAAATGATCGCGTCTGTATTGTTTTATCTCACGGTAGTACATGTTCGTCGACTTTTATTGATTAACAATTGTTAACCAATAAATAAAATCCTTTTACATGGCCATATTGCCTATAAAATAAGATCTCTTAATGTATGTAGAAGTTGGGTTACTTATTTGACTAATTTGACTTTTTGTCTTAATATAAAGGTCTCTGTTTCAACAAATATGAGATTACTTTAGATATAGCTGTTTTAATGTTTAATAAATATGTTTTATTCAGCAGTTTAAGTTGCTTTTCCATTGATTAAGTGGGTGACTGCAGCAGAGTCGAATGAAAATTTTCTTTAAATTGTCATTTCAATTGCCGGCAAACTTTTTGAAGTGTACCGTGACTGAATACGTAAAACACAAATTTATTCAAAGTTTGTGCTTTAAAAAAAATCTTCAATTTAAATCATACTCATTAACAAAATGAATAGAAAAACAACCTAATGTGTTGTGTATAACTCATTTACAGCATAATGAAAAATATTGAAACATTTAAAACTCTAAATGTTAAATAAAGCAGTTACTAACATCTCCGATTAGTATCCCATAAAAAGCCACAAGCATAAGTTGAAAATTTTCTATCAATATCTTAAGCTTGAAAATCCAATTGAATATTACTCAGGTATCAATCTGTTAACTTAAAGTGATCCATTGACCCAAAAATGCATTGATGTCAATACTTTGATTGACACAGTGTTGAATATTTGGAAAACTTCACGTTTATTTACAATTTCCAATATAAAATTTGCTAACAACAAACTTTAAGCTTCTTACTAATCAGCTCGTAATATTTAGCACTTAAAGTCGATTTCCCTAAAAATCAAAAAAACTTAATATTTATACACACTCAGCGTTGTTAAGGCAATATGCAAATTTGATCACACGGTTCGCTTCTAAATAAGAACAACTTCAGTTTGCAATTCTTTTGACCCAATGATACACAATCGTTCCTATTTATATCGTAATTGAAATAATCATGTCTAACATGGTGAATCAGCACTAAGTACTAGATAATCATGACATCGATCATTATTGTGTGATCACTCTATCAAAATATCTCAGTCTTACTAGAGGTCAGTTGCCGGGTGAATAGTTTAGTGATAACGTTTCACATTATGAAAGCAAGTGCGTAGGTTAAAATCTTACCTAAAAGTAGCATCAATTTTTACTACATTGCAGGTTTACATATTATTAAAAAGTGTTTAGTAGAACAAATTCTACGTTCACAGTTTCGTGTTGACTATCTTCTACCATCAGACATTAGGAGTTGCTCAATGTTTTATGCGATACCTATAATCATTTTTAATAACAATAATATATTGTGTTATATGTCAAAGTAAGAGGATTATTTATTAGTAGTATGTTGAGATTACGACATCTCAAAACGTTAACAGATCTGTTTACTAAAGATAGAAAGAGAGAGATAAAATAAAGTTCGTAATATTTACACATCATATTTATTGTTTCACTTGTTAATACATCAATTTATTGTTCAGTATTTGTTGGTCTATTCATGAAACTTCTTATGCAAACTACAGTAATTGAGCAGATGTAAATTTTCTCTTACGTATTTTTAGTTGAAACTGACTACTTATTATTATTGTTTGCTTTGTATATTGGTACGCTATTATTATTTGAATTAGCTATTAGTTATTGCTGTTCGTCTTTCTATTTCTCCGAAAGATTTAAACTGTTCAACATCTTTTAAGTACAATATGATGTATTTTATTTTATTTCTTCTTTGTTCATTTTGAGGCTTATAGGAAACAACCCTAATTACTATTATAATCTTCGGTCTCTAAGCTAACGTAACGTGATGTTGTGCTTTCATAATAAACCTCAACAAAATATCTATATAGATTGTGATATCTGTAAACTAAACTATTATCATTTACAAGTTTACAAGGTTCTTTTTGTCCAATAAAATGATTCCATATTTGACAATATGTGTGCTAATCTTATTTCCTCCTCCCCCCTTTTTACGATATGTATTTTTCTTACTGTGGTTGATCGAAGTTCTATACTCAATAATACTGCCTTGTGATCATTTTGATAGCCCGGATAAAATTAAAAACATCGTTTTCTACCAAACTTTCTGTTAGTGTGGCCCATTTCATTAGGTTCAGCGTATTTGATAGTGAATTTTACCTGTAACCACTGGTTGAATACGTTGAGTTGCATTGCTTACAGTCGATATCCAATGATTTAGAAGTATTACACCTCTATCATGAATATAAGTATCCATTTATACCTAATTTCATTTCACTCTGTATTATGGAGTCGAATTCTTAACGTTTTGTTGTTTTATCGTTATACTAAATTATTTCGGTTACTTTGTCATTCATCTAGTCGTCTTGATATGGCTTGATATCTTGATTTAAAGTATATTAGCACCAGGCTGTACACTGATTACGACTTACTAGCCTCTTCCTATTCTAATAGCCTTATAAGTCATTAATACTAAAAGTCAATAATCTGAAATGTATAACATTTAACAAATAAATTAATCATGAAGATAATCGGATTGCTTTGAAAATAATTTGATAACATTCATCCGTCAGCCACTTAAATACCACAGTTTTCAGATAAGCAGACTGGAAATTTAAGAAGACGCAGCAATAATGTATTTGTTATGAACCACTAAAATTTACAAATTCTTTGATAATAACTGATCATGAGTAAACTACCGCGCTGAATTTACTTTACAGAGGAAATACCAAGTGTGTTTATAACCATTTGTTTATAACCACTTTTAACTGTTGAAAACGCTATACAGTTATTGTTTCTATTTAGTGGTAAGACCTTTTTTAAGATTGAAACAATATAAAGTAACTCTTAATGTTCAAGTGATGTAGTCGATATCAGTTTATTTGAATTATTGCCTGTAGTTTAAATTGGTCCATAAAGTAGACACACATGACTCTGGTAACGACTCATCCGATATAGTATAGTTCATTTACTCACTATACGTTGTGTATTCAGCTCTTAATCATACAGTTTGCTTGAGACTTAGTGACACTACCAGTCTTTTCACACTATAGTGAGTAGATTGAATTTGGATTGTGGTTTTCAGGTAAGATCCGGTATGCCTTTTTCTTTATATGACACTCGTCAGCTAGGTGTACCTAAATTCCAGTAATGATACTAACACTGTGACTCGAATACCCTTGTAATATCATCTGTGCTACTAAGTTCATAAAGCCGAACTTGTTTAACTGGTATGTATATATAATTTATGAATAATTGTATCTAATTTACATCAAACTTGTGATCTAGCACTATATCAGAACAACCCACTGAGGATATATACATCACAGCAGAGACAGGTCAACAAAAAGTCCTTAATATCAATAAGAGGAAGCTGCAATCACCTTCAAATTATGTAATAGGTGAAGTTGGCTTTAAACGTATGATTCTTTGTTTAAGACTAATGAGTACCACTGCTCCACTGTAATGCACAGTTATTAAATAACATGTAATTTTTTCACTATACTATACTGCACATTGTTTATATACTTCATATTTTGAGGGAACACTATTAACAATAATGCAACCGATTTACTATTCATCTCAATTCACATTTTGAGCAAACATTATTTATACATAACAATAAATTAAGATATTTAGTAGTCGAACATAATGTGTTCTACCACAAGTACTGGAACACTAAGTGGATTGTTTTAAGTGTCATCGCACTTTAAATGGTAACATGCGACAGATGAAACATAAATAATAAAGTGCATTCTAAAAGTAGAAATGAATTTTATTAACAATGGCAATAAGGATTAAGATTATGTAGATACAACGCATCCACCTATTCAAATAAATAATAAGGAATATATATATATATGTATATATATATATATATATATATATATGTAATTTTGCATGTTAGTGTGTTTATGTCTATGTCGAAACATTATATTCTCTTTAGTGGGTAAACTTAATTTTTTCTTGCTGCATACATTCCATATCTTCTATTCACCAAACTAATTGACGATTTTCCACATCAA
The DNA here is from genome assembly GCA_034768735.1 of Schistosoma mekongi. Taxonomy (NCBI): domain Eukaryota; kingdom Metazoa; phylum Platyhelminthes; class Trematoda; order Strigeidida; family Schistosomatidae; genus Schistosoma; species Schistosoma mekongi. The sequence goes on from CM068306.1 coordinate 27,765,321, forward strand.
TCGTTTTATGTTGACTGACTGGTATTTGATCAAAGAACAACTTGCTATATGATTGTTTCTCAACCGTACATTCAACCTTAGATTCTGTGTGAATACCTTCAATTTAATTGATGATATATTGGAAAATAGGCATTAATATCTACCCAGTATCTCATCATCATTGTTGAAGTGTTAATACACAATATTGATAACTTATATATTACAGGTTAATAAATTATCATCTCTAACAATATAATGATTATTTTCGATAGATTGGTTGGATTAAATTTATAAAGGTCCGACAGTTTCTCCAAATCTTTCCCTTATTTAGCTCCTTATTTAACTAGTTTACATATTCTGAAGATATATATATAATTTCCACAATAAGTCCATTTACTCAAGGGTTCAAACAAACTGCGTTTGCTTGTAATTAATTAGATGAGTGATGCATCATGATGTTCTGTAGGAATTCATTGATAACCCATTGTTGTTTCGAAAAGTGGATTTAACTATCCGAGGTGGGAATACAGGTAAAAAAAATTCGAAACAACTGCTTCATACCGATTACCTCCAATAATAATTAGTTTCTTATTCTTGAGTCCATATTCCTGCCTTACTTTGAATTTTTAGTTTTACAGTTTAGAATTAATTTAAGCTTTAAAGTTAGTATGTTAGTTGTTTGTATTCCTTACAAAGTGATGTCGGTTGAGTACCACTGAAACCCGGGGGGGCACTGAGAAATTATGTCGTGCTGGTATGAATTTTCCCATCAGGGTGCATTGAATGCAAAAAAATAAACTTGATGCCTATATCCATAAAACCACTTTAATAAAACTAGTATGTCAGTTATTGATATGTATCCTATCAATTACACAGAAACTGTCTTTATGAAGGCCTATTCAATTAAAAACTAACTATAGCCTCGGAAAATTTTTTAATTCGATTTTGTAATACTCCAAGGAGAAAACTATTTACACTTATATTGTTATGATTAGAGTGAAATCATTAATCTTAACTTCATACATGTATTCATTATTCTGAGATAGATTAATCAACTTTACACAATAATGATTTATCCCATAGATAATTAGGTATCTACTGAATTTACATAGAATTTTATAATGAAATACTGATTAACCATTAAAAGATAATTAGTCTCATTTTGTCTAGATCCTAGTACTTAACGACTTTTTTGGCAACCTCTTCCATGAAGAATCCCAAGGCAGTATCCCCTAGTGAATTACTATAATCATACTTTATTTTTGGTAAAGGACAGAAAATTGTAAGTTTTAATGCCTATCAACACAATGCAAATAACTAATGCTGAAATAGAGTAAAATTAAAGATTGAAAAACTTATTTTTTTTATAAAAAATAAATTAATCTCAGTCAACGTTCTATCTTTTGAAGTTTCCAGACTAGTATTTCACGTTTTCAATAACAAAAAATTTCCATCACTTAATTTACATAAATTAAAGCTTAGTCTAACTTGGTTACTCAAAAGTGATGTAAATTATCAAGAAAAAAAAATATTGGTTAGCAGTTAATTAATGCACAGAACTAGTGATGTGTTCTCAGAAAGTAGTTATTGTCTTTCATCTCTACCATATTCAGTTGTTTTGATGTTATATAGTTGAGGGCCCACCAAATGAATGTGGATTTTATATTGGTTGGCAGTTAACATTAAGGTGTATTCATAATCTCATAAAAAGTTGATGATGAATGGAGTTTGCGACTGGAATGAATACACTTGATAGTGCTTTATTCTTTGCGATAAAATGGTTCGATTTAGAAGCTTTCATATTAGGGAGTTTGTGTCGATAGGTAACTGTCGCAAATTGACTGAATGGGAAATATCAACCTTTAGGAGCCGACTCAGTGGTCCAGTGGTAAAGCGTTCGCCGCGGAGCCAGAGGGTCCTGGGTTCAATCCATGATAGGGTTGTGGATGCGCACTGCTGAGGAGTTCCATGCCAGGACGAAACAGCTGTCCAATGCTTCCAGGTGATCAATGGTTATCTGATTCAGATCAGTTCATGATATCACAAAAGCTTTCATATGTTGTTCTGAACATCATTACCTAATTCATGTAAAATTGGAGAAAACCTTAATGATAGCAGTGAAATATTTGCCATTAATATTGCCCGCCTCCCCCCCCCCCTAATGACCTCGTTATTTACTTTCTCCCAACAGCATTTTTCTAAGGAAAGTCAACAAATAAACTTATAATCCTTTTCTTATCATTGAAGAAAATAATTTACTGAATGCTAAGTACAATCCGTTTCAAAATAATATGTGTATATCATTATAATCGGAAATAGAATAGCTCAGAGAACGTATTGAATTTAACTGCTTTATTTTGGATAAACATTGAAATATTTCTTCAATTAACTAACAATCACTGTTTTATAATTCAATATTCTATTGAATTTCAGTCTTACATTCCAGTGCTGACAAATGCCTCAGGTAATTTAAACCAAGTGAGAGAGTTAGAGAATAATATATCTTTGACCATGAAACAACCTCAATTTGCTCAAATTGCCACATCTTTAGTACACACAGGATCCCCACCACAACAACAACAAGCACAACCGATTTGCACTACAAACAATGAAATTTCATGCGGTCAGTCTGATCAACAAAATACAGCACAAACTTCTAATACTTATAGTAATATAAATTCCGTACCGCCTGATGTGACTAGAAATGTTCACACAGTTAGTCGACGACTTGGACCTCCGCCACCAGCACCTGAAGTAAGTGACGCTTTTAGATATCTGTATGAATCAATCAATTATTTATGTTTCGTCATTATAGTCATGTTTAAAAGTTTCTAATCCTGAGGTTAATTAGGATACGTCTAACGAAGAATTATAAACAAATCTCATCATAAACTAATAAGTTTAAGGAATAGTTGTCGTTATTTCAGTCGTGAATTACGCATTGTTCCACACCAAATATGACACTCAAAAATTAAATCAATTTTCTCAACTCATTTCAAACAACAAGTATAATAAGACATTATTACGGAGCTCATTAGTAAGGACTTAAATAGTCTTATTGTTGATATTCAAGAATGAATCCTATTCACTCCAACAGCCAACGATTAACAAGAAAAGATATGTAAATAGAATTAATTCTGTGTAAATATGCTAAAATACTGTCTTGAATGCCAACAAGCGGGTAATTTCGTTGTACGTATTAGTCATAGAGTTATCTTGTTGAGTATAGGTAAAAACCATGGAGTACTGGATGGTCTCATACAATTACGAAAAGGCCGTCTATTGCTGTTTGTTTTTTTGGCACCGAACCAAGACCAATCTGGGAGTGATACAAAAAACGAAATTCAAAGCTTATATTAATTATTTTACCTATAAAGACAATGGAAACTTTACGATCAGATTTTCCTGCTCATAGAAAGCAACATCACCTAGATTCTAGCAAACGTATATTCATACGACTAATATTATTATTATATACCGTAATAGTAATTAGTACTTTTGTAGTCGACCAAAAATAAGAGTGAGTTTGGAATTTATAGATTGGACATCATTATCTTTGGAACCGTCTTAGTATATTGGACATAAATCATATACGTATATGTAAAAGAACTTATACCACTCCTTGCTCTATAACAATAATGATAAATTTAGATTTACTCAATGAGAATAGATAATGCTCGTTTAACTAATCAGAATAGATTAATGTTGTATGGTGTGAGTCAAGTTGTTTTTACATTCAAGTAGAGAGAAAATGATGCTTTGTTTTGTTAACTAATTGTATTACTAAAAGCATTGGCTAGATTTTTAAATCAAATATGAACAGTGTATAATGGGTTTGAAAAGAAATGATAGAGATTACTATTCAATTAAAAAGTGAGAGGGGAAAGGAGATCAAGCATGTGACTTCGAAATCAGTGTTGTTTGGTTGTGACAATGCGAATAATATTAGTTAATTGGAATGCTAAAATCTGTTTTAACATATTTATCAGTTGATCTCCACTGCTGAACCAGCAGACAAGACACAAAACTAATAGATTATCTAAAGCCTACTAATGCTGTTCATACTGAAGTCTAAGGCTAGCGCTTTATACTTCAAACGCCTACTGTTTATTCATTATATTACTAATTCTATATAACTACACTAGCGTATTTAACGTGTATTATGTTTATTCGTATGGAATGGTAATTATCCCGCTTAGTTATGGTAGCGAATTAAACACAGATTAATATCGGTTAGGTACCAATCAAAACCATGGAGTACTAGACGGCCATTTTGTCCTTGCGTCGGACTCCTCAGTAGCGCGTACGGTCGATTCCACTACTAAATCGGACCCAGGACTTTCAGGTCTCTCAAGCAACACGTAACTATCAGCACCATTGAACTGGCATACAATGGCAGTATACCCACTTCTATTGATTTGTGATATAGTGCGTTGATCAATTAATGCCACCAATGAAAGTTGTCTCTCTCACCCTCCCTGACTTTTCTGAACTTCACCAATCACGACTTCCCATTAAAACTTTAGGAATATTTTGAAACTAGTCACTAGTGAGATGATTATTGTAGCCGGTTTGAGGTTATCTTGAGCAGCTTTAAATAACAATATTTAGGTTATATTTTTATATACTTACTTTCAGGTTTTCATAATTCAGAGCATGTATCTTGAGCAGCTTTAAATAACAATATTTAGGTTATATTTTTATATACTTACTTTCAGGTTTTCATAATTCAGAGCATGAATAGAGTGCTTATTGATTAAGGAACACTTAGTGGTTAACATTTTAATTCTATTTTATGCACACTAGTTATGATAACTGGGGTTATTAATAGCTATTAATTAATATTAAAAAGTTGTTGACAAATTAATTTATGATTGCTATTGAATTAATTGACTAGAAAATTATTGGAATAAAAGAAGTTTCAAGTACACTTATTTCAAGATTTCATGATATTCACGTCTACTAATTTATAAAAGTATATAAATTGCCAAGTATGGTATCGCGTACTAATTCCAGGTAGAAAAGAAAAAATTAAGTCCACTCATTGAGTGAACAACACTCAGAATACTCTTTTACAGAAAATGATTATTGGATGGCATCAGAAAACAAAACTTCCATGCTCTATTTAGATGACGATGATTATATCAAAATGGTATGAATATTTATAGAACCCATTAGACATCCTCTGTCAATCAGCTATCTAAAATGAGTCTGATTTGACTGTGTGTGCAGCTTAAAAATTTACTATTGTTATAAAATGTATGTTTTCCCTAATTTACTGAATGACTTATTTTCCAGATAATGTATATATATATATATATATATATATATATATATGCATTTAACCAATATGGTTATCATATTAGATATCTTTGTCCTAAATAAATTTTATCACTATTCTGTATTTGATAATGAAGTGTTTTTGTTCTTGTCTCATCTTATCTGGTAACCTTAATTTTTAATCATCATGATATGGTGTTAAGTCAGTTGAGGTCATTTATCTGACGAGCAATATTTCGAAGAATGAATGAAAAGCAGACTAACAATGGAAAACACCAATTTTTTGTTTATTTTTCTTTTCTCAAGTAATTATGAATCATAGTAAGATAAAAAAGGTTCGTAAAAGTGAGAAGTGAAAATGAAAAACATGACGAGAACGACAAAAACAGAAAATTAGACTGAAAGATTGAAAATGGAATTAAGCAAATTTGTGATCATTTATAACATCCTTGAGCTTCAATGAATAATATTCAAGGGATTATATAATTTGGAAAAGAAACAATATTCCAGAGAAATAATCTCCAATTCCTGTTCTTTTTTCGTAATTTTATATTTTGTATTAGAGTTTCATCTTGTAAGTTATTAGCGGTGTTTATTACATTCAAAATGATGAGAGATTACTGTTATTATAAGAACACTAAATAGTCTTTTGGATGCACTAACGATTCCGTGAAAAGAATATTTAAAAACTACACTAATAGTTGAACATACATTAAGTGCAAATTATGAAAGTAGTGGAGCAGTGACTCGGTGGTTAAGGCGTTCAACTTATAACTACTAGTTTCTAGGTTTCAACTTCACGTAGCCTTCTTTGATTGGTCTGGTGTCACTAATCCTCAACACCTAAAACGTGGTTAGAAAACAATTATGTGGTTGTGTACCAAAAGGTAATAGAATGAAGAACATTGTTGATTACTTCTTATCAATTGTTTATTAACCTATTAATTCAAATTGATTTTATATACCCAATTTCACTGTTGAATTTGTACATTACACTAAAGTGCTCTGTATATCTTTTCACGCCATGAAGCTTTTGGTACTTTCTCAATTCATTTTGTAAAATGTACACTTTCACTAAAATTTCTGCTTGAGTCGGCTTTAAAAGCTTTTCACTATGCACCATTTTGGATTATTTTATCAAGAATGTAATTACCAAATCAGGAGCTATTAACTTTTAACCTGAGTAATGATTTAAGCAAACGCTCTAAACACCTACCTAGATCTTACAAATTATTTATCCAGAGTTGGGTTATGACAATTTCATAATCGACATTTTACCATATAAAACTTTTCTTCTGACAGTCAAAAACGACCAAACTTTAGTAAATTTATGGGTTTTAAAATACTTTTAATAAACTTACGTATAAAGCTGTGATTCATTAATTGTTATTTAATGTGAACCGTACATGTATTTCCATGTAAGCATTTACTATTATTTAATTTATTCTTTTATTTTAGCGAAGAGACAGTGTTCTACAAAAGACTATGGAAAATATTAATCAAAATTGTATTACTGAATCTCTGTCTTTATCTACAGAACTTCAGACGTACAGGTCATCACCATCTGCAGTAAGAGATCAGTCAGATTCACAAGGTGAAGAAGAAACGTCGGATTCCCCACAAAATTCACAAAACTTAAAAGAACAGTCGCATCCTTTAGCTATGGGTATAATAACAGGACCGAGTGGTCTTCATTTAGCTTCATGTTTAAATTTAGCGGCTAGTGGTAAAAGTGCACTAAGTATAGCAAATTTATATAATGATAAAGATGGTTCAGATATTGATAAAGTAAGTGACAACGAACAAAGCCTTCCACATCGTTGCTTGAATTCATTACATCGACCACGGATACTTTCGTCAGCTAGTGCACGTGGATCCGATGCAGAAATAACAGATGATGATCATCATTCTGTGTGCAGCCAACGAAGTAGTACCACACGTTCTGTGTCACATATTTGTCGTCATGGTCATAGGCATTATTATCGTTATAATCACAATCAAGATAATCGTCAAAATCGTGCCCGTTGCTTCTCAGCAATAGATCCTTACATGGTGTATAGTCAGGATGGTGAGGAATCAGATAAGCCAAATCCCGTCACTATTAAACAAAACTCGTATCAGGCAGAGAATCAAACAAATCCCCATGGTGTACACTCAAAGCCACAAACGTTTCGTCGACTTGTAAGTTAAAAGACCACCATTTATGTACTAAATAACTTTCACCCTATAGTATTCGCTGGCTGTAATATATCACAAATTATGGTAAAAATTTTACGACTGAACAACCACCCAGTTGTGCTGATGGTTTGGTGTTCACTAAGAAACATTTAGGTCCTGGGTTCTATTCCTCGTAGGTTAAGTGTGTGAACACTCGCAAAGACCCATATTATGACGCAACAACTGGCTATTTAGAGCTTCTTGGTTTTCATGGCTACCGAACCGACATCATTCTGTGATAAATACAAACTGTAACCTTGTGGTTTGGTAACACAGAGCTTAACCTCATATTTATTATGTTACTCTTAAATTTGAAATTAGTAAAGATAATAATTGTCAAGTAATCAGTTAAAACTGTGAACTACAATATCCTTCAATTTGATTTAACAGTGTTATCTGCTAATAACTAAGTGAATGTACAAACTATTTACGTGTGCCTTAGAAAGTTTGTATATGAGTACAATTCTGCTTACAATTATTTAAGGTCGGATACTCAGGCTTTGTAATTGTAATTAGGAATATTCACTAAAAACACCCGTACCGTCGTGGTTACTAGATACATATATATATATATATATATATATATATATATATATTAGAAGAATTCATTGATTACCTTAGTATGGGAATCCTTATGAGTGCCCATCCATTACTCTACCAGTGATCCAAAGCGAAACTTCCTGTCTTCAGGGAGAGCGCTTAACCCTTAGACCATTGAGTTGAAATCTAGTGGTTTGAATTTTTAACGTCAACTAAATTTCAATATTACATCGCTCCACATTCGACATGATTGAACCCAATTGGTCACGTTTTATCACTGGGACTCCAAGGAGTTACTCACCGGTGGCATTCGATGAAGTCGCGCAAATATATCGTGAATTGACTGAGTTAGAAATATCAGCCGTTGGGACCATGTTCAGTGGTAGAGTGGTAAGATATGCGCTACATAACTAAAAAGCCCCGGGATCGATCTTTGATAGGGTCGTGGAAGAGCACTGCTAGAGAGTCTCATACTAGGACGAAACAGCTGCCCAGTACTTCTTGGTTATCAGTGGTTGTCCGTTTGAAACCAAATCATGATATTAACTTTCTTCTGTTAAAATTTATGGATTCCAAATTTGTTCGAAATATTATTTAATTGTGATAAAGACTGGTTAGTTCACAATGATATTCTTGAACTTATTATTATTATTATTACTATTATTATTGACATAGCGAATTTTGATGCATTTGTTTATCTGTATAACTCCTTCTCCGACACACACACACACACACATTCACGTGTGGAATGAAAACTCTCCCTCATCCCATCTCTATTCATTATCATACTATCAAAAAATAGCATATTATGTCGCCGATGATGTTGTATATATTAGATTAGTTTTAATTACTAACATTAATATTAACAATATTTATCTGTTAGAGGAAGACTGAATGAACTAAATAAAATGAAACGAAATTTCATCCTGTTTTAGTTATTACGAAGAGAAAAAGTAAAAGAAGAGAAAGAAGCAGTCAATTTCTAAATTAGATTTTCTCTAATTGTATAAAAGGAAATCCCATTGAGAAATCCATAGTTGATTTGTGACTAGTCTAAGAAAGCAATATCGATTTATTATGACTACTTACAGTGCTGCTGTTATTATCATTATAGTTATTTCATTAAAACAATATGACTCATTGAATATTAGTTGTAAGTCAAATTTTATAGTAACAATTCAAACTAAGTAAATAGAAAATGTACTATATGATTTTTCTTTCTCATGATCTTTATGTACCGTTAGTTCTAAAGAGCTTGAAGTTTACTATCACTCTGTTATATTAGTTAAATAACTATTTAATATCAGGAAGTATTATACAGTTGATTCACCATAGTTGTGAACAACTAAAACTTGCATTAAGGTGATATGCTGGGCACCTAATGAAGATTGACTACCTTCGAGAACTGTGCTTAAGAACATTATTTCAATTATTATAGCTGTGGACAATATATTCATTTCATTTATATAACTGTTATGTTCCCCTTGCCCGGCCCTTCCGTTTAATATATTTACTCTTAGTATATTGTTTATTACTATGAACTACAGTTGCTTAGTTGTGTACAAGTTGTCCCCATTAACTATCACTATTTCCTTTGCTCTGTGTCAATGTTAGATTCTTGATTGGTTTACTGTGCGGTCTGGTTTTATGTATATATAAAGGCATGATCAAAATATAGTACGATCTCGGTTCTCTGTTCTCCGTTTTCTGTTCCAAATTCCCAATTCTGGTTCTTCTATAGTCGGCCTGGGGGGGGTGAGTGGGCTTAGGTCAGTCGCGCACTGTCAATTAGGCATACCTCATTGGCATTCGCGTCTACCAACCAAAACCCTCTCTTTCTTCACGTCATAATATAAGGATTTAATCGGAAATCAGATATTATTGGCAATTTTTAACCTACAGAATTTTACAGTTGTATCCCATTAACTTATTTTATGCATAGTTTATTTATCAGTGAGCATATTTCGTCAAATGATTTCAATTTCAAAATTGTTTTTCTTCATTAAAAGAAACTAAATAGAGTACTGTACACAAATACTTAGTTTCAACTAGGAACTACATGATTAAGTGTTTATTCATAAAATAACAAGAAATCAACCATGTATTATAGTATAACTTATGTCAGTTTAAATGACAAATTGTTTTATTAGCATGCGTAAACATTTATTTCTCAACTATCCACGACATTATGTGCTATATAATCACTATAAAATGTAAAACATTGATTGTTTCATTAATCAATCTGTAGAATTTCATTGACAGACTTAATGTATTACAATTTACATAAATAAATTAGTAAGTAAAGTCTTTTAGTTTCGTCCAAATCGATCGTGATTAGTTTTACAGAAATAACATTTCCCCTCCCCCCACTGCCGACAAGCATTTCATATATATACTTTATGGTCTAATAAATTCTGCATCTTGAGCTCCTTTAAATCCGAGAATGCGTAATTTATGTTGACATGAATGGGTTTTGGTATGAATATAATAACCTTTTTGGTAGCGTGAAAGCCTAAGCTGGTACCTGGTGCTATTTATCACCTCATTGCTGTTTGGCTACATTACTAATTTGACTACGGAATAGAATAGTGTGTATAAAAACAAGCAACCAACGCTCGTCAGTGAATTGATGGTTAAATAATCAAGAAATCAAATCAATAGTTTATTGTATTATATATTCCCTCCAATGTTTAAGCTTACACTGATTGATCAACGAATAGAATTCAATGTAAACGTTGTCTAGTCCTTAATGCTGGTGGAATTTTATCCATCGAAATGGAGTGTCCATTAATCAAGATGAGTTGACATCATGTTAAGTATGCTTGATATTTGGTAGTTGAAAGTAATCTATGAGAAATCCTGGGACTAGTAATATAGTTATAGACAACGAAACTGGGTGATGCTATTTCCAATCCCAAATGGAACATAAATTTGGTAAAGATTAGTGTATACCCAATTGATAAATCCTAACTAGCACAAAACTTGATTCATGATTTCTAACCGAATGTCAAATAATAAATATTGAATCTCATTTATAAGTCACTGTAAAAATGTACTTATTTTCTTCCTTTGTAACTTTTTTGTTATATAAACATAAACTTATTGATGCTTTATTCTCCAAAAAAATGTTGAAACTGGTTAGAATTAAATAAACATAAACTTATTGATGCTTTATTCTCCAAAAAAATGTTGAAACTGGTTAGAATTAATGGATAAAAAGTTCTTATTTACTCTTCAATGACTTTAATAACTATTTAAGGTAAAATGATTAAATCACCTGGAAAAAACACTAATTTCCTATTACAGTAATTATAAATCAATGAAGGTAGGTTAAGATATGGTAGAATATACACTCATGGTGGTTAACATCGTATCATAGTAACTTAGATTAAAAGATAGAAGAAATTTAAAATTCTTAAACGACCTTTAAGATTCGCTTAATTTGTAACTAAATTGTTAGATGCCCTCAAATCATGTATTCTTTATAGTAATTAGTATTACTTTTTCCCTAAGTAATTTCTTATAATGATTATTTAATGAATAACTTGAAGTGGTCTAGAATATTTTTAGCTTGAGTATATAACATAAACGATATCCCATTCTTTGAACAAAATCCATACTAAAATATTTCACGAATCACGTAACCAGAGGTCAACTGGACAAAACATTTCACAATACACATAAAGATAACATAATTTTTAAAGACCTAACTAGTCAGAAGCAAAATCGTCAACTGACTTAGCACTCATAAAATGGCAAACTTACTTCTACTTGAAGTAGGCATTGATAATGTAGGGCAGAATGACAGTAAACTACTCAATCTAAAGGATACAGCTTCATTATTACAGTAATTATTACTTGATCATTTATTTCAATCCAGATAATAAATTTATCAACTCACTAATCGTAGAATAAAAATAAAAAAATATTTTTATTTCTATTTTAAATGTTGTAATTTATGTGTTTTAATCGTCTACTTTTTGTTCAATTTGATAAAATGAAACAATGAAGATTGTCACGAATTCGCTATTCCTCTTCATGAAAAAAAAACTAAATTTAAAGTGAAAATTAATAATCAATGTTATATTCATCTACTTTCCAGCTGGTTGATTGAAATTTGATATTAAACACTATTTACTTGATTATGTCACAGATCAATGCTGACAGGGTACCATTGAAAACCATGGAGAACTGAGAATTTTACCATTGGATGCCAACCCAGGGGTGCAGATGATTAGGCTTTCGCAGTCAACCTGAAGCCCCTGATGCGGAATCTGGGGGGCACACTGCTGAGGAGTTCCACACTAGAACGAAACAGCTGGCCAGTGCTCCCACGTTTACAATGGTACCATGCCAACATCAACCTATGACATATTCAATACAATAAATAACTGGTCTTCACAAAAATAACCATCTCAATTGAATTAAACACTATGTTAATCGATTCAGATTTTATTATAAATATCCTATTTGATATAATGGAATGATTGTATGAGATTTAAAAAGTTCTTTAATTTATAATACTTTTACAAGGAGCGTATCACATCAAAGTCAAATAAAACTATTTTCTATTACTAAGTTAAAAGCATATTTTATATGTTATTTAGTTAGTAATCCGACAACCAGCATCATTTCATGTAGTTGTTGATTTAGTAACATTGATAGATTCAGAGTATCTGATTGAAGTTTACGCTATTGACGGTAACTAGTGATGTTGGATGTTATGTTGTAAATAAATTCACTCTTTGTCTTCTTTCAGATTACTAGCTTCGAAATTATTTTATACTTTTTAAATGTATACTCATTTCTACTTCTGTTATTGTTTATATGTAAATCTTTATTTACTGCCAGTTATACTATTACGATATTGGTCATCTTGGTAATTTTATCTAGCGGTGTTTATTTGGTATGGCTTTTGCTTGATCATTTTTATCATTACTTTTACCCTTAATCTGGCAAATGCATACCATTGTTTTGTGTCCAACTTTGGTGTATGCACATATGTACCACGTTCGTTGTTACTTCATCAGTTAAATGGACAAACTTATATAATGAAAAATAATCGTCGACATATATATATATATGCTGTTTAGTCTTTGTTCATTGAAAAAATATGCTTCTATATTCATTGCTTAAATTACTGAATACTTAAACTGGTAATATGTCTATATGAAATATTTATTTTACACAAAAGATTCTTGTTGGGATAAAATATGATTTAGTCTAACTTCTAAAGTAACTTATTTAATAAAACAACTTTTAGGAGAAATATCGTTTTATATTATCAAAAGTTGAGTCTAAACAAATCCCGTGAATACATTTTTCATTGTATATGGTAATCACCCTTTTTATTAGCATTTATAATTTATTATAAAAGGTATTTGATCTGAATGACAGGTGATATTCCTTCTAATATTTTTCGTTATTGATTTCTCTATGAATATACTCTTTGTTTTGGTTCTTCTATTTCTAGTCAAAAAATCATTTGGATGAAGCATATCATTTAATTCGTGAATTAGTTATGACTGAGCGTACTTACAAAAGAAATCTAAGTGTGATTTGCATAGTAAGTTTATTAGCTTTTATATGTTTAGTGTAATATAGTATCAGTCTTAAAAGTTAACGTTGTAGACTGTATGGGCTAGTTTGATTGTTATACATGAAGTATAGGCTGATTTATCTGTTAGTTTTATCGTTGAAAGTTTGATTACTTAAGATTATGAATACTGTGTGTTAATTAAACAACATTTAATAATTGGATAATTTGAAAAGAGCAAGAATAAAGAGTTGAGAAGCAGAATATGAACTCATTTCACTCTACTGAGCTTTCAATAGATGCACATAATTTATCATATTTCGAAATCAAATTTATGCATAAAATTATCACATTTTTGTACGTGGATCTTGTCGAAAACACACACTTATTACCATAATGAAACGAAGAATTTAATAATATTGAGAATGTTGTATGTCAATGTAGTATGGAAGAGAAATATCTAAAGCACCAAATAAATAACCAGGAGGCATACAGCTAGATAATTAAGTAACTGCGTAAGTGAATAGTAAAATGTTCTAAAATTATTAGTTACTTATTTGTTTTTTTGAATATCATTTCGTTTCTTGATAATACACTTCTTCAGTAGTTCTGTCGTAGTTTGGCACTTAGTATTATAATTTGAACAAGATATATATTAGGTAATAAGTTTGTTTCCAATTAAAACTCTTACGGGCTTTATTCATACGTTTAGTAAAATTCAGATGTAAATATGTGAATATCAAACCAATCAAGCTAACGTATGAGTCGATGTTAACAATGAAATGTATTACATAACCAATCGTAATGAGTAAGACTTAAAACCATATACTGGTAGTAGATCGGCGGATGTATTAGTAGTGATATAATCAATAACAGTATGACATAATGTTTCGTGGCATGGTTAAACTTTGTTGATATTTTGGGTAAGTAATATTTATAAGCTTGACATTTTTACACTAATTATCGTTAATATCATTCGAATAGTTTTTTGAGATAGTCAGATTGATGCCGTTGTAATGGTTATTCCGCTTGACTGACCCTGAGATGTTTTAAAATTGACGGTTACGAGTAAGTAAAATTGGGCATAGAAGTTTTTATACTTGAAGTTGTTATAATACCATCAACAAAATACCCCCCCCCACCCCTAACTTGAATGATAAAAATAAAGAGAACCATTTTTCACTGACTTGTTCACCTGTCCCGTTATAATTTCTACTTAGTTAATGTGCTAAACTAGTTTTACACTTATGTAACCACTTTTATATTAAATGAAAAGTGTGATAAAAATAAGAATTCGGTGAACGAACTCCCCCCCCACACACACACACACTTTTCAGCAATTTCGTTTTATATAACTGTACAGTGACATTAATTTATACGCATTCGTACATTGCTTCTCATGACAATGATTAAAATTAACAAACAATATGTGAAAAAGTAATCTTGTTATTCGCACTTAGAGGTTACATGCCAAAAAGTGTAGGTAGAGAACTTAATTTTCGTAATATGTTAAGATGAACTGTGAACATTTACTATATCTACAAAAGGATATGAAGATAAAAACGAATTCGTCTTGGTTTAAATAAAATGTCTGTTTGAATAATCAAAAATTGCACACTAAATCCATAGTTCAATAACTTTCTTTTGTAAATAAATTCCTGCTATCTCCAAGTATTTAACATTGGGTTTTAGAAATATGGCTTGGAAACAAACTACATTTAATGGAAGCCTTCTGTTCACCTCATAGTAGACTTTTAATCCCGAATTTGTCTTTATTGGATAGTCGACGGTGATAAGGTGTTTAATAGAGGCACTTTTTCTGTTAAGCTGTAAACTGAAACGAATTTGTTGAATTAATAAACCAGAGTATAAACCAGTAAACAATCACTTTACTGATCAATATATTGGTATATGAATTTATTGATTTGTTTAATGTTACATATCTGTCATATAAAAAACGTGCATTATAATAGATAAAGATCCCAGTGGGATGAATTCCTAAACACCCTATTATTTTATTTTATTTTCTTGGTTCAATCAGAAGAAATATTGAAAAAAAAACGGTAAATGTTTAAACACTTTACCTGGATACATAATTCACTGTGGTGTTTATTTAATCAGAATTCTGATAAATGAATTTACACTAACCAATATGTGACTAATCATTTTGAGATAATAAGCAGCGCATTTGTAATGATATTAAGATAAAATAGTACATGGTACATGATATTTTTATTCCAACAAACTAAATAGTATGAAAATAGAAAACGTTAATATTTTTCTGCTGGGTTAGATATGCAATCTCAACTAACATTTCACTAATAAGTGGCCACGTGTAGGATGCTACTATGTAGGATCCAAATTATTGACAGTAAGATTTGCTAGGAGTTTTATGTCACTGATTAACTTCAGTAAAACAATCACTGTAAACCAGAAAACGCTGGTCTATTGTTTCATCCTAGTATAAGACTCCTCAGTAGACTATATCCATAGCCTCATTAGTACCGAAATCTAGGACCCTCGGATTTCTCAACGAACGTCTAACTTTTGAACTTTAGGGAGCATATACGACTGTTTGAATTTTCGGCTCTGCACAAAGCCTGAAATTATGTTAAATTAATGCTGAGGTCACGGATACGCACTGTAAGGAGCTCCATTTTAGGTGCTTCTTGGTTTTCAGTGGTTGTCTAAAAAAGTTTAGTCAGTCACATGAAACTTGTAATTTAGTAATCTCAATAATACTAAATAATACTAATTATGTGTTGCACATGACACAGGTAAAAACCTACTATTTCTGAAGCAAAATCTTACTAAAAACTAATTTAATGACAATTCATTCGCTTTTCTATCGTGTATGAGTGATTGTGAAGATTGTTTTATTTGGTGTATTACTTCATGAATTCATTCAAAGTTCTTACCTACTGATAACTAGAATGCAGTGAACACTATCAATTATTATTCTTAAAAGTAACAACAGGCACGATATAGACACTTACAAACGAAACACAATATATCTTCGGTACATTTTAAAAGTACTATTATTACTGAAATAAAACCATAAATTTCCTCATTAGAACGGTATATTGTTGCTATCTTTGTTGGCTTGTTTTTTATTGTTGTTATCGTTACCGTTTTATTCTTCATATTTTAAATCACATCGAATATCACTAAAATTACTTTTTCTTGGCTAAAACTTGCTAAAACAATTTCTGTTAATAATATCTCGAAATCTGAATCGTGTAATTCGGTAAGATAATAATGAATTAACCATTTTTTTAAATTTATTTTAAACTTTATTCCTGCCCTGTCTCATTTCTACTATGGATTCTATAGTAAATGGAACTGATTATGTCACTTTTAAGAAAAAAACCTAAAAAATATGATGCAACACACTGTAAAGAAATTTGGTTAGTTTGTAATAAAGTTGAGTTATAACTACTAGTAGACTTCAGTGACATTAGTAATGGATCTGTATCGTTCTGTTCATGATATTAAGACTATATAAGATGTTTCTGAAGTAGTCTGCAGACCTCCTGTTATTTGGCACTCATCAACAAGGTGTTCTTACATTCTCGAGAGAACTAACTGACTTATTCGATCCTGAGTTAACAGTTTTACAGTCACTGGCCGATTTTACTAAGCTAATAAGACTGTAACTTTCATCACAGCATAGCCAGTTCTCTATCGATCCACCTAGACTAGTGGCCACATTGAAACTTTATCAACAGAATTCGACAAACAAAGAACATTGGTAACCACTTAGTGGTCAACCAATGCAAGAAAACTAAAGACTATAAATGGCCAATCTATTAGACTTTATTGAAATTTGTGATTCAATGGCATTATCTTGACAATTCACTCTAGATGCATATGTATCAATAGAGATGGAAAACTCGTAATTTTTAATATCAACAATAAAAAGATGCGAACCCTTGAAAATTTAATGAACTTTTTTCAGTAATTTAGTCTTACTTCAACCTTTTTTTTCTGTAGAGATTTAAAAAAAGTGTAAGATTCCCTGACAATACTGATCAAAATATTTAACATTCCATGCCTGCACTACACAATTCTAACTAAATAACACCGCAACACTTCAGCTATTTTGTTGCATTTATGATGACAATAATAATATTAATAATAATAATGAATTGTTGTACATGTATGTAATAAAATGAATGACCTACTTTACAGAAACCTTAAATACACAACTATTTGTCTTGTTCTGACTCTTTCTTAAACAATTTAATTATCTGACAAACTTGAAAGAAGTAAAGCAACCTCAAATAGAATTGCCCTAGTGATTAATTGGCACTGTCTAAACTAAGCTAAACAGTTGTTCACTGTTTACATTCTTTTAATTATAATATGCCTTAAATAATAGTAACATTTTGATGGATTAGTCAGCATTTTGAATATTGAACAATCTTTAGTGTTTAACTAGATCACATATAATTGTAAACATGACTTTATGCCAAAAATTTACTTTTCATTTTGTTTGTTACTAAATTTGTCATACAAATCTGCTTTCACCTATTCGCAATAACCTGGTTAATATTCTAGACTTATATCATACTCTGTGTTGAATGCTTGTTTTGAAATATCATTTAAACTCCCCTTCAGAATACTTGGTATGAAGTGAACAGTTACAGTGTTTCTTATTTCACGAGGCTGTTGTTAATTTAATTTCCAAACTTCATGTTTAATAATAATTGTAATTAGATAGGCCAAAGGTTTAAATGATATATAATTGTGATACCAAGGATTTGGTACTCTATTAATTTAGAGTTTGTTTTCGTTTATTAAATAGTAAGTAAGTGAGTTAATCAGTCACAGTCTAGCATGAACACCAGATTTGTTCTTCTAAGATGCAAGCTAGCAGAGAATAAAAATGATGCAACGTGAGGCGATAGGCATGAGTACTTGATTTACAAATGTCATTAAGTCAGTTTAGTGTGTTTAAACTAACGACCTTGACACAAATAATTGAATACCTAACGAACAGTTCATTCTAAGACATTATTTTCTAATAAAGATTCCTTAAATAATGGTAACCTTATAAGCTCCATACGTCTTGTTAACAAATAAAAAAATTAAACATCAGAACAATAAACTGTAGTAAAAATTTATTCTATCTTCATTCATGAGTTCCTTTAATACATTAGAGTCTAAAATTAATAACCAACTCCTTATATCACCCACTTTAGGTAATATTATATAATCATATAACATAAAGTCAATCAATTCTATGTCATCAACTAAATAAAAAATTTACGGTAAAATGTTTCCTTTCTTTTATTTGTAATAATAATAAATTCAGTTTAATCATTTTGTGCAATAAGCAGAGTTGAACGTTAAGAATATAATTAATCATTTATTTAGACATTTACATTTTAATTAGTTTGCTAAAATCATAAAACGAATGAGACCACTACATAACAGAATTGAATCTACTTAAATATTAAATATACAGAGATACAGGCAACTCTTAGTATTAAGTCAGCTTGGATATTGCTTAATAGAGCCCCTACTTTATTATTGCCTAATTAGATTTACTCATGTTACACTAATTTAGTAATTTTACGTTCATTGTCTCCGATCTCTGATGGTATCTAATGAAGACCTACCAGAATCTGTTCTAAGTAAGAACCTATTTAATGAATAACCTTGATAAACACTTGGCACTTAACTGGAGCCAATGAACAGAAAACTTCGAGTAAATCATACTAAATGCTAATGTACAGTTCAGATATTCATCCTTTAACAAGTTTTGGTTCACAGACGTGTTTAACGATGTACGGTCAGAGTTATATTTTTTGATCTTGACACTTAATTTAAAGTCGTTGATCTATAGGTGTTTTGTTAGTGTCGCTCACAAAATAAGTACATAAACTCTCTAAACACTGTTTATCATAATATGCTTAGTCATGTAAAAAAATCAGCCAAGAGTCATTTGACCAGACTAAGTCAATTGATGTTCATCACAGCGGCCTACTTTCTTCATTTTTATTTAACTGGTCTGATTTCCCAGTGAGTAACTGCTTGTCAGATCGTACGTTGATGATAACTCTCTAACGCTATAAATGGAATTTTGTAAATAATAGTATTCATCTTTACTTCATTTTTAAAAGCACTTCAAAGATATTGGCAAAGATCCATTGTGTTCAAACATCAATATTAATCCTCAACTTTTACAAGAATTGACATCAAGAGTAGTTGATCTTCTTAATCCAATTTATACAGAACATTGTGTAATATTAAATAATTTTGAAAACCGTCTTTCAAACTGGCTATCTCAACAAAATGGTCATATTAATAAAGAATCTAGTGGTTTAGATTCTCTCAATCTAAACACTCCGCCGTCAAACTCATCAACCGGTTATCGAATTGGTGATCTGTTTGTTGCAAGTCTACATATTTTACCTGTAGGTTTAATTTTTATTTGCATTTTCGATAAATATTTTTATCCTTTGTAGATTTTAATTGATTTTAAGTGAACAAACATTATAGTTTCAATTCTGTAGTAACCAATAACATAAATATTTGGTCCTGATCATATTCTATCGATCAAATCTCGACATGACAATTAGTTTAAGTGGTTCAACATCATATGTAATATACTTTAAAGTTTGGTAGTTTAACATAATCTACAGGAGATCCTGAACTTCGTGTTAAAGTCTGAGACTGTGAAACTAGATAATATAATTTAAAATCTCATTTGAAGCTCCAGATCCCTGAAGAATAAACGACTACCTCTGAAGTGAGGTTTAGGATTTCATTTTGACTATATCCAACCGCTTGATGGAATTTAAAAATAATAATTTATTAAGTTCACTTATCCACTTAAATATCACATGAATTTTAAAATAACCCAGCTATAAGGAAATTTGTTTCATAAAGGCCGCATTTTTATATATTTTTTCTCTCCATTTGTTTTTATCATGAATTATTACGTAACACTAATGCCTAAATGGGAATTTTTTCGTTATTATAGGCTACACTGCACAACAGGATGCAAATCTTGACTTAATTCCAAAATCATTATTTTATTAGATTTGAATTAAAACTGGACGATGAACGACTTTTACGTTTACTATATATAGATACTGTGTAACATTTTCATATGCACATGCTTACGTAGCCGCAATCAAATTTATGAAACCAAATGGTTAAGAGCAGTGCATGAATTATATAACCTTTATGAACCAAATTATAAACTATGATAAAAATAAGTACAGATCACATTATTGGTCGAGTTCAAACTTTCAATTATGTATCTTATCGACAGCAAGATAAAATAATACCTCTCCAGCCAATCAATTTTCAGACTAACCACTGTACATCAGTCATTCAACTGATAGACTATTAAGTTGGTAGACTCTAGATTGCTTATTTGAATCTACTCCCTGTATTAGTTCTTTATTTAGTTTATGCCTTGATAATGATTTCGTTGTTTGTCTAGACATCAACAATAACAAGGATTTCAAAAATCAATGACATGAAATGTATTACCCATACATGACTTGGTAAATTTGACCTAATGACCCAGAGTATGATTAGTCCCTATCAGTAGACATATAATCACAGCCCTAACCCATGTTTTTGTTACTTTCTCCGACACTGTTTGTTGTTTGCCTTGAAAAGTGATAAGTTTAGGATTCGTCAGCCAACATTCATATTGATTGCTGATCGAATCCTGTACCAAGATTTTAAACATTGTATGGAAAACATCTAGTAGATACTAAGGATTTATGCATCATTTTGAATGGAATTAACACCAATCCGTTTTTCATAAAAACAGGTGAAAAAAGTCCCTTCAGGAATTTTGACCATCACATTTCATCCATTTAAAGACAAGTGGGAATGGCTATTCACTGTCGTCATTTAATGTTTCAGGAAGCAGTCAACATTTTATTCCATACTTATCATTCAATTTATCCTCATTTTTTTAACGTTTTTCTGATTTGCACGGAATTGTTATCCAGGGTTTTTATAAATTACTTGATTTCAAAATAGTTTTAGCAGCCTACTACTTTGCGGTTCTTGGGGTAGATTAAACTCATGATCGGGTGTCACTACTGAGTGGCTAACATTTCGAATTGTAATCGGCTCGTGGGTATGATTCTTAGTGGGGATATAGGTGCGTACTATTGATAAGTCTCATACCAAAACGAAGAAGCTTTCGAAAGCTCCCTTGTTTTAAATGGCTACCTGACCTACGTCTCTTCACAACACATGATTAGACGCCAGCTAACACATAAATAATTTGGCGTTAAGAATTAAGTTTTGATCAGTCGAACAAAGTTTTGGTTTTTAAATGAATGAATTAAATGCTACTCGAAAGATATACCTAATCACACAATTTGGCCAAGTGACAGCCAATCATAATACTGTAATCTTAACGCAAACAAATAAACAGGTATAAGAAAATGTTACACCTTGAGGATACGCGACCAATCACAATATATGGTAAAGAGTTACCTCGATAGGACGCGCACACGTCTACCCTGTGATTAACAGTCTCCAAAACCGAAATGAAGAGATAAAATAGCTGAGCCAACCACCAGACAGTCAAATTGTATTTCACTCATCCATTTATATACATACGAAATCTGACCAGGCAATGTACTGATAGGAAGAATAACATTTATACAAACGGAAATAATAATGGATAAAGAGCAAGGGTGCAGATACATAGTTAATTGATTATAGTTTCTAAATGACAAATGATATGATACAGTTCCCGAGTTTAATGGAAGGTTCGGGCGATTGAAACATGACAATAATAGAAATAGAATAATAGATTTACATGTACTCAAAACAAATGAAATAGTCTTCTGAAAAACAGTTTAGAAAGTTAGTTATTCTTCCTAAATTGTCTGGTATAAGAGAAAATAAGACTGCTAGCCTGAAGAACTGGATTCGCATTTATCAAAATAACATGTTTATATATAAAATACTTAACGCTAGCATAAACATGATTAGATGCCAACTTAAACATAAATAATTTGGCGATACAGAATTCGTAGCTCAATGAAGCTAAAACCTGAATATCAGACTTAATTTTTACCATCCTATCATAGACAGGCTAAGTAGTATTGCATTTGGTGACTACTTTGAAAATGGCGGTTATCGGATTGTTATTTCATTACTTTATTATGTTGATATATTACAGTGTCTTGGCTAATTCTTCAATAGCCACTTTTATGCAGGATACTTTCAGTAAATTTAGAATTCTCTCTATTCATAATTAAATGTTTAACCAGTGTAAATTAGCTTTCTACATACATATTCATTCAGGCAGCATTGATTTAATAGATTGAACTTTCTGAGAACTGAGAAGTTTCCTTAATGACTAGTTTTATTTCTAATGAGAAACTTTGATTTCAGCAAAAATTCCTTTATATTCGAATTTTTAATGAAATGTCATTACGTGTAGCGATCAACTTATCATGATATTCTATAATCAGTTAATAATAGATAAATTATCATTAATATAATCATTTTTTTTCTATCTTAATCATATGATAATTAAATAATGCTTAGTGCTCATAATTAGTTTTCCGTCTAATAAATGATAAGATATTGAATTTAATCTGCGCTTTGACAATTCTTGCTTAAAGCTGTAGAACCTTTCAACTTAAGCTAATATCCTGAAGATATACATTAACTGTTTCTGTCAAAATTCTTCATAACTTTCCCTGCAAAGTTCAGTAGCTGGGGAAAATGTTGACACTCGCTTCCTCTAAACGTTCGCTAGAAACATTTGGAAAACTGACTTAACATATTCTGCTGAATAATTCTAAACTTATGGAGTGGTATACATTTTTTGAATAGTTCCTATGTAAATAAGTTATTTTTTTGTACATAAACTTACTTTGAAAGACGAACTTCTGTTCACATCAACTGACTTTTGGCAGTTATTCGTGGTTTGATTTAGTAGTATTCAGCTTTCGGTGTTCCAGTACACGACTTCATTACGTTGAATATTACTTCTGAGCAGCTAGATGTACTTTGTGTCACCATGGAAAGTGACTTCATCGATTTCATATTAAACTCTTGGGAGGTGTCTAAAAAGAATATCTCTATCTCAGAAATCTACTTCAAGAAATGAGTTACGATTATTACAATATGATTCATTTAATTATTCTGTTCTTGAATTCCACATTGATGATGTCACTGATGGAACATTTTGATTCATGGCTTACAAGATGTGAAGAATGAATGCTATAGGAATTTCGCCCTTCCTATGAACCTCCGAGACTTAATTTTAATGATACCATTAAAACCCTGACTCACACCGTTCGCGCACAATCACTTTCGTTTGACATCTTCTACAGATGTTTGAAGATAACTGATGAATCAGATGACAGGGCAAAACATGTAAGACTCGTCAATAGATAACGTAAAAGATTCAATACTTTGTTTGTGAATAAAGACTACTTTGAATGTCTCGTATTTTTCTGCAGCCTGCAATAGTCTAAATTAACTGATACATGAATCAGATTTATCAATAAGATAGAACACTACTCCAGCATAACGCTTCAAGAAACCGTTAGTGAATGCAAAAGTTGGTAAACTTAAATCACGATACCTTAACGGTTAAAAACAGTGGTCTCTCTCTATACGTCCACGCAGTGAAAAAAGAAAAAGACTACTTTATTGAAAACAGAAATGACGAAGGTAATAAATTGGGTTGTTACACGATAATACGTAGCGTCAAAAAATTTCAATTTTTCACGTAATAATATGCATTATATTAGACGTCTACTAAAATCAAATTAAGTAGCTAAATAGAAAACAATAAAAATATTTGCTGTATCAGAATAATTAACATTCCATTCGTTTATCCGTCATAAAATGTTTGAATTTACGAAGAATAGAAAGATTACATATAGCAAAGTGGATGATTTTTTAAATATCATGGATACTTACTAACTACAAACAGTTGGAAATCACTATGAATTTTTAGTTGAAAGAACCAAGATTGGAGGCGCTCAGAAAAATAACAGCAATTCATATAGATGGAATCGGAACAATCAGTGTAAAAAAAACATCTGTTATTAATACCTTATTAAACTAAAAAAAACTCGAATTCTAGAGAAGAAGAATAATTCACACAGGCAGCCCAGTTTTATAACCCCATATTAAAAATATCTCACACAGAACATAGCATTTATGTTAGTACACATTAGTGTACAGCATAACAGTTCAACTATCATAGACTGGGAATCGTATGACATTAACACACACATGCGTAAAGTGTATCGGAGTGATTAGTCATGTAGTATGTATAACATTCTGTACTAGTTTACGAAGGTTATGCATAGCATTTATCGTTTCGTAACTATTCTGTTATACAAGTATGATGGCGATTACGTGACCATAGTGAGTTACATTGTTGAGCCGTTCCGGAAATAGTAGGTTAATTATGTTTTCTGTTTGATTCCGAAATTTTAACAAAAAGTCCTATTTCGTATTATCTCTCTAGTGAGTAGGATTGTTACTTTTAGCCTTTGGTAGTTTCCGCCTAACCTGAACGTACGTTATGTGATTGAGAGAGGGAGTCTATCGAGCACAGTGTGTGAAAATCTAAAGAGGATAAGAATAAGGAAGGTAGTGAGCCAATGCCTCATTATTCACACTGGATGCACGTTTACTTAATTACGAAAGTAACCAATCAGAGTATATTGGCAATCTGATAACCAAAATTAAAAGTAGATAGAGCTACGTTTCAAACGGCTCAATTGATATCTGAGGCTAGTGAAGGAAAGTGAGAGGCTGAAAAATCACGTGATAGGAGAGATGGCTGCTGTGTTAAGCGTATCTGTAAGTGAGCCTCATCTCACGTCTATTACCAAATGTATAAGAATATAATGTAATTTAGAAATGTTACTCACGCGTAATAATGTAATACACAAAGTTTGTATATATACGTTTTAATATTACAGTTTAGTAAAAAATACTACGTAAACGATATTCATTATCATTGTTTAGAAATCTGAGTTAATTATTCTAGCAAGTTTATATATATTATAAATAAACGACAATGTTTAACGTCAGCATATATATTGCATAAGATATGGTATTATTTCCATGTGTTATGTTCATGTACAAGTTATTTTTCCATAGTACTTTCCTAGTTGAAGAAGGTTACAAAGTCCAATATTGTAGCTCACTAGTTGTTAATGAATGACTACATTGGCTTATGACCACAACCAGTTCTCCCAATCGTATAAATCTTCATAAATCACACTGACTCATATACACTTATAAGAGGTAGAATAGGTGTATAATAATCACCAAATAACTACTGAGTAATTACATATCTATTGATTCCCAATCAATTTATTTGTATGCAAATCTCTTAGTCGATTACAAACTTTACATTGCTATTTTTCCTTCTCGTTAGAGACCAGAATTAGTTGGTTGACCATTGAAAACTATGGAGAATTAAGAAATTATTTCGTTTTGGTATGAAACTCCTCGGTAGAAGCCTGAAGCCTCAACTTTGTGCTGATTTCCACTCGTTAGTACAACATACCTGTAATCATGAGACAAATAGCACCCATGTCACCCAACATTACAGCCTAAGACATTAACGCTTAGTTACTCGGGGGTGTGGTAAGACTTAGTTGCCTAAACTAGTTGATCACGGAATACTAACCGATGTCAAGATTTCCTAGTTTATTTATATAACTCATGGAACTAGATCAAGAGAAATAGTTTATGGATTTTTAAAATGATTGTCACATATTGACAGGCGGAAATTTCCAGTATGGCCATGCATACTTTCTGAAAGACTCAAACCACTGTTACTTAGTATCAAAATCAGATTTACTAACAGTGCAAATGATACCCTGCTATCTGTAAGACTGAACCATCCACATATATTAGAAATTGATCAGTAGTATGATGACAGGTATCATGGATCAAGTTTAATCAATCAACCAAGTTTCTATGAGAATGTGACTTCCATCTTGGAGGAAGAAATGAATTTAACACATAGAACTTGCTATTTACTTATTTACTAACTGCCCAGCATCAAGTATAATGTATTGCTATATTCTATCACTTAGTACAATATATTCATAATACATTCATTTTTATTTCACTGCAGTATGTATGTTAGGTATCGTTATACAACCAACACATTGGTAATTAATGGTACTATAATGTTGAAAGTTCAAATTATGTGCAGCGTTTTTAGATTTAAATAGCTGCCTAGCATCACTGATCTTCTTAGGAAACGTGACCATAGCTCAAAGTTAAGCACACCAGACCTTGTTACACAAAAAATACATTACGGTATTTTAAGTTCTATGTAGTTGGTAAACATGCAGTCAGAGACTGAAATTATCTTTATACCATATGTGATGAGTCTGTAAAATGGAAAACACAATAAAAACCTTAATGGGATAAAAACCCATTAAATAAGTATCAGAATATAGCCTAACCACAAGTTTAGGTGTTTCTTTAAACATGAGTCATTCACATATATGTATATTAGTTACTATCTGACGAACAAGTTATTTGAAATGAATAACCTAATTACGTCATGTAAACAATGTATTAGTCATGTAGAATCCTTCAAATAAAAAAAAAAGTAACAATCACTAGAGTCGATCAAGCCCAACGAAATAATTATTTATATGATTATACCATCAGATCAACATAAGGTATACAGTTTTCTTGTTTTTTCTTTACGTCACATACACATATAATCTAATATGTTTGTTTGTTTGTTTTCTATCTCTTCTATTCAACTATTCTCTCGTTTATATGAACACTACAAATAAATTAGCTCTATCATTGTTATCTAATGCATGCAGGCAATATTATGCTTGATATTGAAAAGTTAACAAGAACCAAATTAGAAATTGAACAATTACTAAGAAATTTTGAAGCACAAAAATATTGTTATTTACCATTTTATGTATTTTTATTAAAACCAATGCATCGATTATTACAATATCGTGTGTTACTTGAACGATTAATGCGTTACTATGGTGAAATTCATCCAGATTTATCTGATTGCCGAAGTAAGTAGACAATTATAAGGTATTATGATTTTTTAAGTGTTGATATTGTTACTTATTAAATAATTTTACAAGTTTGTGTTCAGCAGTTGTGATTTAGTGATGAAACACAAGTGGTTTAACCATTGAATAGTAGAAAATTTCTAAAAGTACAAAGTTCAGGGCAATCTGTAATTAGTGAATATATTGTCAAATGTAATTTATTAGTCCATTAGAAAATGCTCAATTTATCATGTAGTCAAAGGTCAGACAAACAGAACAATTTACTAGGATAAAAGCACACCTAAAAATAATACTACTTACAAAGACTTACAAGTGAATTTGGAAATGCTTGCATTAATTACTGTAAGAATATAAATACCCTTCATGGTGAGTTCCAACTACCATATGACCTTGGCGTTGGGCTTCTTGTCAAATACTTACAACTCATAAACAATATCGACAGAACGATCTGATTAAGCGTTTGTTGAAAAGTTTCTTAAAAACCTTACGTAGATTTGAAGCAGATACAGATTACACATTATTCAGAATGATAATAAAAACCCCACAACTATCCATTTCACCTAACGTGACACACCATAAAAATAAATAACTGATGAATGAAGACTAGTAATACGAGGATTTCATGATTATTCCCTCATATTTCATTTATTTACTAGTAACACAACCGTAAAAGTTTTTTATTTGGTTAAGTTCACTCGATAGGAATAGTTATTGATTGGTTCAATCCTCTGACATGACAATTTTTACAGAAGCCATAAAACCACACAAAAAAGACTTTTGTAGTTTGCATTACATTCGGGCGGTTACTAAATAACAATTCAAAATCAGCAGGCGCTAAATAGTTGTTATGTTCTAATATACAAGTCCTCGATAGTCTACCTTCTTCATCTCATCAGGGACCAAATCTAGAACCATAACATCTCAGAGGCAAACGTTTAACACTAAAACCATTGAGTTATCATTTATTGGCTCACATTTCTAACTCCAATTAATTCACGATATTCCATGTTCATCACCCAGCAATATTATTTGGTAACTACTTCATACCTGAATCGGTTAAATTCTGATGATGATGCCTTTATACCAGAATTTCTAGAAGGATTATTATTCTGTGATTGTAAAATAAAATCCGGTAGCTATTAAATAATTAAGTTAATATCGAAATACAAATTAGGTATAAATTTGAACATTGTTGTAAACATTAGTCATTGATTGCGAATAGTCATTCAAATATGTGTATATTAGTTACTGTCTAAAGAACCTCGTAATTACGTCATATAAACAACAGATCAATTATTTCGTGTCATTTTTGTCTGTTCTTATTAGTCTGATAACAGTTTATCTGTACAGATGTGAAGAGATAAGTAGTTAACACTTAAATTTCACATGAGGTAACAGATAATACTTCTAAATATGTTTATTACTAGGATATTCAACAATATTGAATAAAGAGTTTGTATTCGTGGTTCAAGTAAATTCATACAGTAGCTATCTGTCTATTTTTTTCTAACAAATAACTTCTTTTAACATTGTTAAATACGAATAAATAAAAAGTTTTCTGTTTATCAAAACAGGATTGTGGCTAAAAGTGGATTTCATAATGAAAGTTTCATCAGTAGATAACGCGTTGAAGTTTTAACCAAATGATAACGGGCTCAAGTTTAGTTATAAACATCAACACTGAGATGCAGGTACATACAGATAACAAATTCTCAGAAAAGTGGGATTAGTGTACTGAATCAGCTTATTTGCCTCGATTCGACTTTACTTAAATGTATATATATCCGTTAGATAATTATTTTTTTTTCATTTTATTTACAAATGTGTAGTTGCACATGCCAAATTAAATGATCTTATTCAGTCACAATGGGAATCTTATAAAAAAATGGAAAATACTTATAAATTACTAGAAATTCAACGGGATCTAATTGGATTTAATCCTGACATTAATTCATCCTCAGATTTATCCCAGTATTCACATGTACAATATAACAGTAACATTAATAATCATAATAATGATAATAAACAAACATTCAGTCCAACAACCATTTGTGGATCACATTCATTAGGACCAGTTTACCATCCTAATAGACAGTTTATACGTGAAGGATGGCTTCAGAAATTATCAAAAAAAGGTTATCAGCCAAGAATGTTCTTCTTATTTTCCGATCAATTAATCTATGCTAGTCGAATAATGTCATCTCACTTACAATTTAAAGTAAGTGAAGTAAAGTGTTAGTTATTTTCATATTTTATTATGAGCATACACTGGATAAGGTTATCTTCAATGTTTTTGATGGTTTTAATATACTCCTTCAATAATGAAGGATATATAGACAACATCAGGTACCGGTTACGTCTCGATTGATCATTCATACTGATTGAATTTCCAGTCAGATTGATTGATGTTACATAATTAGAAGAAAATATTTCAATTTTACAGGTGGTTAATCACTAACTAATTATCTCATTGGTCAAAACAACATCACTGATTCTAACACCGAAAACACTGGTTTGGATTTCATAGTGTAAGCTATTAATTGTTTAAATACTGTATCAAAACGATTGTTGACGACTAGAGATAACTAACACGAAGGAGAACTAAAGACTAACTATAAATATCTATAAATATCTACCCTCTTTCATAATATTCACTATTTATGCTATGAATTTGTTTGTTTAACAATGATTTCCTTTAGACAATCTCCAAATGAAAAGTTTTTATATAATTACAACTTTGTAAAATGATTTAGTTTTATTCTGGATAAACAGTACATGATGACTGTTAATGAAAGTATCAAGTTCCCTGTAGTTGACGGTTTAAATGTGAAGCTTTGGTTATTTTTCTGGACAGTTTTATCAGCGCTTACTTTAAACAACTGTGAGAAATTCGACTAATTCATAATTATTAAACCAGTAGACTCTAATAAGCTTTTTTCTGATTCGTTATCATCTAAGACATTATTAACTTGAAGTTCCTTTTTGTTGCTGTTGGTTGTTCTGTTCTGTTAACTTGGTTTGCTTTCCTGAATGCATTCATGGATTTCATCTATATCAGTATGCCTGTTTATTGTAGATTAACCTGAAAGTAATACTTTCACTGATGTCAAAGAATTTCTGGAAACATAGAACATATGCCAGTTAGAAATCAAAAGACACTAAGATGGACTTTACTTACTGGTAAATATGAATAAGGCCTACCAGTCATGTAGCCAGTGGTCAACTAAACAAGCAAAAAATATTAATTAAGTTGATAAAACCCCTAAAGACAATCATTAACTAACATGGTCATCAGAACAGACTAATTTAGCACTTATGGAATAGTAAAACAGCTTACGTCTACATGAAATAAGTGTTGATAATGTCATTCGGGATGATAATAAAGACTTCACAACTAAATCATTTTGCTCAGAGACAATGTTATCATAAAAGTAAATGAAAAGGAATTCAAATAAGAATAATTTGTTTTGCTTACTCATTTAATGTAACTAAATAAAATGTAACAAAAATATATGGCTATTCTTAATTTTAGTTCTCTGTAATGGTGTTTAATAATGCAAAATGATGTTATTTCACAATAAAATTGTATAAACTTGTTTTTCATTTGTGAAGCAATTTTGAGGTTTTAGTGTGATCATCTGCTATACTACTGCATGTATAATAGTTACTTCAGAGATTACTGTTAATAAATAAAACTCTTTTCAATGCATTAAAATGATGTACTTTCATAAAGTACTCTAGTTATCCGTTTTCTCATTTCAATGTGAACCGATTACACTGCAATAAGCCTATCTACATATCTGATCTCCTTTGTTGAGAAGGAACGGGTAACAAACCAGGTATATAGTGTATGTTGTGCAAATGTTTTTGATTTATTCAAATATATTCATGCAGTTGAGGATTGATTATGCATTACTTTCATTCAAATATGATCAACCAGACGATCGACCGGTGATATGACAGTTCGAGTTTCTAGTAACTGAATTACTTTCCAAGATAAGTTGATTCATCAGAATTCGGACTTTAACTGCATAATGAAGAGGCGGCCTACTGATGACTGTTAACTACTGATTATGGGTTCGAACACTGACTCATCTATGTCGGTTTGGACAACCGGGTAGTAATACTAGTCTTCATCGATGTAAGTGTGGATCAAAGCCAAGTATGGAAATTATTTACTTAGTGCACAAGTAAGTCATTCAACTACATGATAAACTCACTGGGATTATCGCAGTCTAGTAGCGCTACACTAACTTCAGTGAACTGTGATAAATAAACTGGAATTGTTCCGTAGTAAAATTCAAAACACGAGTGTCAAGAAATAAAAAGATCTAAACAAACTGATTACAAATATATAGATTATTAGGACAAACATTAACAACTATATTAGTAATAAATAATTACTTTTCAGATACTATTCATTAATAAAGTGTGTGTTGGCGTACCAACAGAAACATAAATAATCGACATACCTTTCTTATTTGTTAATTTAGGTTCATGGTCAATTCTCATTACAAGATTTAATGGTTGAAGAAGTGGAACCAGCACATAGTTTTACAATTTACTCAGGTAATCGATGTTTCCTCGTAGCAGCTTCATCAGATTGGCAACGTGATCGATGGCTCGAAGACATATCCAGAGCTATATTAGCAGCTAAAACTAGACCATCATCATCAACATCAATAATGAATGAATCAATTGTGAATAATATTGAAAATCATAATGATGATGCATCGATGAAAATATTAAAATCTGGTATGCTCAAAGTATTACTCGTGTTATTTTTATAGGTAGAACTGATAATGTTGACTAAATCCTTTTTTATAAAAGCGACGATATCATAATAATAGTGATACTAGTAATAACATTATTATTATTACTATTATTATTATTATTATCCGTTTTATTCAGTATCGCATGTTTGATTATAGCAAACAATTCTCAACATAAAATATACAGAATTACAAGAAAATTCTTGTCATAGAAACAACCTGTGAGTATTCAAATATATATATATATATATATATATATATATATATATATATATATATATATATATATATATATATATATATATATATATTGAATGACTGTCATTCGCATTCATCAGCAAATGTCGACAGGTTGCTTAGAGCCTTATGGAAAAAAAGGAAGAAAAATAAATTCATCAAAACGATTTCTAACTGACAAGTATCATAAAACCTGCAAGAGGAATCTACGACATGTCCTTTGTTTTATTCGTGATTCGTTAGCCAAGTGTATCTAAATGAGTACAAGCGTCTAGACCTAAAAACTCATTGGAAAATGTCATGCATAGACTGAAATCGAGTCCTAATGTCAGTATCAACACCGGAATGCATGTGCATCCAGCTGACGAGTTCCAAATAAAATGAGATGTTTGTCATGGATTCTACTTGACAACCACAATCAAAATGTAATTATATGTGCAAGTGAAGGCTGTATCGAAACAATCCGCTTATAATAAACATATCGGAACAATGGCTGATCAAATCTAGGACTTAACAATATCAACGGGAAAATGCAAACACATTTAAATTATAGATTACAATTTCATTATAAGTTGAGAATTATTTAAGCAAACATCTATTCAGTAAAAACCACCGAATAATTGAATAGAACTATTTCATTCTTTGTTATTTTTCTTGTTTGAAAATATCACCGCATCTACATTCCGTTCAAAATGATCTCATTCATGAAAATGAAATTAATTATGCCATGAATTCACTTCAAAACTTTGATTCTAATGTTTGTTTTTCTACTTACCTTAATAATAAGTGCTTTTTGGTGCAGATTGTAGTCAAGACTAGTCACTTCTCATACTCACCACAGTTCACAGTAGTGTATATTTAACTGACAATATTTTTTCATTGAAAGTTTCTTGGTAAACAGTAGTCGAGAACAAGCACTATTCAACCCAGATTTTGAGCTAGTTGGCACTTGCTGACAATGGCTATACTTACAACCTTTAAGGGACCAAGGATTCCTCTTTGTGACATTCAACTCCGATTCATCTAGCTTCACATTCTCATTTTAATCAGAATTGAATAAAATGATAGCTTTTTTAAATCATTATTATTGTAAGAATAATGTGAAACAGATACTCGCTTAGCTACTGTGTGTCCTTTGTAATAGCGTCTTGGTAAGTAGTAAAATCAGTATCCTGACTCAAGAACCAGGTAAAAATGAGCTTTAATTTCATCCTGGGCAAAATCGTTTTAAATAACCTGATTAAAATCACACCCTCAAACACACACGTAACATAACTATGCTATTCTCAAGTTGATTACCATTTCAACCACACAGTAGTTACCAATCAAAGGTTTATATTATTTATAATTGAACTGAAAACACCCATTGAGTCATGAATAACTTGTTTGTACAACTGTAGTGACGATATCACGGAAGAGAGCAGTCTTCACTGAGCCACCTTTCTATTGTTCATGGTTCAGTGTGCCTTTAACGTTTATTTATATTTGATTGAACACACCACAGATTGATATTGGTAGAGTACCATTGAAAACCATTAAACATTGGACAGCTGGTTCATTCTGGTGTGGAACTCCTCAACAGTGAGCACTCCAGATTCCACCCCATGGGCTTTAGGTTGGCGAATAGCTAACTACCTGCACCAGTGGGCCGGCATCGAATGGTAGAATTCCCACTTCTATCAATTTGTGATATGTAGCGCGACGATCATCCATTGCTATTGGTGACAACTGTCTCACTCCCGACAAGTTTATTTATATATTTGAATATAACTAAATGATTCAGAAAAAATTATAAAACATTGTTGCTCTTATTTCAAATCTCATGATAATTAGATAAAGAACTTTAGAACCGGGTTGTGTAATTCACTGATTTTACAAGTAATAATGAGTAATTGTTTGTGTTATACGTAGCAACATAGATTTGAGGATAAAACATTTTCGAGAAAAGCATAGAAATAAAATTAAACCAGCTTTTGTCTCTGACAAGAAGTGATAAAGACAGAAAGAACAGTATCTAAGTTTTCCTTAAATGAATAAAGTAGGATAAAAGTGGAATAATTCAACTAACAGAAACTTACTAACTAAGTCCATGGTAAGATAAGAGGTTGCACGAGTTTTCTTTGTACATATAGTTCTTGTTTTTCCATGTGTTTCTCCATGTTTCTCCATGAGAGCTTCAGAAATACGAAGAAAACAGAAGCAAATGATTTCTTCAAAATTTCGAGTAGAGAGTTACAGAATGGTTCCTCTTCCTAGTAATTTAGATCCAGTTCTAGAAATTTGTCGGTTGATTATTGCATGCGAGTTTTCTGTAAATTAGGTTTCGTAAGGATCCGTCGAGTTCTTCTTTCAACTTGACATCTAGGTAACAGAAATTCGGTCCATTTTTCTTCTCAAGGGAAAATTTAAGTGATGAATAAAAACTGTTGAAGATTTACTGGACATTATTCAAATCCTCTTTATCGTCGCTGATAGTGAAAGTATTGTCCACAAATATTGTATACAAACGGATACTTAGTTGTTTGTATTCGTTACATGTTCCCTTTTACTAGCTAAAGCAGGAACTCGACCACTGGATGCAGGCCCAGTAGAGCGTTAGGCGTTCGCTGTGAAACCCGAGGGTCCTAGGTTCACTTCCTAGGAAAAATAAATGGTGCGCACCTCTGGGAAGTCCTATGCTGGTACGAAACACCTGTCTGATATTCCCAGGTTTTCAGTAGTACCCGACTGAGATTTATCTGTGACAAGCACAGACAAGTAAATTAAATACCAATCTTCAATAAACCACCTCAACTAAACAAATAAAATTTGTAATGGTCAATTTTAGTTGGATATTGTCAAAAACTGGACAAGAAGCAATCAGGTGTTAGTAGACCTAGAGGAAGCCCAAAGTCTATTTTGCCTTTGTCTGTAAACCGTATTTTTAAAAGTAAACTGTACATTTAAAGTGTATCTTATTAATAATTGATTGCGATAATTGGTTGATATATCAATGTTGGTCATCTATAAAACGAGAGTCCAGTTAAAGAGACATCAGTAAAAAGTGATGTCTTATCAAGTTAGATCATACATTTGTTACTTACACTTACATTCTTTGTGATATTAATGAATTCGAATATATCTGTTAAGGAGTGTATGGAAATCTGTCTTGCTACGGGTTTGAGGAGGCTGATTAACCGTCTTACTATGTAGTGGTATTAGGACGGTGATATATAGAAAAGCAGACAAATAGGTAATCAGAATTGGCGTATTTTTCAACCAATATATACACGCCACTGATGTTAAGTTGGTTGCAGGTAGGTCTAAGGTATCTTGCCAACTAACAGTAAACA
Source organism: Schistosoma mekongi (assembly GCA_034768735.1). NCBI lineage: Eukaryota > Metazoa > Platyhelminthes > Trematoda > Strigeidida > Schistosomatidae > Schistosoma > Schistosoma mekongi. Next base: position 27,801,253 of record CM068306.1, read on the forward strand.
ACTTATCAGCAACATAGACACCTGATCGATGGAATTCGTTCAGCATTAAACAGGATTAGTTTAACCATACACTTGTCACTACTGAGTGGTCAATCAATGCACACCTAGTGAATACTTTTTCTCCGTAATGCCTATTTCTGACTGATTTTCACTAAATAACTATCTCATCGTATTAGTAAAAAACAAATAAATGTTACTATCATTCGTTATACAAAATGTTTCAATCAAATATCAAATCTACTTAATGGATATAATGAATAGAATGATGTTTAGTCATTTTTCTAACAGCTTATCATGCATTTCCTATATGACTCCAGTTGTCATGGCAATAGTGGAAAAAACATGCATCTCATTGAATACAATCAATATAAATCGTACTAAGCTATAATAATAATTGAAGAATTGACTATAATTATACAGAGAAATGAAAATAGACAAGTAACTAAAACATTATATTTTGTTTGATATTACATATTGCTATAAGAATATGAATAACAGTAATATGAAAACAGGTTGTACAGTTTAAAGTTGTGGATTGTTGAAACTTTCACAGCCTTGTAAGCACCTCGGACACCATTTGTAGAAACACAAAAATTCATGGAGCTATGAATAGTTGTTTCATCTTGTATCTTAGTAATTTCCTCAGTAGTTGGCTTCACGAGATGAAACAGCTATCTAGAAGCCTCCCCCCCCTAACTCCCAATTACTATTTAACTACACATAAACTGTAATTTAATCTACGCATAATTTTAAGGTTACTCTCTCAAGTTATATATATATATATATATAATTGTTAGATAGACTAATTGGGAAAAGCTATTCTCAACGTTTCGAATGTTCACTAAGTAAATGAGTACTTCATATTCGAGTGTGATTTCATAAAATATTTCATTCCAAACATATGGAGTTATCCACCGCTGCTAATATGAATATGCCAAGTTTAACACGTTGCATGAATACACACACTTTGAGCTGAAAATTACATTCCTAAACGAAAAATAATTGAAAGTGCTGGAGACAACAGACTTTTAGTGAACACCGCATCGATAACATCATTTAACTTAATATATAAATCAGTTGAGATGGCTATTTTTTATGGATTGGTATTTTAATTGGTTGAATATGCTACAGATCAATGTTGGTAGGGTACCAATGAAAACCACTGAGCACTGGACAGCTGATTCGTTCTAGTGTGGAACTCATCAACAGAGCGCATTCTAGATTCCGTCCCAGGGGCTTCAGGTTGATGAACATTTAACCCTCTACACCACTGGGCCAGCTGAGGAGTTCCACACTAGAAAGGAACAGCTGTCTAGTGCTCAATGGTTTACAACGGTACCCTGCCAACATCAATCTATGATATATTCAATCAATTAAATGTATAAATGTTTTGAAATAATTAATATTCATTGTTCAGATCAATTTATTCATAAAATGAGTCACATGAAGGTAGAAAACAAAAAGTTTATACTGATCGGCATAATATCCAATCACAAGCGAGTAAAGTTCATTCACAGTTCATCTCTCCTCATGTTTACATCTTTCTTTGTTTCTCTTCTTGTCATGCCTAGATTAAAATGCTTTAGGATCAAATAGAATTTCTGCTTAGCTATAATCACTAGGAGCTAAATGTTAGATGTCTGGCATGTCTACCCACGATTGATATATGCAGCATATCGGTTTTTATGCACACACACACACACTTGCATATGTAGATATGCTTGTTGTTATTTGTTGGTATGATATTTGTCCATTTACGTATGTTCAGATCATTTCTAAGCCAGCATATACAACTTGAAACGGGAAATCAACTAACTCCATATCACTGAGACTGATCTCAAAATGTATTCTTTGAGAATCGATTTACGTGTCTAACCTAAAATATGGACATATTGATGTTTAACAGCTAATTCATTTAAATGTCATTTCAAGTTTAGTGAAGACAAAATTCAAACATTCTCGACAATCGAATAACTCAGTAACATACTGAATATTCGGCTACATTACAGCATAGAAACGAGCAAACGCAGTGCTTAAATGACTGCGCAAAATTTCCTAGTTATTCAATAAGTGGCACACTATTGTCTTCAAGATTGCAGTGAATTTGAAGCAAAAATCCATTCCATAGACAACATAACAGCTAAAGATTAGTATTTAAGCGAAAGATTAGACATTTTAGTTGAAATTCGGCCTTTAATGATAGGAACATGAATTTGAGTCGGGTTTTAGGGTTAGAAAATAGGTTGTGTAATAAAAATTAGTATTAACACAATGAGTTCAATGGTCGGTGCCAAATCACATAAAGTTGGGGAAAACAGTACGCAAAACATTCGGCAAAATTTATGTGAACACTCAGGGGATTTCAGCATTTTTCGCAACCTTTTAAATTTTTCAGCGTTTAACTCAAAGTTAACCCATGTTTATCCCTACTTTGGATTATGTTTTACCAAGCCTTACAGCATTGCTGGGACTTAACGCTGAAAACAGTATTCATCATACTGATTACTATTATTAATAGAAATTCTAGTTAAAACTAGGATTTAACAATCAAAGTGAGTATATAGAGTTATGAATTTGTTGTAATGTTAGGATTTTAAGATACAATTAGGAGTATAACCCGACTGACATAGAAATTAGTATAGATGAATAGTTGTATTGTCACTTGATAATAAGTTTTTGCATCGCTAATAAAATAAAGCTCATTATATTATGCCTTCCTCATAGAAACCTTGAGTAAAACGACATTTATAATGAGAATCGTATATATATATATATATATATATATATATATATATATATATATATATATATATATATATATATATATATATATATATATATATATATATATGGTTTAACAGTCGCGCCGCCACTACATAACTACTATTCATTTCGTTGCCATGTAAAATATAAATATCCCCAATTATTTAATTACATTTTTCCCGATAAGCTATTCAGACACCAATATTTTCGCCTATTGGCTTAAAGTGGTAAATGAATCGTAGTGATTGTTGGCTCATTCGTAGACTGAGCTTGGGCATTTTAAGTATCATGTTTACTCATTCCTTTAATGAACTCTGGCTAAATTTAATTTGTGCTCTTAAATACAGCTTTGGACATCTGATATTTTGCAGAGTAGTTTAAATGTAATTCCACCAAAACATAAAAGCAAACAATACAGTTTCCATTTTGATCTTCACCAAGCTTCACTCTAATAAACAGTAGTATTAATATACAAATAATGAAAAATTATGAAACTAATCTAAACAATTTTATATGAGTCACTGATAACAACAAAATGGATTATATCGAATTAATCATAATCAGTGAAATGTACAATCGGATAGAGTGCCGACAGAAGTGCTCAGTAGGCATAATGATAATAAAAACCGAATGTAAACAACAATAGAAGTGTGCAAAATATTGGGCGGATCAGACAGTCAAATAATATAAAATTAATGAAGATATACAACATAAAGAGTGAGAGTGAAAGCAAAATGATGTAGAACAAGCTGAATAAAGATGTGGATAGTTATCAACAACCCGTATATTTAGTCGTATTTAATCAAGGTGAAGACAGAAGTGTTACAAATTTATTTGGAATACAAAGATTACGATTGTCAACTGGGATCCTCACAACTTCCTCGATAATGACACCTGTCCCTATTCAGGAAACTGGACGATATTTGATAAATAATTCTGAAAGCTTTATATTTATCTACTTTATGATCGGTGTTAACCAAGTGAGATGATATAGAGCTGTAAATTGATTTATGTGGACATTTACGAAACCATGAATGAAAGTGTTCGTTAACTCGTTGGCATATAATTGTGTAACTGTGCTTCGTTTGTAGCTCGTTTCGTAGGAGCATCTGGATTAGTAAAATTATATGAATGTGGCAGAAACCGGATATTTTGTCTTTGAGTTGTGAAATTACCAAATCGCCTTAATTAACATAATATTTATTATATTCACATATAAATGCTACTGTTTATCAGAATAAAATAGGATGGAGATGTAACTGATCTAACAATATTGTTCAATTATTGATGTTGTCCTAATTTGGAAAAATGGGACATTTTAAGTATTTAAATATAATTAAAATTGGGATGGTTATTTTTGTGGAGATTGGTTATTTATTTAATTGAATGTCACAGATTGATGTTGGTAGGGTACCATTGAAAACCAGGGAGCATTGGACAGCTGTTTCGTTCTAATGTGGAACTCCACAGCAGAGCGCACCCCAGATTCCGCATCAGGGGCTCCAGGTTGACAGCGAACACCTAACCATCTACACCACTGGGTCGGCATCGAATAGTAGAATTCTCACTTCCATCAATTTGTGATACATAGCACAACGTTCATCCACTGTCATTGGTGATAACTGTCTCACACTCGACAAGTTCGAGCTCCACCAGTCACGGTGACATATTCAATCAAATAATTAAAATTCCCTAGAATTAGTATTTAAGCGATTACTACTCAATGCATTTAGTAACTAAGCCACATATCACCAGTTATCCACAACGTTTCCAATGTTCAGTAAATCTGTTATATTTGATTATTTCCGTTCACTTAATGAATGAATTCTACAGTATTAAAGTGTCATTTTGATAAAAAAAAATTTTATTTCAGGCTGAGCTACACTGATTAGTTTATAGAAGTCAGCTGAGGATGACTTCAGACAATTGAAATGAATTCTTTGATGAAATTGACACTATAATATGCAACACTCAGCAATAAAATGCACGGAATACTGACTGAAAGTGTTGAATATAATACACCACTTGAACATTAAGGTTAACTAATAAAAATGTGGAGTTATCGATTGAACTTGTGAACTATTTTTACATACAATTCGGTTGCTAACTCCTAATTGCAACCATTGCATTAATAGTTCTACTTTGATAGAGGAATTCAATTAACCCGTCAAGAACTAAATGAGTCGCACACACACACACACACACACACAAAATATATTATTGTTAAGATATAAAATATTTATATGCATAAATATAGTCATATTTTCTGTAACCTATATTTTGTCTATCTAACTATACACCAATTATATGTCTCATTCAGAGAAGTCAATATCATTAGTCTTATAAACACAAAGAATTCATAAGGGAAAATGAAAAAAAGTTTTAATAATATAGCATCATTATTTTTGTTTTCTTTTAAGAAATGATAATCATTGAGATAGGTATTATTATGTATTAAGATTAAAAAAAAAAAGTAAATCGATACTGTTCACCAGTGAACTATGTATAGTATCAAAAATTGGTAACAATTCATTTCATCTAAATAAAGTAAGTGAATATAATAGAGAAAATGAAATTAACCGATATTATGTATAAGTTGTAGATGAGTTTATGTGAAATATTTTCAAATATTCACTAAATATATTTTATCCAATGCCTTCAATCATTCTCCTAAATATTAAAAACAAAAAATATTCCCATTTAGGCATTAAGAAAAGATTAGTGGAGTAAAGAAATTTCTTTTCAATTAGTTTTTCATCAAAGCTCTAGACATTATACCAACCTATTCACTTATTATATGGAAACACTTTTTATAAAGATAATTAACTTATTCACCGATGAACCTGTAAAATTATTATGTAACATACCACAAATTATTTAGTAATGATTTAAAATCTATTGTAAATTTATATAGAAATATTAGTGTAGAGATTTGATGAAAAACTAATTGAAAAGAAATTTCTTTACTCATCTAGTCCTTTCTTAATTAATAGAATGTTGTTTTCATTAAAGAAATCATTTTAAACTTTAACAATTATAATAATATTGGCATTTATTCATTTAGGAATTTCTATACCCTATATGTTCATATCAGTTAATTAGTAATGCAATAATGAACAATGTAGAATGTAAGCATTTATGTATGTTAACACAATGAATATCAAATTAGCACAATAAATACTATATTGTAGTTCAACATGTAGAAACGAAGCAAATGTATGTATGAAAAAATAAATGAAGAAGATCGACCACTAATGGTCTCCAACCACCGATCACGCTTACCCTAACCAGTAAGTCTACATCAAGTAACATGGATCATATCAAAGGTTTGGTCCCGATTACTTTTCTTCCATGCTGGGATTTTGTCAAATATTATTCCTACAGGAAATTTCTTACAGTCTTCAGCATATTTACACCAATTTGAATGATTTCCCACGTAAAATAGACCTAATAACTGACGTAGAAAACAAGTGTACATAGCTTTAGGAATTGTAAACTAGAATATGGAAATTCTAGTTTGAGTTATGACTAGAATTATATACTGGTAAATATAAGAGCGAAACCATAACAAAAAATTATCCGCATGAATAAAATTATATACAGTGGAACATTAATATATGCTAAGATTCCCTAATAACATGATCTTCAACAAAACATTTGGTTTATTTGTAAAGCTGCACAATAGCCTATATATATATATATATCAGCCATTGTACACGTTTGTAAACTAAATCGCCTCAACGAGATTCTCTTCGTTGCACCTACTTTATGTTGTTTATGACACGTTGGGCGATTTCCATTTAACAAAATATTCATGTTACTACCTGAAGTAAGAATTCTATTAGTCTAGTCTGATTTCTTCTAACTGTTTCTACAAAAATAATTTATATACTAATCAGAGGTGCTTGGGAGCTCGATTTTCAAACATTGTATATATAAGAGCGACAAAATGAAGCTCCCTTTGAACCTGAAAACAAGATAAAGCAAAGCAAGTGAAAAATGTCAGGCAATGAGAATTTACTTCAAGAAGAAGGAGTAAAACGTCATATATTAAGAAGTGCTTGAAGATCAAGACGAAGATAAGGAGAAAATATATATACGCCTTCACATGTGCTTCTTTGACGTCATTACTGGGCTTCTCAGTCAGCCTATAGTGTCTAAAACACGTTTAATATCCCACTATTTAAAAAAAACAGGTTAATTGGAAAGCAGAAAAATTAAAATCTAAGGGTAAAGTTGTATTGCCGACTATACTGTGGTGTGATAACGATAGGCTATTCTCCCCACATAACTAGTAATAAAGAAATAAATAATCTACAACCAAGTGATATAACACCTTTAGGTTTATCTGATATTCCTATAAATATTCCTTTCCTTCAACAGGTACTTTGGAATCCGATTCCGCACAAATTTTACAACGAGCTGTAACAAGTGTCCACGTATGTTGGCACAGATGTTTCACACTGTCAATGCAAGATATATTACGTGCTAATGAGGTTAGTAAACTTTTCAATTTCTTCAATTTTGTTACACTAAATTTACGTGTATTGCATAAATATCAGTCATATTTTATTTAGCAATATCCAAATATTCCAGTGTTCTTTTCTTGAAAGCATTTTTTCACTGAGTTACTATTATTATTCGTTAGCTTTCGTAGGTCATGGATTAGAATTCCAGACCAATTGGCTTTACTCTGAGAAGTCATGTAACAGTGTCACTGCTACACGCACACAAACAGCGTGATTGAAAGCCGGTTACATAAATTTGTGCTCTATAAATGAGTTATACTGACTATCCTTCGTTCAAAATCGGTTACGTAAACTAATTGACATCATCTGGAGAAATAGCTTCAAAATGAAGCATCCCCTTAATTCTTTTCAGAAGATATGGCAGGTGAAGTTCAACAATGTATTACAGAGTGTAACAGATATCATTGATATTATTAAAAGATAATTATACTACTGCTTGTAATGATCAAACCTAGGAGTAAATAGCATCAGACTTCCCGCTCGGTAACTGTCTGAAATCATTCTACTTGCTAGTGATACCTGTCAGATCAAGGTTTGATTTCCGACATATCGTAGGTGGAGAAATAATACAAAATCCCAAACTAGAATGAAACAACTATCTAGTACTACAAAAATAAAGCATATTGATTTTTATAACAAATAATTTGTTCAAAACAAAAGATACCTATATTAACGGCCCATCATAATTTCAACTTTTACAGTTACATAATTAAGATTACTACTGTCAGTTTTCGGTTACATTTTGTGAATATATAGTGATACCGTTTAACTGTAACAATTTAAAGTAGAGAAAAAACGAATTTGACTGACCTTAGTTAGGTACGTCCATTCCCCTATGTCAGATGTTGTCGGAGTAAGATATAAGAGAGGTACTAGTAATCAAACTAAAATACATCGTCAATCTCTGAGGTTACCGACCTTTGGCCTAAATCATACTGACAGGTGTATGTAATGTAATGTACTTTTCAAGTAATTCTGCTCCTGTCACAAATTAATGATGAACTTACTACTTTTCTGCAGTTAGTTCAACTCTTGATTAAACATAAACTTTTTAACTGAATAATCGAAAGTGATGAATTAATATTTTTAATTTACAGTGATTACAGAATACGAACACTAGAAAATTAGACAATAGTCAATAATCCAATGTAAAATGAAGCAAACATCGATGACAGCCTGTCAATACTGTTTATTTTTAACCTATTGAAAACAACATTCCACTTAAATTAACTTAAGTGGAAAAGTAATCCTTACTTCCTGTTTCTATTTTACGACTAAAGTATGTGTAGTCTTAAAGTACCGAATCATATGACAAACTATTTAAGTGGATGCCTAAGATGAATAATTAACCAAATACATAGTTCATGTTATTTCTGAATACACAAGTGTTCAAACCAATTACTATGTTAGAAGCAAATGAGGAAATTAATCTAAGCGCATATATTACAAAATGAATTAGGATGGGTTCATTTAGATAGTGTAGCACTCTGAATGTAATCTGTAGATTTTAGAAAACATAATACTGATTAGTATTTGTATATCAATCTCACTATGAATATATCAGTGTTAGAGTTTATGAATATGACAGTTTCAGTGTCACTATGATCGCATGCCGTTTTGACGAATAGTAATAATTATATAAACAACATCCACGCCTTTCAGTAGGAAGTTTCCGTTTAACTAAAATAATTTGATCATTGGAAATTTAAATGCATCTACCATACTCATCTAACTGAAGGGTTTGTGGAATAATGAATTTAGTTTAACGTATATTATACGATAAACATTCCACTAATACAGAAGACGGTCAGTGTAACAGCAGCCTCTGCAGCAGTAAGCCTCAATACAAACAAAGAGAAAAGAAAGACTCTTTGATACAACACAACAAGTACCAAATCAATTACACTTGAAGGAGAAATTATGAAAGATGTGGAAACATTTTTTCATATTTGGTCAGCATGATCGATAAACATGGAAGATCTGATGGATATGTAAAGGTACGGATCGGCAAGGCAAAGGCAGTATTTATACAATTAAGAAATATCTGGAACTCTAACCAGCTGTCAGCCAACATCATAACTAGAATTTTCAATACAAGCATTAAGGCAGTTCTATAGTATGAAGCTAAAGTCTGGCAAACTACAGAAAGCACCATTCAGAAGATACAAGTATTTACAAACAGTTGTCTGCGCAAGATGCTTCGGATCCGTTGGTCAGATACCATAGGCAACAACCCACTGTGACAGAGGACAAACCAACTTCCAGCTGAAGAATAAAATGAAAAAAGGTTTTGAGGTGGATAGGACATACATTGAGGAAATCACCAAACCACTTCACAAGACAAGCACTAACTTGGAATCCTCAAGGCTGAAGGAGAAGTGGAAAACCAAAGAATACATTGCGACGGGAATTGGAGGCAGATATGAAAAGGATGAACAGCATTTGGAAGAAGTGTAAATGAGAGCCCAGGACAGACTTAGTTGGAGAATACTGGTTGGCGGCCTATGCTCCACGAGTGGTAACAGACATTGATTGATTGATTGATTATGTCAGAAAACGATCCACTGACCTATAGACTAAAATCCTGCACATGTTATTCATGCATAACAATCGATAACTTGAATACAGTAGAGAGATTCAGATTGAATTACATAGTCTCATATTTATTTTCTTAATGTAATTAAATGATAATTCACTTAATTCCATTCCTTCTAAGCTTTATTTATACAGACAATTTTGAGCAAATAGTTATGATGTAATATTGAATGATTATTATCCTTCTTTTCTTTTCAGTATCAAACTAGTGGATACCTATTAAGAAAATTTAAAAACAGTAATGGTTGGCAACGACTTTGGGTTGTTTTTACTCAGTTATGCTTATTCTTTTATAAAAGTTATCGTGATGAGTGTCCATTGGCCAGTTTACCCTTATTAGGCTATACAATAAGTAAACCTGGACCAGAAGATCAAATACGACGAGATAATGTACTGAAAATGCAGTTCAAAAATCATGTATACTTTTTCCGTGGCGAAACACGTCATTCATTCGAAAGGTATGCTACAATGGTGACTGCAGAATGTGATAGGAAATGCTCGATATTTTACAATTTCCTATCCCAGATTTTCAGCATGCTTATTATTTTATTGTTGTAAATGAGTCAGAGTGAATACTTCCACTACAACTCACTGTAACTATATTTGTTTACGATACAAAGCTAGTCAGTTAGATAATGCTAGGAGAGTGTGATAAGCTAATAAAACTGGTAAAAACTCTGATACGCTAAATTCAGAATCAAATAAAACAATCAATAACGAATGTCAAATTAGCTAAACTAATTTGTTATGACTGAGATAGTAGTGGAGCCTCTGAACATTATGTAAGTCCGGTTCTAGACCGAAGGTGAATCTCCAACCACAAATGACCTTAACTGTATTATTTCCAATCAGCCAGTTGGAATAAAAGACACTCCGTTACGAAACAATTTATAGTTTCTCCACTGATAACAGGATCGTACAAAGTCTAAAGCAATACAGTGAATTATATAAACAATAGATAGTTATACTTCTAAACGATATTGACCCCCAGTAGCAACACAGACGATCCGCTTAGTCAATTCAATCTAACTAAACAACGTTCATTAGTACCAACATCCCATCCCTCTTGATAACAAGTATTTCTATAAAAAAAAATAGAGAAGAACAATTTACTTCATACACTACTCACTATTACTAGTTTTTACCACATAGAATAAACACAGAGATTTATTACTTTATGGGATGATGACATCATTAAACTATATGTGCTACATGTAGACAAAAGTAGAAACAAATGAAAGATGACTTCTGAAAAGAAATTCTAACTGTTATTTAATTTAGCACATTCAAATGAACTAATTTCATAAACTAGACATGCTGAATTTTATCGTCTATGAATCGTAACAGAGCTGTGCTTCAGTAGTTTTAACATTTGAAATTATACACCGTAAACTTAACCCATTAAATATGTAATTCAAGTTTCTGTTTATTAAAGTGATCTGCTACACTATCTGTTATGTAAATAATAAGAAAAATACGTCTGATTAATTGACATCATAACAGGTATAATCAATAACCGTTCTGTATATAAATTACAGGAATGAAATACAACCATAGTTGTAAACTGAATAGAAACAAATATTACTTAAGTTGGATTGTGACTGGCAAGTGGAATCCAGAACGCGCAATTCGTCCTGTTTAAGATTCATCGGCTGGATTTACCTGCATCCCAATATTGGTGTTCATAGTGGGATTCGAACTCAGTCCGTTTTAATGTCGAACGACACCGCGTTCACCACTACACTACTGTATGTAAACAGTCACACTTGTGCAACGGGCTCATTGGTATTAAGATGAACTTGTATATTCCCGTTGACTTGTCTGAACTCAGTAGTCTAGTGGTGAACGCGGTGGCGTTCAACACGAAAAGGAGTGAGTTCGAATCCTACTGTGAACATCAAGATTGGGATGCAAGTACATCCAGCCGATGAGTCCCAAATAGGGCGAAACGCGCGTTCTGGATTCCACTTGCCAGTCACAATCCAACTTAAGTAATACTTGTGAATAACCGTTGCATCGAGATAATCCGTTTAGAATACACTTGTAGCAACAATGACTGACCAGCTTCAGTCTATAACAAATCAACTGGAATATACAAGTTCATCTTAATGAATAGCAACAAATCCTAAAAAAAATATAAAAACCAACCTGATCAAAATGTTTTAATTCTATTTATGCTATACAATAGAATCTATAAATATAACTTATAACCTTTAGAATAAGTTAATTATTTCTGTTATCATTGAATTTTTCAGATGGGTTGAATATCTTAGTTGTGCAGCTGGTGCCAGTAGACCGTCAAATCCTTCGTCAACTATTAAATAATACACATCAATCTATAACTTTTCGCTTTTTCGAATTTTATCAGGATACAACAGTTCAAGATAATCAACATAAAAAAAAAAATCTTACGTCGTATGCGTGTGTGTGTGTGTGTGTGTACAGAAAAACATTCATATTTGTGAAGTTATTTTTTACATACAAACAAAATTATATTCACATTGAAAAAAAAAGACTACGAACTTCTATTTCAATTTCCTAAGTCTTTAAAAGAAAAATAATAAACAAAAGAGTAATAGCAACATAAAAGTGTGTGTGTGTGTGTGTGTATGTAGGTATGTACATGAGATAGAGTAGTGCTTTGACTATGTGCATAACATTAAGTGACTGGAATAAGTAACTATGTAGGCATAGTTACTTGGCGATTGTAATAATAATAATAATAATAATAATAATAATAATAACAGTAAGATGACTCATATATTACCAATTTCACAATGAATATAATTACAAAATTATTCTACATTGGATAAGATAACTTATCAACAACAATGACGTAGATGACGATATTGACAATAACAATGACTGTAGAGAAAGGAAATGAGTCACAAATAGTTCAGTCAATTCTAAAAAATATTCGTTGTATAACAGTTTAATTGAGGTGGTTTGTGAAGATTAATGTAAAAACATTCACATTATTTGTAAAGGAGAAGCATTTTGTGATGCGTTGCCTTGTAAACAATTGCAGAGAATGGGATGTTACATCGACTACAATGTAGGTAAAATGTATGTGAAAAGTCTTATCGATTGAAAATGAAAATTAGTTGATCTCAACGTTTCATTCGAAAGATTAATCCAAACCTCTTCTGGGAAATTATCAACATGAAAACATTTTAAATCGGGTCAACAAACCATTCTAAATCCATACTTTGACAAATCAAGTTATAATGTTAAATTATGTGTAAAGTAGGCAGCATGTATGAGAATGAAATAAATAATGATATGTGATGGTGTGTGTGTGTGTGTGTGTTGTCTACCTGCATGATGTTGAGAGTAACGATTCAGTGGATTAGTATTCCGTTGAAGGGCTGAAAATAGAATTGTTCATTGATAATCGCTATGTAGTAAACAATTCGATGTTCGTGAAGTCCTTTATAATGGTGATGAAATTCTATTGACCGAATTGTAATATGGCTACTATTCAAGTGACTCGACATCGCATGGACTAACCACAGCCTTCCGTCAATACATAGTGGCCTAGGCTAAAAAAATTTCATTTTATTGGGATTTTCTTTTAAAGCATAATGGATGAGTTCATAATACATAGTTGCCAAGCATGCACAAGACATAACAAATTATATTAGTAGGAAAAATTAGCGAATAAAGTTTATAAAAACACTAATGTTCTGTTTGGCAGGCTGTTCCGAGCTTCATCATGGAAATAACTAAAAATTATCGAATATAAATGTAAAATACCACTATAAATGTCTAATCGCATGTAGATTAATGACATTTTGTATGAATAATTATAAGTGGACTGATGTTGAGAATGTCATAGATGATAGAAGGTGTATATGTGTGTAATGTACATATTGTAAAAACATTTGTGCATAATCATAACCTTAGGCTGTGATCACTGAAAAAAAAGTAGATGATCTTAACATTGTCTTGTAAAATCATACAGTATTTGAAAACAAGTAAAAGTAAATGAATGTAATGATAATTATATGTCAAAGTGTGGACGTATATTTGTTAAACGATGAACAATTGAACTTTGTAATTCAATTAAATAATTCTAAACAAAGTAAATTAATGCAAATTTACATGATAGAGCGTCTATTGATAGCGGTAAATTTGATTATAAAAGATAATTACCATGTAATACAGTGCTATTTATCGTAGCACATAACATAATAGAGTAAGTGGATATTAGGGTAGTAATGTCGCGACCCAGGGGGTTTCATAAACCGATGCTGATTGATGTGTTCCACGAACTTCAGTAACCAAAATACGTACAACTGTTAGTATGTCCAAGTATTTCTAGCCTATGATAAGTCTACTTTGATCCTTAACCTGATATCATTCAAAGATAGAACGCATTCATTTACATAACAATTTAATTATAGTGATTATTTCTTAAAGGAATAATGAATTTAATGTAAAATTACAATTGAATTAATTAACACAATTAAATATCATAGTTTCTACTCTGAAGTAGAACTCGTATTCAATTAATTTTACGTAATGAATATTTACAAATTAAGCATATAAAAATCAATGAAGTTGTTTTACTCAATTTTCTGAAATATTGTCTAATTGGGAATATGAGATCCCTAACAAGAAAATTTATTTATTAACCATTAATTGCTATAATACAACTAATAGTACTTCATGTTGTCAGTTTATATTGTTTAGATTTACTTGTACATGTTGAGTTTCAACTGTTAATCATTATTCATAAGAAATAAAACCTTATCGAAGAATTTGCATTGCATTGAAATTGATACTGTGTCCTGTTTCTATTGAGTAAATGTTATAGTCAACTTATTTTCAAGTTTTCTTAGATCTTCGAAGGATTTAGGAATATACTTTAAACAAAGTATGTGTTCCATCACCCTTACAACCAACGGCCGTGATAATTCGCCCACAATTTATAGTAGTCCATTTGATTGTGCAGACACAGTTCGTCTACCCTACTTTTAGAGCTTAATCCTTAATATTCACAAGCACAGAGCCAAGTGTATTGACTATTTGGAAAAAGGTTAGTATGCTATGTCTACCTAAAATCCTAATCTCTTCTAAGGTTCAGTTTCGGTGTGGTGAAACCATAATATCAATCTACTCCTTCGGTTAAAACTTCATCTTTTCTATATGCCTTTCCCTAAGTATATTTTTAACAAAATCCTTTGGGTAGTTATTCATCACTGATGTAGACGTCACTAAATTCAGTTCGAATTTCTTATCATTTCTATTTGTGACAAGTTGATGAATTCTGTTTATCATGGAGTTAGCAACCGTTACTTTGTTGATAGAACGTATTGATTTATAGTCTTGGTATTTCACAGAATACGTTGGCTTCTGGAAAATGTCAATCTTCAAATAATTATTCTGTTTTCTTCCAATTAAACATTCAAGAAAGGTTAATCATTGGCCAGCCGTCACAATCTCCTTGGTAAATTTGATGTTATCAGAAACACTGCTTACATTTAAAAAAACTTATCTAATTAGTCTGGTTCCGTAAAAACGAAAGTATGTACTGTAGCCAGAGTTTTAATGTAGAAACATTTGGAGAATGTATAAACTGATTCTTAACGATTTGCGATGTTAGAGGCTTTTGCTGCACTTTTTATTGTCTGTAGAAATTCCCTCAAAGTTTAAACTAGGTTAATTTTAGGAGAATCTAAAGGATAACGTAGCTTTAAGTCATGGCCTAAATGTAGGCACTTATATATAATATCTAATCAAATATTAGTGGAAACATTAGTAAATAAAGAGTAAACATCAAAACTTTTAAATGTATATCTGTAATCAAGTTTTTTTTTCAAAATCAAATGATTTTTCAATTCCTTACTTGCCTCCGTGTTATTTAGACTGAGTATCCCAGCTCGACAGTTCAGTAGATTAAAAGTCGGTGAGTTTCTATAGACTACCATCAGGTATAATCACCTTGTGAATCTTTGTGAGTTCATAGGACCTACAAAGGCTTGAATATTTCGGAGCAAAAAAGAACCATAGTGATGGTCCTAGTTTCGACTTCATAGACTGTAATATTCTACTTTTCTTAGCCTGCAGTTTGTTAAGTGACTTGACTGTTTCGTTATCTTGAATTTTTCACAGCGACCATCATATAGATGCTCAGTGGTTTTATTGTCGTAATCGGTGTACATTACAACCACAGTGTTCCCTTTGTATGTTTCTGTAATAATAATTTTCATATCCGTACGGGAGTTGCTTAGAGCATATATTTTATCCTTGGATAGATTAAAAGGGTCCGGCTTTTTTGGTGTAATAATGTTAAATAACAGTTGCCATGGTGCAATTAACTGTACTTCGTCGTTTCTGTTCAAATAACTCGGATTTGTTCACATGTATAGTTCTTCTGCTGTTAGTCTTTCTTTGTGAGCACTATAAATAATCTCTCCAAAGAATACTGGTACCATCAAAGTCGATTTGTTGCTCTGTTATCAATGATGGTAATCCTATGGCTGATTTTTTCACGTTCCTTGATCTCCTCTAAGAATTTAGAAAAATGTATCAAATGTATAGTTTATGTTCCTTAGGTTTACATATCTGGTTATTCTACATCCCCCCTTCCCCACTCAACATAAGCAACATTACAAAGACGAGGTTTCGTTTAACCATATTTCGGGATTGCGTGTTTGACATTCACTAATGTTGACGTGATAGTATCTCTGCTACTGCGATTCTAAGTGTATGGAAAGATCGTGGACTAGGATTGTTGTCACCACACAGTAAGGAAACATCAAAAGAAATAAGAACTCTAAATCGACATGAGTTAAAAGTTTATTTTGTTCTGTATACATAAGTGAATACCAAAAGCACAATATTGTATATGCTGGAGAGGGGGGAATGCAAAATAACCAGATATGTAAACCTAAGGAACATAAACTATACATTTGATACATTTTTCTAAATTCTTAGAGGAGATCAAGGAACGTGAAAAAATCAGCCATAGGATTACCATCATTGATAACAGAGCAACAAATCGACTTTGATGGTACCAGTATTCTTTGGAGAGATTATTTATAGTGCTCACAAAGAAAGACTAACAGCAGAAGAACTATACATGTGAACAAATCCGAGTTATTTGAACAGAAACGACGAAGTACAGTTAATTACACCACGTCAGCTGTGATATGATCGAACGAAAGGTAATGATCATTGTATACTGGCTAATCTCAGAACAATGGCCCAAAATTCAGCTGACACAGAATGAAACCATTTTACACTCATCATCCCAGCCCCTCTAACGAGAGAAGGCAAGCTTAAGCAGGAAGATATAATTCACAAACAGCCAAGAAGATGAACAACATCCCATTTAAGTTTATTCATTTATATATTAACTGATTTAAAATGATTGTTAATAGTTGTGCAAAGTTTTAAAATCTACTCATATTGGATAAATTTAATATGATAAAAGTTCAATAAAACAAATTTAGCCCATGTCGATGAGAGGGTCTCCTGGAAGGAGATTAATTCCTAAGGAGTTAAATTAAGTGAGTGAGATTTGTAAGAGTATATCTGTGGCGAAATCAAATAGAAAAGGGTGTAAGGGACATCTATGATGGACCCCACTTGAAGATGAAATTTCTCGTGACAATTCGCCATATGCTCTGACTCGACCAGTGGTGACCGAGTAGAGAGCCTTTATAAGGTTAATGTACTTTTGAGGTACGCCTTTTAATGACAGACATTGCCACAAGACTTCACGGTCTACAGAGTCGAAAACTGCTTCTAAGTCAAGAAATAAAATTATAGTTGGACGTTGGTACATATGTCTGTGTTCGAGGACCTGGCACAGGGTAAATATGTGATCAATGCAACCCCGGCCAGGTCTGAAACCAGCCTGGTTTTCTCGAATCTGCTGTTCTCTAGTGTTGGATAAACATCGAATGATTATAGAGGCTAATATTTTAGACACTATGTTAGTCAAACTGATTGCTCTGTGGTTATCACAAGAGGATTTCTGTCCCTTTTTGTAGATTGGAACGATCAGCGATCGAGACCAATCAAATGGGATGGTGTTTAGTTCCCAAACTTTGGCTAATATATCAGTCAACCTGCAGGCTTAAACTAGACCACTATCCTTAAAGATGTCTGTAGACGACATATCATGTTCTCCTGCTTTCCCTCGTTTCAATTTACTTATAGCGTTTTCAACCTCACTGAGAGTTGGGCGACCAGTGTCAGTTTTCCGTTCGAGTAGCTTGGGGATAGTGGGTAAGCTAAAAGTAGCTTGGGGGGGCCAGTTGCAATGTTCCTGAAAGTGTTCTGCTCATCGTTCTAATCTTCTAGATTGAGAGTGAATCATCGACCCATCTTTTTCAGAGATAATTTCACTAACTACTATTTCATATACCGGTTTCCTTGATAAGTCGGAACAGCTGTCTACTATTACCTGCTGCCACCGATGCTTCTATCGCTTTTGCTTTTGTTGCCCACCACTGTTCACGATCCTTACGCAGACTCTTTGTCAGTCTACGTTTCAGTTGTCGTCGCTCATCATACTCCGAGCCTGCTGGAACGAGTTTTCGAGCCTCCATCAGTTCCCTAGAAGTTCTAAAGATCCAATGGTCTTTCATAACCATTGGATTGGGGTTAGATGCAGATAACGCTGCTGCGTTTACACCTGCTTTAAAATCATTCCAAGCTACTTCGGGATTAACCTGTTGGTTGTGGGCGACAAAATGCTTAGCCAGACCATTCCTAAATGCAATCTTAGTCTCAAAGTGATATCTAAAGGGTTTGCCTGATGTAACCTTTCTGCGACCAGTAAAACGCATAGAAATACGTTCTCTCACTAGCGCGTGGTCAGAATCTAGACACGTGCCCCAGAAAGAGCGGCAGTCTTTTATACAGCCTTTCCAACGGTAGCTGATGCCGATATGGACGATTTGTGTTCATCGTTGTGTAGACGTTAGGGGGTCGCCAGGTTAAACAATGTCTCTCCTTATGGTTAAGGTTTGTGCTAGCTAAAAGTAAACGGTAGTCTGAGCATAACTGCAACAGACGATCTCCGTTATCCGTTCGCCGGGATGGGATGCTGAGTGACCCACCTAAGTGTTTTTCAGCCTGATTTAGTCTACCTACTTGGGCATTAGAATCTCCTGCTATAATTACTATGTCTGAGTGCATAAATTTCTGAAGGAGGCTAGAGAACTTCACATAGAACCCGTCTTTCACTCCATTTGTGCTGCAGTCAGTGGGGGCATAAGCAGAGATGACAAAAAGGCATCGGCGTATTTCCCTATCTTTCCGAGTTCGTACTGTGCCATTTAGACGGACAGCACATAAACAACTGTCTACAGGAATCCACTCGAGAAGCGCATGTTCTGCTCGTAAGCTTAGTACTATGCCTACACCAGCAAGGTCACGTAAGCTTGCCGTAGGGTCTCCAGATAAACGAAGAGTGAATTGTGCTGTTCAGTTGCATTGACCACGTGAGGTCAAACGGATGATCATGCTGGGATCCTGTATGCGTGTTTCGGCGACACAGCATACATCAATTGCAAGAGATTCTAATGTTTTAGCTAAGGCAGCTTGTTGACCGATTTGACACAGCGTACGCACATTAAAAGCTCCAACATGAAGTTTAGAACGCGGTTTCAGGAGATCTGGTATTACATTTTCGGTAACTCGGGTAACCAGTACAAGTGGCGAAAATGGAAGATGTAGTAGAAGTGTGAATAGTAGAAGTCAGAGAAGGAGAATTTATACCTTTCATAATAAACAGAAATAATTATAGGTTATTCGTGTAAGTTGGCAGGAAAGTGTAGACCTAGGTTTCGTGCTATATAGCACTCGTTAGTAGGCTGTGTTTGCAATCCATGAAGGAGCCTATATTCCCAAGCGGGTTCGATCTCAAGTCACCCAGATTCGTAAACTGGGACCATTACCACTGAGCGATTCGAGCAGCGACTGGTCGCCGACAGGACTGATAGGTATATATTAGTTTATCTCTGTCGCATAAATTCGATGTTCATTAAATCTTTAATAGTGTTGATCGAATTATATCAACCAAATTGCAATCTGCCACTAGTTGAAGTGACGCGACATCACATGCACTAACCATCAACTTCCATCTCTCAAATTACTGTCACTATACAGAGAGAGGTGATGGTTAGTCCATGCGATGTCGAGTCACTTGAATAGTAGCCATATTACAATTCGGTCAATAGAATTTCATCACCATTATAAAGGACTTCACGAACATCAAATTGTTTACTACATAGCGTTTAACAATGAACAATTCTATTTTCAGCCCTTCAACGGAATACTAATCCACTGAATCGTTACTCTCAACATCATGCAGGTAGACAACACACACACACACACCATCACATATCATTATTTATTTCATTCTCATATATGCTACTTACTTTACACATAATTTTAATATTATGAGTTGATTTGTCAAAGTATGGATTTAGAATGGTTTGTTGACCCGATTTAAAATTTTTTCATGTTGATAATTTCCCAGAAGAGGTTTGGACTAATCTTTCGAATGAAACGTTGAGATCAATTAATTTCACATGTGTATCAGTTCACGTTACCACATCTCAGCAAGATGAACACTAATTTAATAGAAGCAGTTACTTCAATGGCAACACGAAAAGTGTGGACATATAAACTATAATTTAGAGAGAATGGATTAGTTAATGAAAAGATATAAAATAATCCTAAACTGACGACTTAAGGTAGGCCGAAGAGTGGATGCACCTGCACCACTGTGACTGATTCTGAGCTACATTCCCATCCCCCCCAGTCTTCATAAAGTAGTCAGTGACTTCATGGACTGATGCCACGTTTTGGTTTGGTCATTCCTAATTTCCTTCCATCCTTCTCCAGCATCAGTCACAATTGAACGTCGAGATAGTCAGTGGTTGAGCATAAATACCACACATCACAACCACCTCAATCATAGAATATTTACAAACTCATCAACTAATTTGACACCTTTTTTAATACCCTGCGTCTAAACACATTATTACTTATCTGATGATTCTAGCACACGCTTGCGATATTTTGAAGGAATTGATGATCAAATACCGGATACTGTTTACATTTAATGTTTCCTATATAAACAGCACTTAGTTACTAATAAACTATTCGTTTATATGTTAACGAATGTTTATGCATACTTGTATTTTGTTAATGCATTTTATCTTGTCAGTTACAAACATTGAAGAATATCTTATTTAATTATGTGTAAATGTAATATAAATTAAAGAATAACAAATAGTAATGCAAATATAAATGCAAAATGTACTCTGTATTTCATTTTTCTTCTTTATTGAAACAGGGAAAGAAAAATAAAAAAATATTAGGATAGATACACATTGTGAAATGTAACAACATAATTATTACAGTTATTCATATATATATATATATAAATGAAGGATTGAAAGGAATATCTTGTTTAGTTTTGAGAATAATGAAATAGTTTAAATAAAGAATAATTGGAGAAAATATACTTTAAGAGATTTATTATCATTGACAGAATATGAATAATTATTTTTTTGTTTTGTTTTGATAGAAAAATATTAGATAAGTACAATATTCATTGATTCAATCTTTGGTATAATCATCTGTAAGAAAAGATAATAACAATAAACGGAGTACGTTTTGTTAAGGGGAATTCGTGAAATCGGAAAGAAATTTAAACTGAGAATATCATCAACATGGAAAGCGAAAAAAATTCCAGTATTCTTATCGACACAGAAATATAACTAAACAGCTTTAGAGAAGTTTGATATAAGTCGCATAACTTTTGTTGAGTTATTACTATTGTGTTATTAACTACATATCACTTTAAACTTAACAGCCGGTAACCTGTAGAACAAGCCTTCATAACTATATTTTTTGACTGTAAAAATAAAGCACTGATTAGAGGAAAACAGTGTACTACCGCCATATCCGACTAGAATAGATAGTATGATATGATCTTCAGGTTGATAACTTGTTGCTTTTAACGCTCTTCAATTAACTTGCCAAATATGACAGTTAAGATAGATCAGCTAACTTTTAGGGGGAGTTAAGAAAGAGACTGAGAGTAATTAGCCTACGAAACACGATAAAGTAAAACGACCTGAAAAAATTCGTGATAAATACTGGAAAAACTTAAGATTCTCGTTGCACAAGACAAGTATTATAAATAAATTGTTCAAATATTTTTAGTTAGTAACATCATTAGCATTTATCTTTAGATTGCCGAGACATGCATAACAATGAGCATGTATGGAAGGAGATTTTCGAGTAGTCAGTAAAAAACTCTGCATCAACTAAGTTTTTTGTAAGTTAATAATCGTTAAAAAGGCGAAATTTTGAGGGAGCTGATGTTAGTTGTCGGATTCGATTCCGTGCCAACCAGTTATCACTGGGTTATTCGGGCCATGAATGACTTTTGCAGGACTGATTAATCACTGAGTAGTGACCAATGTGAGGTTCATTTAGTCCTTTATAATGCTGACTGTCACTCGAGTGGAGTAACTTAAACACGTGGTCACAATAAGACTTAATCGATAAAATTTGACCAGTACTAACGAGAATTACATAAAAGTCACTTTAGTAACGACTATTTATCTAGTAAAACTATAACCTTCTATGATCTTCAAAATAAGTTAAAAATCGTTAGGCTTCAAAGTCAACGATTACGCAAACATTTTCTGCAGACTGAAAAACTTAATACAAATGGTATTTAAGTTGGATAGTGGCTGGCAAGCGAAATCCAGGACGCGCGTTTCGTCCTATTTGTGATTCATCGGCTGGACACAGTAGCCTAGTGGTGAACGCGGTGGCGTTTGGCACGAAGCGGACTGAGTTCGAATCCCAGTGTGAACATCAATATTAGGATGCAGGTACATCCAGCCGATGAGTCCTAAATAGAACGAAACGCGCGTCTTGGATTCCGCTTGCCACTCACAATACAACTTAAATATTACTAGTGTACTATAGCTACATCAAGGCAATCCTCTCAGGTTACACATATGGTAACAGAGACAGACCACTTTCAGTCCATTACAAATCAAAGGGAAAATAGAAACTTATCCTAACAACTAATACAATTGATTTATGTATGTGACACTTTTATATTATTATCATTACAACACTGCAAAAATAATCACTTAGACGTTACCTGCAGTAGCGAAAAGGGCTCGACAATCAAAAACTGTTGCTAATTCTGTAATCAATTTATGCATCATACGACAATCAATCAATTCTGAAACTGGAAGTGGAGGTGAACAAGATGGATAGAAAGATGGTCCGTGAAAACCTCGATGAAGTTGTAGGACAATATTACAGAAACAATATCTTAGTATTATTGTTCGCAGGAAATCATCCGAAAGAAACTGTTGGTAAGAATAATCTACAAACAAGTTTTAAAAAAATATGTATATAGTAACTAAGAGAATGTTTTAAATTACGTCTAGCTGTAAGATACTGTTAGTTTGATTTACTATAAAATAGATTACTGAAATAATAATGATACATATTCAAGTAGCTATTCCCAAACAAAAGACGAGATAGTTAAGAAGCGATCCACTCAGCATTAATGTATGGCTGTGAAAAATGGTCTATTAAGATAGAAGACCTTAGTAGACTGCAAATATTCAATCACAGATGCCTACGAAGAATCACTCGTGCATCTTGGATAGACCAAGTAAGAAATGTTAAAGTTTGGCAGAGTACTAAGCAAAAATTGCAAATCGATTGACCTTCGATAGGACACTATGTTCCATTATTCTTCCATCGATGCCTTTGAATTCCCTATACTAGAATAATATTCCAGTCATAATGTGGATGAGTTGCATTAAGAAATAGATAAGTTATTCCCCTCATTACTGGTGTAGCTTAATGTTAGCGTTTTACTAAGCTAAAACACCTCGGTTTAAAGGTCTAACTTCAATAAAAAAGTTACAAATATCAATCCCTCCCTTATGTTTATTCTGGTTTAAGCAACTAGGTAATATTGCTAGACCATACACATAGAGTGTATCTCGAAGCCAATATCTACTCTGCCCTATCTGCCCATAGAACAGATAAGACAATCGATTCAACTTATTCACTAATCAAAAGAGTAATTTAACAGTTTAATCACTTTAGTGCAGTTGAATGGATCAATCTATTTCAAATTATCACTCTAAAGATGGTAATGACACACTTCATATTAAAGCGAGGCATTTTTAAAAGCTACAAAAAGACTAAATATTTTAGTCATCTAGTATCATACTAGTTGTCTGATAATAAGTAGTATTATCCATATATCTACGCCAGTTATGAACAATGTAGAACCTGGCGCGTAAGTGCATAGGTCCAAGTTACCTTTCGATCAGTCAGTAACAACGTAGAACTTGGAACATGCGTACATCAGTTCAAGTTCCCATGCTCCCAATTAGAGGATAGAGATTAAATTATTGGATCAAATCCCAGAGTAGTGGAGGTAACAAGAAAATTACTATTAGTGAGAAGGATTTGAGATCGTAGAAAATATAATTCGGTAAATAGAAAATTATGGTGAATTTAGAAGCTTAGGATTTGGAGGAAGACAAGGAATGGATGCAACTACGCCATAGCCAACAATCTTCAGCCATGTCACCTAAAGTCTCTAACCACTGGTTACGATTATCACGTAGACCCCAATCACGTAGTCAGCACCTATCTCAGGTTAAATATCAATGACTTCATGGACTGGTACCATGTTATCGGTTAGCCGCCTCAAACTTTTTCCAGCCTACACCTACACCAGATGGCATTGCTCGTCGAGGTAGGCGGTAGTCAGGCATAAGTAACACGTCCTAACCACCTCAGCTGATGGAGATTTACTACTTCATCAATAAACTTACCATATTTACCTAGTACTCTATTCCTAACCGATGTATCGCTTACTCGGTGGCCCCAGCAAACACGAGCAATGCTTCGAAGATATCTATGATCGAATACTAGGACCCTACGAATACCCTCTATTCTTGATGGCCATGTTCCACATCCATGAAGTAAAATGGATCGAACTGCTGCGCAGTAAACGCGTTCTTTACTCAGTAGTTGAATGTCTCGCCTACGCAACAAGTGACTCAAATTCCCAAAACCTAATCGGGCCTAATATATACGAGCCGAGATCTCAACAGACACAAGACCATCAGGACTGATGAGGCTGCCAAGATAAGTTAAGAGGTCAACACATTTAACTGCCGCACTCCCTATCACTAATTTCGGTGTCGAATCAAGCCAATCCTGAAGTAACATTTTGCATTTGGGTGGAGAGAATCGCATCACAAACATTATTACATTCATGTTTAAGGTAGTCGAAAGATTCTGCTTTTTATCAGCATCTTCACCAAATAGAACTATATCATCTGCATATTCTAAGTCAGCAAGTTTATGTCCTGGAAGGAGGTCAACCCCGTAGAAGTTAAATGATGACAAGGTTAACTCTAAAAGTATATCAATTATAACATTAAATAAAAATGGGGAAAGCTGACAACCTTGACGAACACCACTTGAGGTAATCAGTTCTGACGACAATCCACCATAAGCTCTCACTCGACATGTGGTGTTAGAGTAGAGAGCTTGTATAAGGTTAATGTACTTCTCTGGTACACCTTTCAATGACAGACATTGCCACATAATCTAAAGATCGGTAGAGTCAAATGCCGCCTTAAGTTCAAGGAATACAGCTATTGTTTGGCGCCTAAAAGTGTGCCTATGTTCCAGAACCTGTCGAAGTGTGAATATTTGGTCTATAAAACCACGTCCAAATCTGAAACCACCTTGGTTTTCTCGAGTTTGCGCTTTACGAGTTTTCGTTAGACGTCGAAGTATTATTGAAGCTAATATTTTAGACACTATATTCATTATGCTGATTCCTCGGTAATTATTACAAGACGACTTCTGTCCTTTCTTATAGATTGGGACGATTAGTCATCGAGACCAGTTAGATGGGATTTCTTACAGCTCCCAGATTCTAGCCAAGATCCCTGTTAATCTCGCCGCTAAAACTGGACCGCCATCCTCAAATATCTCAGGAGTTAATCCAAGTTGCATTCACCACATTAGCATGTTATAGTGTATCACAGAGTGAAGAACTCCATTTTGGGTAAATAACTGAATTCACTTAGGATAACTTTAGCTACAATGTTGTATTACAATAATATCATGTTAGATACACATTGAAACTTCAGATTATACAAGTGTTAAAGCTACGGCAGATTAAAATAAAAATAGTAATTTAACAGTCATAATAAGTACGAATGTTTTTTAAATGTCATGAAGGACATCTTGCATTGCCCATCACATAAGATAGAATAAAACATTCAATAATAATAAGTCAATTGAGTATTTGAATTAATTTATTCTTGAAAAGCTGCAAAAAACAAATGGGCTTTGGAAAATGCATCATAATCAATCTCATAAGAATGGTAGATGAATCCTACAAATGATATAATACAACACAAGCGAAACATCATCATAGATGAACAAAAGTATACATACCTAAGTTCCGTGAACGTGTTAAAACGTGATAACATTCAGTAAGGAATGATTCGATAATACTTTGACCTCGATCCCATACCTTCATTGTAATTTTAGTCAAATTACACGTTAGACAAAATGCAGTCAATGGGCAATGTAAGAAAAGTGTAAAAAGATTTCCCCGATGTCGTTGACTTTCCAATTTTTCTGGGATAACTTTAGGTGAAAGGAGACAAACGAAAGGTTGCCCAAAGAGATTTGGAATATTCTGAAAACATCCATATAAATACATATAGAGGTTTATAATGAGTAATTTCAAAATAACGGCATTTAATTTAAACGATATATTTTCTTATGATCATGCAGCTTTTACAAATGGCAGTAAATAATATCACCCCCCCCCCCGCATCCGAAATGACATGGTAGAGAGAATTCTCTCACTCTCTCGAAATGCACTCATGAGGCTATGCGTATTGCCTCACTTAGAGAAGTCCTATCCACTGCCTTCTCGAGGACGAATGCTGTTTACTAAAATACAAGGACGAACGCGAACGCTCACTGCTGAAACCGAGTTGATGAACATGAAAAGTCTACCTAGGGGAGTTGGAAAACTGTGATTTCAAACCAATGGTGTACATGGACAACATAATCTTAAAGGAACGAAGAGCGTGAGAACTCCGGTCATCTTTTACCAAGAGACTACACCTCCTGACGATGTCCCATTGTCTTTGTGGATTGACTCTACAGTCAAAGGCTTAGGAAGTGATCCCGTAAGAAAACCAACTGCATCGGTTTAGGCGTCTTGGTAGTGTCCTAACCTACACACAACTACAATGATTAATAATTATGAAGAAAACGATTCACTCATTTCATTGCCTCCCAAACTCAAGTGATACTTACTATCACTTTAACGCCAACTTTCGTATTTTATTTTACCTTCCTCTTCTTCCCGACTTTATTTCCTTCGTATATTTTCGCCAATTATTCAAATTACTGAGGAGCTCGTCCATGGTGAAAATTCTGTACAATCAGTTTAGTCCGAAGTCGGTGAACAGTAGACTTTATGATTGTTGCCACAAATACCGAAATCCGATACAACACCTCTGAAGTCATATGTGCTGCTTCAATTGACTTCTTTCAATGCTCGCACATTGATGCAAATCAAACAACGGATGGGTTAATGAATATCTTAACGCTGACGTATGTTGCATTTCAGACACCCGTAATAAAGACTCTAGTCGTTTACCATAAATATACTTTCCGTCATTCGATTCGAAGAGTGTCTTTCACCTGAGCTAATCCAAGAACTCTGTAGTATCGGCGTCATGATCCAACAGTGTCGCATTAAGCATCAGAGTCAAAGTAAAACTTATCATCTGGATTTTCATTAATAGTCGACCGTGTGATTTTAGATTAGGTTCCATAATAATGAAGACAAACTGGCGTAGAAAACGATATCATTTTGCAATCTTCGTCTACACACCGACAGATTGCAGTCCGGATGCAATCGACGACACGTTTCACCATCAACTAGACGATCTCCTCAAGAAAGTACATTCGACAGACTTTGTAGTACTAGATGGAGATTTGAATGCACAGGTCGTGTGGGGGAAAGCTGCTAAGGCGGAAATTAGGGACTCAATCATATCAGGTCAGTTAAAGATGTCTGTTTTTCATGGCTTTCCGCACACTGCAACCTGTTTTCGGCTAGCACCAACTTCAGGCGGTCACGGCTGATATGCAACCTGGCGTCCTTTATCTACAGCCTAAGGCAGAGCATAGATTGACATCGAGATCAGCAACGACTGGCGTGGCTGTGTTCAAGACTGTCATTCCTTTAAAACACCTATCTAAATTCTGATCACGGTTCGGATTGTCTTGCGTATTAGTGAACCGAAAACGTCATAGCCCAAACGGATTGATACCAGTAAATTGTAACCAGATATCAGCCCGAGTTAGACGCTAGGTAAAACAATAGTCCGCAGAAAGGCAAAAGTAAATGCTTGATATCATGAAAATGGCGCGCCACGTCTCTTGTTATTTTGAGAAACATCCCTCCCATAAGCCTTTGTATTCTATAGATACCTTACACCTCCTAGAGGTCCGCCGATCCGATGTGATGACTTGAGTTTGATAACAAATGTAGAAACTCAAGTCACGAAATTGTGAAAAACCTTGAGTGAGAACCGAGAGACAGTGATCAAAATGTGTTGAAGAGCTTGAAGCGGCAGCTGCATCTGGTAATAGCTGGAAACTCTTCCATCCAATCCGAACCACTGATAGCAAGAAGTCTCGTGTAAGTGAAGCAATCTGTGAAGCTGATAGTACATTAAGCACCAACAGGTAAGATCACCTTAGATGAGTTTCTCGAGGGTCAGTTTAGCTGGTGTATCACTGATAACTTCTATCGGACTGTCTTGCCCTCCCTGGTTAGTGACAACTGGTTAACCTGACGAAGAGATCTGTAAGGAACTCTAACTTCTAAATAGCAATAAATGACCAGACACAAAGAACTTGACCCAAACTCTTTTCAAAGATGGTGAGAATTAATAAAATAGTTAGGAAAACTGAAGGTTATGTCATCACGAAAAAGTGGTCGTCGCGCCCCTACATCTTTAAAAAAGAGCTCACGTAATTAATGTAACAGCTATCAAGAGACAAGTTTGATCTCAATTACTTTCGAACTGTTGGATTCCGCTATACTTCGCAGCTTTTACAAAATGCGTGAAAGACCGACTAGCAGGGAGCATACTGGTTTTCAACCAAGTCGTGGATGTGGCGATTACATCACAGTGTTATCCAATCTCACCATTCAGCCTCAACTTTGTCATCAACGACACTATGTAAAGCTACTAAGCTTCCTTCCATTACACCATAGTATTGAGCACAATGTAATTACGTCAATACAATAACGCCTCATAAAATACAAGCTAATTAACGTGGGAGTTTAAAATAACTTTATTTAAAAAGCTGGGTGCCTAGTTTACATACGTATTAAGTAACTAGTTAGAAGGATGTAATTAGTATGAATGTTCCATTCTCACCACTATACGCAATAAAATAAGACTTATGATATAAAACAAATTTTTTTTACCCGGAATGTTGTACTGTTATCACTGTCAACTATGAGAAAAAGAGGTTTGCGTGTGTACAGTAGGAGATCACCAGGATGAATGCTGCGTCAAAAAAAGAAACAGTAAATAAAAATGAATTTTATTGCAAACAAGAGTGACTTCATTGAATGACTGGTGGAAATAAATGTACAGTGTTGGTCTTGAACAAAATTAAAAACGTCACCTTCGGCAAGTTTTAAACAACTAAATAGTATATAGTTGGAGTTTAAGTTGAGTACTACAATTTTGGTTAAGATAGAACTAACTGCTTTGTCTTCAACGAAAATAATTAACGTAAGGTCTGTGAGCTTGAAAATGAGAAAATACAACTGTTGGATACTTACACCAGTTTCATAACTTTAAATAACCAACCTAAATCCCAACAAAGGATCTAATGCAGACCTTAAGTACTAAACGCAAAGAATGATTAGCTGCATTTCCAATCGATAATAACAGAAAGCCCTAAAAATTAATCATTTACTGTAAATAGACTTTTTTTAGAATTTACATCAAAACTGGTAGCCTATTTCTTTTAAACATATAGATGATTTTATGTTTGTTGTGACCTTATATCATTGGTGGTATCACCACTGAATAATCATTTATATCATTAAGAAATCGAGCTGCATATAAAATGGAAAGGAATGATTAGTCTTCTGAACGCTCGAAGATACCCTTAATTGAGTAACAAGAAAAGCATGTTTTCCTTCCACTAAATAGTAAACAACATTGAGCGAATGAACTAAATTATCTCATATATCGATCACAAGATATGTCGCAGTTAAATTCACAAACCAATTATCTTGGAATTCCCATCAGACCTGCTAAGTTAGTGTTCGACGAAATTCTACCACGGATTCAGAAACTTCGTTCAGCACTCGCCAACTTGCTTCAAGAATGGAGTAAACAAGAAATCCATCTGCAATGCTTAATAATTCATTCTGTATTAACTTTATGACTGTGAAACATTGGACAACCTAGTGAGTAATGTCAAGGTTACATACAGAGTACTTTGCAAAAATTGCAAACTGTTTGATGAGGTTGTTAATCATTATCGGCTGAGGTGGTTGGGGTGTGTAACACGTATGCCCAACCATCACCTAACTCTATGAACAATTTTAGCTGGTATAGTACGGAAGAAAACTAGTGGAGGTCAAACCAAAACATGGCATAAGAAAGTGAAATCGCGGTCTGCTGGTCTGAGGCGTGTTGGCACATGCAAACTACATGGTTAGGGTCCGCATGAATGTCGTAACTAATGGTTAGAGACTCTAGATGACATGACTCAAGAATAGTTACAGTGGTGCAGGTGTATTCACTCTCCCCTAAATCATTAGTTTGAGATCATTTTATACTTTTTTACGAATTAATTAGTTCTTTCTGGACTATATTTTATACGTCCACACACTTTTATACTACTATTTGAGTAACTACTACTTCTACTGATTTGGTGTTCATTTTGCTGTGTTGCTGAGATGTGGCAGCTCAGACTGATGCACATGTACATACATACATAGGCCGTACGAGTGAGGTATGGGAACTTGAGCTAATGCACATGCATGTCAGACACTATGTTGTTTATTATTGAAATTAATGTGTAAAGTTAGGAGGAGAGAGTTCTAACTGCTGGATGATTAGATTAGGCTCACATTGGGATATGCTTATTGGTTTAGTCTCAACTAATCGATGATGATGGGTGAACCCTCATATTTTTGTTAGGGAGGCATAAAAGGGATAATGACCAATTTGAGATAATATATTTTCAGGGAAATATTGTATATAAATTTATTACGAAAGTATTAAGCGTTCAGTAATTTGGTTTTTATATTCTCTTGATTGAAAGCTCCCTGGACCTTGCACTGTTTTCCAGTTATGGTTGACATATTTTTGACTAGTTATATAATCTCTGTAGTCTAGTGTCCTGGTTTGCATAACATATGAATTCTTATGTTGTTATATGTCGGGGTCAGGAAAATGACTAATACAATAGTTTGTTTTTGGTATGAACCTGCCCACTTTGTTTTCATGTTTCGGATGAGGTACTAAGGTGTGCAAATTGAGAGCAGTTACAGGAGTCATTGGTCAGTTACATGAAATCACGCTGTTGAATGAGGAAAGATTATCTAACGTGGGGGTCAAACCACCTTCGTAACAATTTTTCTACTGTATCTTCTGGTGCTCGAGTTTATGAGAAACATACTGTTACTACCAAACTCTTATTCTGATCCGAGACCAGTGAAGTATACTGTCAAAAAATTATTAGACAGTGGAAAATAGTAATAAAAACAAAGTAATGTACTATACTAGTGTTATCATCACTTAACGAAGAAAAAGATGACGACACAGATGTAATGAAGAACTAGAAAACGTGAAAATAAAGTAATGCATAAGTTAAAATGCCTTGGAAGATTAGTTCTAAGTTGTTTGCCGGTTAGGTACTAATGAAAACCAAGGTGCTGATAGTTAAGCATTCGCCTCTAGTCCTAAACGTTTTGAGTGATTTACGATGGGGTCGTGAATGCACACTGTTAGAGAGACATTCTAGGATAAAAGACTTCCTATTCTTCCTGGTTTTCAATAACACTTAACCAAAATCAATCCGTGAGGAATGCAAGAAACGAAGGAAGGAAGTTAAAATGAATTGTATTAAATATGTACATAAATTACAAGACAAATCCGAAAAAATGAGAGAGTAGATGAAACTGATTTTTAACCATTTCATTTCAACAATTTAGTCAGTATTTTTTGATGAATATAAACCTGGACGTTATCAATTAAATAACATGGAAAGTCCTCACGTTTGACTTCTGCATCATCTACATCTGAACATTTAGGTAGTATTAGAATATCCCACACTACAAGGTAACCTAGAACTGAATACAGTAAACCTACACTCGATCAATGAGTTGCATTACACTACATGTATCACCTTCCAGTTTATAAATAGGAATATCAAGTTTCCGTCTGTCAACGTATGAGAAAATTAGCACATTTCTATAAAACAGTGAGTTAATCAAGTTGTATTAGATGCTGAATACTAAAAGTATGAACAATCATTTTACGTATGAAATTAGTTTTTAAAGTTATATGTCAGAGGCGGTTGTTAACCAATCAGTCATAAAGAACGTAGGACCTGGTACATATAAGTGAATAAGTATCAGTGGCCACACTATAAATCGAGAAAATCCAAATGAAATTATAAAACTGGATAAAAATAGTTGAAGGAAGATTAGGCGAACGCAATGTCATTCATGAAGAATGAATTCGCGTAACAACCTCAAAACTCAGGATCTAAGAAGACCAACAAATCATCACATAATCTATGCAATAAATGCAAATTTAGAGTAAATTTAACTAATACACACAAATATAACACTTTTCAATGGTAATATGCATAATAAAATTGAGAAACAAAAGTTTTACCAATGAGGCTCTTTGAAATTAGAACTTTTTGGTTTCACGCTGAATTCCTGTTCATGTCGATTATTTGTAACAACTCCTCCATAATCGTAACCAGCCGCTCCTATATTCGCTGTGAGAAAAAAAGCAATTATGTTTGAAAATTCCATCAAACACAAACACATATTGCTTAATATGATTAACGTTGTATAATCGACCCGTCATTACAAAGCCACAACATTGGCTGACAAAGGAAACCTCTAATCGGTTGTGTATCCACGCTTCGACTGTTATTAGTCAACATAAGACTAACATCAATCGCCATAGCAACCCGCAATAGACTATTCTTGCATTTCGCCATGGCAACTAACACTGTTTCCAGATTGAAATAAAACTAACATACAGGGTACACATACTAAATATATGACCCTAGTTATTTAGTTGCTGCCTCGGTGACTAATTAATACACAATAAGGGCATAGTTACAAAGTGGATTTGGACAGCATACATTTTATATTCCAGGTAGGCCAATGACTAATCCAACTTTAAAAGTTAATAAATAGAATCTGACTTATATTGCGAGAAAATAATTCTGACATCAACCTACTTTATGCAGAAAGTAACTATTTTAATGTGGATTTTGGTTACATATACGTATACTTTAATTCCGTAAAAATTTATGCTAACCTAGCCGTAACTATGACCATGTGAATAATCACCTTTCTATGCTGTGGGCAAATTAAAACCTGTTGCAGAATACAATGAAGTGATCACTAAATTAATGAATGTATAAAAGATTGAAATGCTTACATTTGAAACAACCAGGGTCAAGGTCATTTGTTGTGAGGGAATTAGTGAATGTCGTAAAATTGCACTTCATCTACAAGCAGAAGTTCATACAGATTAACCACTGAGTAGTGATTAAGGTTACTTTTAGCCTTTTATAATACTGATTAAACCCTATCGATCAAGTTAAAATATGGTCACCAGTATAGATGATTCAATATCGCGCACACTATGATGGAAAGTAGTTTGATCGATAGAATACGTTCACACCGTGTATTAGTGATTACTCAGATAGTCAGTCACGGACAATGTACAACCTGATACACATGTACATATGTTTAAGTTTCGGCACCACATTAGCACGACGAAGCCAAATTAACAAGATTAACGCGTTGTGATATTATTCACGAGGAAATAAAGGTGTTTGCGAAAGAGTAATGGAACTTGAGATTTGGAAGATAAATAGTGAATAAACTGGCGACAGTATGATCGATCCTGAGTCATGTAGCCTGATGTCTCCAGTCACTCAT
The DNA here is from genome assembly GCA_034768735.1 of Schistosoma mekongi. Classification (NCBI taxonomy): domain Eukaryota; kingdom Metazoa; phylum Platyhelminthes; class Trematoda; order Strigeidida; family Schistosomatidae; genus Schistosoma; species Schistosoma mekongi. Next base: position 27,835,456 of record CM068306.1, read on the forward strand.
TGTGACTATCACGTGGACCCCAACTAGGTAGTCTGCATCTAACAACATGACTTACAGTAACGGACAGACTTCATGGACAAATACTATGCTTTGATTTGGCCTCTCCTAGCCTTTTTCCATCTTAATCCAATGCCAACCGACATCGTGCGACAAGACAGGTGGTGGTTCAGTATACGTAAAGCACGTCCCAACCACCTCAGTCAATGAAGGTTCACAGCATAATTAACTGATTTCTTATTTTTTCTTAGTACTGTGTGTTTAAAAAAAGTATTGCTTACTCGGTTGTTTCATGATATGAGGGCAATACCTTGAAGACATCTATGATCAAACGACATGACGCCAACGCATACCTTCTACTTTCACGGCTCATGTTTCGTCATTACTCAGTGACCAATCAACCTAAATATCCCGGTCATACACAGCGCCAGTTGTAACCCAAATAACTGAGTGGTAGTCGGTATAAGACCGTAAAACCAGGTGACTCAGAGTCGAGTCAGTCAGTTATTAATAACGTAGAACCTGGCATATATACCTATAGGTTCAAGATGCCATACCACACTAACACAGCGAGATCAAATTTACAAAAATAACATAACAATAGAATACAAAAAGATAGATTAAAGGTGTGTATAAAAGGATCATATAAAATCTAGATGAAGTAAGAGAGTGAATACACTCGCGCTATTTCGTGCTATACCTACGCCAGAAAGGTCACGAAAACTTGCCGCCAGGTCCCCAGATAAACAAGGGGTTAGTTGCTCTGTACCTGTGTTGACTGATGATATTTTTTCTCAGATGAAACAAACGCGTGGGTTCTTATTAATTTAGTACGGTCCGCGATACGATACAGCTAAATTATCTAGACTAGCTGGATCCTATGTCTGATTCCCTAGATAGTCTGTTCGGTTAGTGAGAATCGTTACCTCTGATACTTGTACTTCAAGCGGATACCACGATTTGTTCCTTCCCAACCAACAGCTACTCCAAAAGACTACTCTTGTAGGAAGATTATATTGTGGAGCAAAAATATATCAAACGAGACTAGTAAACAACATTTATATATCTCACATTTGAAAATGAATTAGTTGATGAAAATTTACAAGTCAATCTTACAAAAAATAAATACAACGCCTTTCGCATGATTCAATGAATAACTGTATTTTTTGAGATTTTGAATCCCCAACAACTAGGTGAAACCAAGTGAGTAACTGCGCTAGGATCTTGTATGCGTGTTTCGGAAACGAAGCATAATTAAACGTAAGAGATTCTAGGGTTTTAGCTAACGAGGTTCGCAGACCGGTTTGACACAATGTTCGCGCATTAAAAGCTTCAATATAAAGTTTAGAAAAAGGGTTCAGGAAACCTAAGATAGGATTTAAAGAACCTGAATAATCAGTACTAGTGGCACGCATAGGAAAGTTGGGGGTGAGAAGTAAAAGTACTAGAAACATAGGGAGGAGAAGGAGTATGATCACGAACAAGATGATCCTGAGTACTGCTAGAGGTGTAAGGGTGGCTATCACTTCATGGTTGCCTAAACCGTCTAAAGGGTTCTTCTTGAGCCAGCTGAAGATGAAAGTTGATTAGAGGTCTTGACAACCTGATAATGTGTCAAGTACGTTAGGGAGCATCAGTCCCACAAGATAAAAGGTGTACACCATGTTGACGACTACTAAGTGGCATGGAACCCAGGTTTTGTAAGGTTTCCTGAAGGATAACCCCGAAATCACCCGTTACAGAAATCGCAGTGCATGTCATTGACTTTGATTACTATATAGGACTAAAAATTTAAGTGATAGTTAGTTGAACTAAAATTTAGTGCACAAGATATTCCAACCATTTTTGGAAGGCAGTAGTGTTTTCTTATCACAAAAACAAAAATTTCATAATCACTGGTGATAATACCAACCTGTAAATAAAATCTGAGAAAAAAATCACAAACGCCAATTATAAACAAAGCTAATTTAACTAGTAGATACTTCTTAGGTGCCTACATCAATTTCTTCGATTGGAAGATGTCAGCACAATCAAAATGCTAGAGAACATCAGTAAATTCCAATTACTTTTAGTCAATAACCGGAAAAAAAAATCTAGAAAGGTTAGTTTGACAGTGAATGACTTTTGCAGTTTGTCATAATGAATAGGCTTTTGTGTTGTAACATGAGTGTAAAACACCAAACAAACCTTTTGAAACGATCAACATTTGTGGCTCATGTGGGTGTATTTGTGTAGTCAAATAGAAGTAAATAAAGCCTAGAACGGTGAGGAAAATTTCTTAATCACGTCATTCAACTTAGAGAGCTCGATACTAAAAATAAACTAAACCATAGTAGGATCTAGAACCAATAGGATGTCAGATGCATAAATTAAGTGCAGTAGACAACTAAATAAAAAAATTTTAGTAACATTATTTGAAAACGTAACTTATTCTATACAACCTCAATAGGTAATCTACTTTAAAGTAACCTCAACATTTAAACATCACTGTGTCCAACTAATTTCTTTTACATTTTAATAATAAAATACCGGCAGATGCAACGCTGAATTAAAGGTCGCATTCTTGGGAAATTAACAAAAATGAATAAAAGCATACGTAGCAATCTCACTAATTAACAGATAGGAAGGTACTAGTCGAAACATATCGATTTTCTTGGGACTGCACGTAAACGCCCCTAAAAGTGCCAACTTCTATGGACAGCGACGAGTTATTGATTTAACGTAAAGTTTCCGGCATTGCATAGATGCTAAGAAATATGTAAATCGCGAAATTATACTTATCAGAAAACTATAAAATATACCAAAAAATGATACAGTAATCCTTACATTCATTATTTTTCACAGTGGGAGCTCTAACACCGTCAGCTGATATGTATAGCAATAATACACCGGTAGGAGGAAGATCTTTGAATGCCGTAGCAATGTACGTATTGAACTGTGAAAATGTTGGTTTGTACAACAAATATTTATGAGGATTTGTCACTTCAGGAACATCAAGAGGATAACTAGCAGAAATACCGTTTTCTAAACCATCTGCTATATTGAGTTTAGAATTACGACTGTTCAGCACCTGACCTCTAGGATCTCGTTCAAATGTCTGTAGCATACGATACATATCCAATGATAATTCACTAAAACGAATTTGATCGTAGCAATTCCCAATGATGAGCACTTCAGAAAGCTGTAGGTGACTTGATTCATACCTGTCCACTCTTGGAGTATTAAGAGTATTTAATCGTTTTGATGCATAAATGTGTGGTGTGTCACAATCAACAATTTCGCAAATTGAATCACCATCTACAAAATCTTTCATTTCTCGTATCACCATAATCCATCCAGAATGATCATCAGCGTCATAAATGTCAATATACTCATCAACTTGTTTGGAAAATTCCTAAATTTGATAAGCAATATTAGACAATAAATATGACATACTCTTATTAGTTCATTTACCAGTTTCATTTTGCGCAACAGAAGACACACTAATATAAAACGGGCATAATAGCGAAGTTTTTTAATCATTAGATCAGGTTTTTCTTCTTTATTGGCTTTTGAGTAATAATCTCGAGTTCTAACTGCTGAGAAGAAGGCAAATGATTCACTTAGATAGTGTAGGTCGCTAGTGCGTAAACTAGTTGGGGAAAAAAGATAAGCAGGTAAAAAGATACTTACTAATAATGATGATATAACTGACCAATTTTGGAGGCAACCTCACCTATCTGCCATCGTTTGAGTCCATACAATTCATCTAATTTTTGTCTATGCTGTTGTTGGAATCGCCATAGTTTTGTATATACCTCGAAAGTACGACCAAAATAAGCTTTCCATTGTCTATGGCCATGTTGAGGCAAGTCACTATAAATAAATTATATAAAACTATATAAAAATTAGGTTTAGAGTATCACAGGTTAGAAATTGCTTTCTATGGATAATTTAACCACACTACAATACTTATTACAAATTCAGAAGGGGTTGACATCTCAGGGGAAGTATGGATACAGTGGACAGTATGGATGCAACTAGATAACCTAGCTGGTCTACCCCCCCCCAACGCACACACACAACAACAACAAATGCAGGCGGAAACAGTCAGTGTATCAACAGTTTATGTAGCCGTAGGTCTCAACATGCACAAGAGGATAAGCAAGATCCTTAGATACAATACAAAGAGCACCAGCCCAATTACGCTTGACGGAGAAGCTTCGGAAGATGTGGAAACCTTAACATACCTAGGTAATAACATTGATAAATAAGGGGGACCTGATCTGATGCAGACGTGAAGACACGGATTGGTAAGGCAAAGCGAAGATAGGATTTTTACAGCTGAAGAGTGTCTGAAGCTCAAAACAACCGCCACCAAATGCCGAAGTCAGGATTTCCAATACAAACGTCAAGACAGTCCTATTGGATGGAGCTGAAACATAGGGGACTACAGAAACCATCATTTAAAAGATACGGGTAATTATGAACAGTTGTTTACGCAAGATACTCTGGGTCATTCGGCCAGACGCTATCAGAAAAAAACTACTGACATAAAATCCTAAACTCTCTTGGGCACCTACTAGGAATGAATTAGAACGCATCATCGAGGAGAAACCAAAAAACTTGAGATACAATACAGTAGATTGGATTGTATGCATTTCTGGATTTCCCTACCTGTCGAAATAGTTCATACAGATTTTATCGAGGTCTTTAAGAAGAAAAAAAATCGATTTATTCATAAGGACTCAGACCAAATTCCCTTGCTAGCCCGCTAACACATCTTTTACCTATATTTCTTATATATACCTAGATCTGTACCTGGTGGGTCTATTGCTACTAGACATGGAAGCCCGTGAAGTGAAAGCTTTTCCTATTCCGTCCATAACATTCCGCCGGGAATTGGAGATAGACACCAGGAGGATGAAGAGCACCTAATAACAACTGGAAACGAGAGCCTAGGACAGAGTTGGTTGAAGAATCTTTAACGGTGGATTATGCCCCACGAGGAGTAACGGGCCAATGAATGAATGTCAGGCTCTAGAGCATAGGCTCACTTACCGATGCCCCACAATAGTCACGTTTCTTGTCTTTGTAACAGCATTTGACTTTAAAGAATGAAGGGTTGTCAGCCTATAATCAAAAGGGAAACCATAATACACAAACTCTGTGAAGGCTCTCCACTTGGACAACACTAGTCAAATCAGAGTACACGACGAACTTCTGAAAGAACTGTCAACCCCGGTGTTTGTCAGGTCTGACACGTCTCTTCAGATAATTCGTCATGAATACCGTCTTAGCAACTACATTTTGTTCGCGTAGCTTTCAGATATTACCCTACCAAGAGGCATATCCATATACATGGAATATGAAAATGGTAAAGTACTATTTAGTAAATATGCCGACAATATGCAGTTGCCCAAACACAATGAGTAACAATGCAAGGGATGCGTTTGTCTTCCTCTAACATTAAGATTTCACCTCAAGATTAGTCTGTAAAATCGCCTAGATTGGTTAACGTATGTCGTAAATTATTGTATTGATCATTTATATTGGGAGTCACACCAGACCTATTAGGTTAGTGTTTGACGAAATTCTACTACGAATTCACTGAAAACCTTGTTCTGCTTCCGCCAACTTGCTTTACTAACGGTGTAAACGATAAATTTATCTGCCAACTCCGCCTGGAGCCTCCACAGGGTTGCTCCCGGTCCCAAGCCCGAATAAAGGAGAAGGGTTGGGCATGGAGTTAACAACCCCATCTCGTAAAACAATTACCATGCTAAGAAACAGCTTACTAATAAAAAACTTTATAACCATTTTAACTCTGCCCTGGTAGTTGGAAGGCATGATATGACGCTTCATGGTGAAAGCCGAGTTCCTTCGAAAGCCATGAGGCCGATGCCCCTTTTGACAACCGGGGCAACAATTAATATGTGACCGACCTCAAACAACTGTCCCTTGGACACTGCGGTCACACTCTCAGGTCATCGCGACCTCCCCTAATCCACTTTCTCTTTCAGGTTCCTCAAGAAAGACACTTCCGCGGTGTGGGCAACCGGGAAGTGATAACCGCCCTCATAATTCTAATAGCACTCGAGCTCGCCTTGTTCATGATCAAACATGTTCTCCTTCTCTCGTTTCTACTATTAACACTTCTACTACATTTTCTATGCGTGCCACTCATACTGGTTACCCGAGTTACCGAAATGTAATACCAAGTCTCCTGAAACCGCGTTCTAAACTTCATGTTGGAGCTTTTAATGTGCGTAAGCTGTGTCAAATCGGTCAACAAGCAGCCTTAGCTAAAACATTAGAATCTCTTGCAATTGATGTATGCTGTGTCGCCCAAACACGCATACAGGATCCCAGCATGATCATCCGTTTGACCTCACGTGGTCAATGCAACTGAACAGCACAATTCACTCTTCGTTTATCTGGAGACCTGACAGCAGGTTCACGTGGCCTTGCTGGTGTAGGCATAGTACTAAACTTACGAGCAGAACATGCGCTTCTCGAGTGGATTTCAGTAGACAGTCGTCTATGTGCTGTCCGTCTAAATGGCACAGTACGAACTCGGAAAGATAGGGAAATACGCCGATGCCTTTTTGTCATCTTTGCTTATGCCCCCACTGACTGCAGCACAAATGGAGTGAAAGACGGGTTCTATGTGAAGTTCTCTAGCCTCCTTCAGAAATTTATGCACTCAGACATAGTAATTATAGCAGGAGATTCTAATGCCCAAGTAGGTAGACTAAATCAGGCTGAAAAACACTTAGGTGGGTCACTCAGCATCCCATCCCGGCGAACGGATAACGGAGATCGTCTGTTGCAGTTATGCTCAGACTACCGTTTACTTTTAGCTAGCACAAACCTTAACCATAAGGAGAGACATTGTTTAACCTGGCGACCCCCAACATCTACACAACGATGGACACAAATCGTCCACATCGGCATCAGCTACCGTTGGAGAGGCTGTATAAAGGACTGCCGCTCTTTCTGGGGCACGTGTCTAGATTCTGACCACGCGCTAGTGAGAGAACGTATTTCTATGCCTTTTTGCTGGTCGCAGAAAGGTTACATCAGGCAAACCCTTTAGATATCACTTTGAGACTAAGAATGCTAAGATTGCATTTAGGAATGGTCTGGCTAAGCATTTAGTCGCCCACAACCAACAGGTTCATCCCGAAGTAGCTTGGAATGATTTTAAAGCAGGTGTAAACGCAGCAGCGTTATCTGCATCTAACCCCAATCCAATGGTTATGAAAGACCATTGGATCTCTAGAACTTCTAGTGAACTGATGGAGGCTCGAAAACTCGTTCCAGCAGGCTCGAAGTATGATGATGATCGACGACAACTAAAACGTAGACTGACAGAGTCTGCGTAAGGATCGTGAACAGTGGTGGGCGACAAAGACAAAAGCGATAGAAGCATCGGTGGCAGCAGGCAATAGTAGACAGCTGTTCCGACTTATCAAGGAAACCGGTATAAGAAATAGTAGTTAGTGAAATTATCTCAGAAAAGGATCGGTCGATGATCGCAATAAATGGCTGGAAACACTAGGCGATATGGCTCAGAATCGATCACAAGTGTATTCACTCTTTAACCTCATCTAGATCTTGAATCCTATTATTGTTTGCTACATACCTTTACTTTACTCCTCCCTCTTGTATTCTGTTTATACGTTACCTCTGTAATCTCGTAGTGCTAATGTGGTATGGCAACTTGAACCCACGGGCGTATGTGCCCGGTTCTACGTTGCTGATGATGATGATTCATCTGCCAACGAAAAGACGAGTGAAACGCTTAATAGTTTATTTTGCAATAACCTTATGGCTAAAACATTGGCTGCAAAAAGGAATAACACATATAAGCCACAGGTCTTTGGTTTTAGGCGTATTCGAAACAATTCTTGCGTATTATGGGACCCGGTGAATAAAGCTGAGGTTACATATAGAGTACACGGTAAAGGTTGCAAACCTGCTAATGAAGTTGTAAATCATCATCGATGCATACTTTTGGCCAGTAACAAGATGGGATGGAAGAAAACTAGGGGTGGTCAAACCGAAACATGGCATCAGTTCATAAACCATTGTCTACTAGTTTTAGCCATGTTGGTAGACTACAATCATAAATGTAACAAGTGATTGAAAACAATGGGTGAATCCATTGCGGTTTCATAGGAGGATTCAATGTTTACTTCTCTAAAGGCGCTGATTTCTACTATACTGTCGAATAAGTCTTTGTATTCTCTACTGTTCATCTAGTAATCTTGTTAATTTTATCACGTAGTGCGACTTTGAAGTCGCAACATGGGTTAGCTTACGTATGAGTCAGGTTCTACGCTGTTTATGATTGAACTTAAAAAAAACTCGTTTAGCAAGTTAGTGATGGTTTACCAAAACTATGACGCTACGGAGTTCATCTGCCTTAGACATACAGGCATATTGGAGATTTTCAATAAAAATGCACAGTAGTCCTGAGCACATCTTTCTGCTAAGTCAGTCATTAATAGGAACAGAACCTGTAACATTTGCCCATAAGTTCGAATCGCTATACCACTTACACGTCGAGATCAAATTTACAAGATTAACACAATATGATGCAAAACAGAAGGATAAAGGTTGGTACGAAAGAATAATAGAACTTAAGATCAAAATCAGGACAAAAAGTGAATACACTTGAGCCACTGTGACTGCTTTTGAACCATGTCACAATGTATCCAAACACCGATAACGACTAGCTCGCGGACTCCAACCAGGTAGTCAGTATCTACTAACATTGTTCAGAACAACACTCAAAGGCTTCATCAACCGATGCTATGTCCTGGCATAGCCTCTCCTACACTTTAATTCTACCACCCCAGCCAACATCGCACAACGAGGCGGACGGAGGTCCAAATACGCGACGTATGTCCCAACCATCTCAATCGAAAGTTTACGACCTCTTCGACTGATTTGTCATCGTTTTCTAGGACTATGTCTAACATCAACACTACTTTGTTTTCTATTGACATGCAGTTTAGGAAATGCATTTGAAGGTTTGAAGCACAGCTGATGGGTGGGTGCCATAGCCTTAAGTAAAATAAATTTATGTTTGTTCTGCATGACGGTGACCCTAAATTTAAAGAGAACCCATTTTCCAATTAAAAAACCGACTCAAAACGACCTACATTACGCATATATAGTGAAAATCATAAGGTGAAAATAAAGTGACCCACAACACCAATAAACAATAACTACAAACAGTCTAGAAACAAAGAGAACTAGTTCTCACTATAGCTAAGATTAGACAAGCAACAAGATGATGTAAAAGTGCCTGCCAAGTAGATCCTTCATACTAATCGTCATTAGTATCACAAATACACCGATGTTTTGTCCCGAAATTTTTGAATACCTATATTTAGTGACATCTACATTACAAAGTTGCAACTTTAGATTTCCACGAACACTTGATTATTTATAGATATTACTAGGAAGCTAAATATATCATTTTTGAGTAGATTACTTGGGTTTAAAAATAATGCAAACGAATTATGAATATATGAGCTTTGATAGAATACCTCCAAGTCCACCTATGATCTGACTTATGAAAGCATTTTTTAAGCAAAACTAATCTGAATAGCATATTTAATGAATACATGACCATACCGTAATCCATTAAATAGCTGCTTCGACTTTTCTAAAAGATGACAAAATTCAGAAACAATGTTCTGATCTCCTTGTCCTACATTGATATCTGAAGCCATAGATGCAACACCAACGGCATCAAGCAACGTGCGCGCGCAAACCATTTAATTTGTAACAGCGTCACTTGTAAGATGATATATAACCATATAAACAAACTTCAATGTAAAATACGGTTAGCCACAAAACTGAGAGTCTAAAGGAGATCAAAAGATTATCTAATATATCTTCCTTTTGATGACGTAAGAATGTTGAATTCTGTTCTACAGTGGGCTTTACAGCAGTCAAAAGAGTTTGATTACTGTTCATTAAATATCTGGTATGTTCATTTGCTCTGATGTCCATTGTAGTTTAAATTTGGCTTTAACATAACTTTAGCGTTCAAGGAACGTCCTAAGTTTGTAGGACATATTCTGCACCATTTCCCAAATAAATTACTTCTCCACTTCAAGAAAGTATACCAATTTACCGATCAGATTAATATACTCATTAGGTACCTTAACTGATTATGCTGATACCCAGACTCACTCTTCACAAACAAGAAGCCAGTGGTTTGTTTAATCCTTTTCTAACTAACTTCTGAGGTTGTCTAACATTGTTTTAATTAAGTTGGTAGAAGTCACATGTATCACTTCCACTAGTAGCTTCCGTAAGTTCATCACTCTTTATCATGTTTAGCATTGGGTGTTGTGTTTTCGCGGCTTTGTACTCCTTCCTAAAGATCAGGTTTCTTATTTAAACATGTAATATCAGACTGTGTGCAGTTTTTAGTTCTATCATTGAGAGCTGTATATAAGTCACAGTTGACATATTGGATTTAAATTTGCTCCGGTTTTCACCTTCCTATACACTGCCCAGGATGTTTTGGTCGGAACGAAATGATTGTGTGCAGACTGATATGAAAGTGACATTTTTTAAAATACTTCTGAATGTTATTCATGTAAAATTTTATTTGTAAACTTGCAGAGAATGTTCTGTCTGTGTTGTTTCAACACATCATTAGTGTAACTGAACACAATATCCTGCCTCTTGCAAGTTGTACACCTATGACAATTATTCTGTAGTGCCACGCAAATAGTCACCGACACATTATTCTTCGTTATAATTCATCTATTCTGCTGATATGGAAGTTTATTACCAATTCCTGTTATGGTTGCTTTAGATGATGTCACCGCTTCTCAAAGTTTTAACACTGGTAATTTTCCCCAGCTCACTGTGATGATTCATTTGGGTGCAGGATTAACGTATTCCGAATTATGGTGACTAAATGAGAAACAAACTTCTGACTGCAGTCCTGTTTCTGCCCTATAAAAAATACACTCATACAAACTCTCAATTTGTTAAGTTGGCTTGCGTAGACAATTATCATGATATTTGTAGCAATAAATGATCCCCTAAATAAATGGTTACATATGCTCTCGTCATTGGTGCTGACTGTGTTTATTTTAGCTGACACAACTGGGTCTTGCTCTGTATTTGGTGTTTGAGGATCACACTAATGCAACTGTTCATAGAAATCTCGTGAGTTTGCTTTCTTTGGCAGTGGCACACAACAGGTGACAATTTATTCCATGGAGACTGTTTTGATATCTGCGTGACTGACCATGGTTCATTCAATTTCTCTATATAATTGTACAAACGTCTAAAATCAAATCATGTGTTTTCTGCTTTAACTTCAGGCTTCAGCTCCATTTTTTAATCAACTTGCATAACTCTCGAATTTTTATTCAGTGCCAACTTTATACACTTTAGGATAAGCTGATGCGTTAGCGTTGTAGGCTACACTAGCCATCAAATAAAAGTAGTTGCTGCTATGTCGCTTTCATCACAAAACAGGGCTAAGTCGAAGACTGATAAGACCTAGTAACGGCAGATTCCGGCTGAGCTCCTGCTGAACAAGAATAAGGTTTACTGAAGAGTCGTAATGATTTTGGCTGAACAAATTTACCAGTGACAGGAGTTAACCAGCACTTCTGAAGATGCTAGTTATCCAAAGGAAACACCCTACTGCAATCAGCAGTACAACTTCAACCTTAGATCTTGGGTTGCTGCTTATCGTCTTATCGCTCTCCAACAGACCTGCTTGGAATGATAGGACCTAGTGAAACATCGTTCCAACCAATATAGCTCTGTTGTGCCATCACGGTAGGCAGGCCCCGAAAATCACGTCAAGGTTGCAACTACGGCTGGGACCCATAGTTTAAATTAATTGAAATTATATTCTAAGACACAGTTCTGAGAATTCGTTTCTCTTCTTTAGTCGTCCAACATAACAATATCTCATTAACACGTGTAGCTGTCTTATTAAAACGTGCGAATATACTATTGTGCACACAATAATAAAGTCGAATTTTTCGTTGTCCTACTTATCGGTTGCCTATAGTAGGAAGTTCCGAAATCATGCCTTATGGTTAGCGATTACTGGGTAGGCTAAGTTTCGGAGTTAGCAACGAAATCAGGACTCGTGAGATTCATACTGGCATCATCTACACCCCATCGTTTGGTAAATTTTAGAATCGATTCAACCAGCACTCTATTATGTATAATCCATCCCCTCTGCATCCATGAAGTTTTTGATATTTACGGACTTCAAACCCTCACAATATGAAAGCCATTTATAAAGAAATACTCACTTTTGTGCCAACGCCCTCAGTTTACTTAGATCTCTGCAGACAATCATTTGATTCTGTCAACCAGATTTAGGTCTGTGCACGAAAACACCGGATCTACCAAATGTGTATGCATTTCTCAATGACACAGTAATCTCAGTATGCTTAACGTGACCTTTAAAAGGCAATTTCACAGTGAGCTAACAAAGTTCTGTGTTTTCCTTAACATAAAAATTTCCATGTACTTACTCATGCTGCCGTTGTACAAGAAGGTCTTAGATAGTCAGGGTCGTGTTCATACAGCTTTATTTATAAGAAGGCTGCTAACTATTTTGAGAGGCTGGATTGGACTCTATTAAATGGTTAGGCCCTAAAAACATAGGTACGACATAACGACCCAATCACGAGATTCTTACCTATGAAAATGCGAGCTAAGTGGGAATAGCTACCTTGTTCTAAATTTAAAATCACACCTCCACTTATTAACAGTGGGATGTACGAGAATTTTGTTGTGTACGTAATCTATGTTGGTCGTTGTTTTCGAGTTACACACATATTTGCGTTTAGTTTATTACTTCGTTGCATTTAATGATAGTCTAAAATGCTAAACAAGGATGACATGACGTATGCGGCGGAGTCTATCGGGACCAGGTGAGAAATTAGTATTGGTTGAGTGCGATTTAAATGAAAATGTCGGAAGGCATTACGCTTAAGACTACTATTTGAGCCAAGGATAAGCGATCTAAGTTTATCATAAAAAATGATGTTGGGAATGCAATTTAGAATCAAGACTCAGAGTTAGGATGCTCTTGGGTAACAACAGTTTCCAAGTCATCTCTTGTTCAACTGTCTCCGTTTATCCAAGTGCGTTATTGCTACCAATATCGAAATTCAGTTTTCCTTTTTATCTGATTACAATCCGCAGAAGATGCACTCACTTTTACACAATGTAGGTCCCGTTTTCTTTCAATGGATCCAGAATATTTACAAAGCCAACTAGAATTTCGGAAAACTATCCCATTAACGCCCAAGCTTTTGTAACGTTTCGTGGCGTGCAGTAGTTCTTGACTACTCATTTACGAACTAAGTGACCATATAGTAAGATATATCCTGTTTTGATCCACGATCTGTTTATAGTTATCACTCTAAGCTGAATTTTATCTGTTAAGCCTGAATGCTTACAATAAGTAATTATTTTATTATCTTCAGTCATTAGGCTCATGTATTACGTATATTTACCTGCAAACAAATTTTACAGTTTAGTTGTTGCTGCATATAATAGTATTCTCTATGACACGATAGGAATTCTATTTGTCTTGTGTATACTCACAGATATACATTAAAAGCGAATCCTTCGTGCAGATTAGTTTTTATTTCTTCACTCATTTTGGGGGAATTACGATGGAGTTGTACCCTGCCGTTGATTTGTTATGGGCCTAAGCTGGTCAGTCTTCGTCGTTGTATGTACATTCTGGGCGGATTGCCCTAGTGTAACTGTTAATCACGAGAATTATTTAAGTTGGATTGCGACTGGCAAGCGGAATCCAGGACTCGAATTTATCTTAGTCTGCTGAATGTGCCTGCATCCCATCAACGAGAAGAAACAAATTTATCCCAATACCTATGCGCCCGTAGCACAAGTGACCGTCTAGACTCAATAGTCTAGTGGTGAACGCGGTGGCATACAAATAGGACAAAGCACGCATCCTATATTTCGCCTGCCAGTGACAATCAAACTTGGATGGTTTTTGGATATTGCTGTAAAAAACAAAGTTCATTAGAGCTATACGATAAATTTAAGAAATACATTTATGAACAATCTGATCACACTTAAGTTTGTTAAGAAATCTCTATTTTTGGAAATAAGTCAAACTGGACAAATCAGAAGATAAGAAAAATAGATAATAAGAAAAAGTGAGAGTCTTACTTTATTCTGGATATAGGATCGAAATTAGCAGGGTAAGTTTAGTGTAATTACAATGTGGTTTTAAACAAATAAATTTGAGGGAGGGCTTATATGCCGTGCACCTAAAGGAGATTGATTATCTTTGAGAGCTATTTATCTGTAAACCATTTCATTATTCCTGGTTGTATTCAAAGTGAACAGTTTATTTCTAATATTATTATTTGATTCCCCTTCCCCTGCCTTATCCTTCCACTTCACACATTAACTATTATTATACCACTTCTCATTGAGGAATTATGGTTTATCAATTGTGTATACGTACAGCAGTTCACATTCACTATTACTCCTATTTTGCATAAATATTAGTTTATTAATCAGTTAACGGTGTGGTCTGGTTTTGTGTACATATAAATGGATATCTGAAATACAATATGATTCTGTCTAGTTGGCTCATCAATCTGTTTTTTATTCCGGCTTGGGACTAAGTAGGCATAAGGCAGACGCGCAACGGTCGACTAGGCACCCAACTAGCGTTTGATATATTAATCACTTTTTACGCCATAACAGGGGCTTAAACTTTGGCATAGCTAAGTTTTCAATAAACCTTAATAGAAGCCCTAAGGACCACCCACACATCACTACAAAGGCTGATTTGATGTCACTTTGTGGCCTAGTTTAATTAAATATATAGCCACAGAGGATGATGGTTGCTTGTCATTTACTCTTGTTTTGTCATTAGAGGTCGTTAGAAAAATAAAGCGAGAAATATTCACTAAAACTCAAGAATGAATGTGACCATTGTACATGTAAAATTATAACATGATTTCCTTAACGCATGAGTCATTGTCAGGGAAATCGGATAGTCAATTAGCACTTTCGATATAACTTACACGCACGACATAATATTCTAACGCCTTGCACTAACCCTAACTTCTACCCAGTTATAATAATCCAAATGAATTACTAAAAACAAATTGTGCCACACATTACATGCTTTATAGCGATAACACCACCACAAGTAGTCACAAGCGAAGTGAAAAGGTAAGTGTGTAAACTCATTATTTACACAAACGAACCACTAACAGAAACAGTATGTATTATTTGCAATTACATGGATACAAGTGGAACAAATATTGAAATTTCCACATCATATCTAGTGGAACTTCTATATTTAAGTTGGATTGTGACTAGCAAGCAGGATCCAGGAAGCGCGTTTCGTTTTATTTGGGACTCATCGGCTGGATATACCTGCATCCCAATCCTGATGTTCACACTGGGATTCGAACTCAGTCCGCTTCGTGCCAAACGCCACCGCGTTCACCACTAGGCTACACTAGGATGCCCATTGGCAACAGAGACTGACCAATTTCAGTCCATTACAAATCAACGGGAAAACACAAACTTGTCCTAATTACATAGTGGAACTTTCCATGTGACGTACTCTGAACGTACGCTGTAGCTTTAATAATGAGATACATAGACAAGCAGATGGAGTAGCAACAGGTTCGCCACTGGGACTAGTACTCTAAAGACGACAATCAACAAATTGGTGTTGTATATGAAGTTGCCGATGACATATTCATTATATGTGATGAAAATCCCGATATACAGCTTATGCTTAGACCCTTTATAATCGCTACTTATCACAAAATTCGGAATGGAACAAGAATGCTAGCCACGACTACAATTCCTATATGCTCTACTTATTAAAAGAAACAACAGATCTCTGCAGAGATCAATGTAAGATCTCTTTTTGATGGTTTTGAGTGTGAAAATCCCTTTAAATGGCGATTTTGTAACGTAACTCGTCGTTCAAAAGTGCGTTTCTTCATCTTCATCTGTTTAGCTGTACATTCTAATGATCTTTTGACTCTAAATGAGATAGTTACTATTTATTTTCATTGTAATATTTGTTTTTTCTTTGCGCATATACTGAAGTTCTATTATTTTTATGGACTGTATATACTTTGTTTTACTGGACGTTTTGGCTTTAGCGGCTGCCATATTGGTTCGTTCCCTTTCTTGATTGTAATGCTTGAACTGGTTGGATTTGTGCATTTTCTGATTGTTGGTGGAAGCACACTTCCAGAACTTAAAATGTTGTGTTGTAACAAGTAACTTTTGATACATCGTTATTGATATTTTTATAGATTTAGACCTTACCTTCTGACAGGCAATACGTTATCTATCCTAAAAGGATAGAATAATGTTCTCTTTTATTTCTTGAAACTGAGTTGATTATTCCAATTTTTAGGATAAATGTTGGTTGAATAACTGGTGGTGACATTTGTTCAGGTTATAATGCATATCTGTATAAATAATTTCATATGGAACTGTTCCTCACCTAACCATTTGTTTTGAATTTCGACTGGGCAAGGCCACGCGTATCTAAACCAACCTCGACAGTTATCCTTCAATACAAACTACTTCAGTTTAGATCTTACGATCAATTTTTGGGTAACTTACGTGGAATGGACAGTTGACCAACTTCCATAGTAGAATTTGTAGCAGTCGCTACCCCACCCCCCACTCCCACCGCCGAACGTACTAACGGTGATTTATAGACAATTCAAAACTATATTATTACGAAACAGAATTAGACCGTAATTTAGTAGGAACATTCAATTACGATTCATATTCCCCTGAAGTTTTCAATGGCAAAAAAACTTAACCTAATTCGCTAGTTGTGTTCGTTATACCACAGAATCTGTGCAGGAAATTTGATTGATAATGAGCTAGTCTTTCTGAGACTCATCTTTTCGGAAAACTGATACTTCACACGCTCTATCGAGAAGAACATGAAAGGAAAGTAGCTCTCATGGACGAAGCATACTGTCTCAAAGATAGAATTAAATATGAACCTCGAATTTAAGGGTGATATTTCGAGCGATATAATGAAAAATAGTTTAGAGAGATCGATTAGAGTGACTTTTCCTGTAGCAACTCGTCGTATAACATTCAGGACTTGCCCCCTTATACACCGGCTAAAGCACAAGCTGCCACGTTCGACAAATTTAATGTGCGCTTATCAGTTAATCTGCTGTTGTGGAGATAGTTATGTAAGTCGTCCGTCGAAGCCGCTCCTCCGTCCTCTCCGAGAGCATCTTCCGACACGGCTGAGAAAAGAATAGTGCAGATCATTCACCTCTTTTATCCCGCATCATATAGTAGATTCAGGGCATTCAGCTTCAGACTCATCATTTTGACATAACCTATACAATTCAATCAAATAAACCAAGAGCCCTACATCTGAATCTACTTTAAACTTCAAAAGCTCTGGCGATCCATATTTTGAAGCCTGAGGTGTACATACAGAAGCAATTTGTAAAGTCGCCTTTTTACCATGGTCTCAGTTGAGAGTTTCACATAATTTGATTTACTTATGGATTGATTTTCACTTTTTTGTATCTTTACACATTTCTACATCCAATTATATTTACCATTATTATAAAAACAATTATCATCATTACTATTATCGTTATAATTTTTATTATTATTTTATTATTATTATCATCATCACAGAATCTGTCTTTAACCAATTATTTAAGATTTTCATTCGCAAATCTTCACTCTAATCTAATGATAATTACAATTACTGTCTCCACCCTACTGTTTACACAATTTTCGTGCTTCACAAACCCCCCTACCTCAGTTACTGGATAATTATTCAAGACACTAGGTAGTTAGAAACTTCACATGACAACCAATCAAATTTCTTACAATTACTCATTGACCTAAAATTTACTATATATATATATATATGATTGAAGCTTGATAATGGATTCGTTGAATATATTTGTTAATATATAAGTAAGTTATATATGTACTTGATCGTGGCACGTCACCTGTCAATCTACCTTCTCACTAACTATTCACAGTCCCCGTCGGCCAGAATTCATATTCTACTGATCTCAATAAATAGCCATTACTAATCAACTTAATGATCAAGAATGGAATGCGTACTCCAAACATCAAAAAATAAAGTCAATATAAGCCAAACTTCATTATCGTAATATGAGACTAATCAGCCCTCCGTTTGTGAAAATTTAGCTCAATTTTGTTTTATCCTATAATCTTAAATAATCATCCTTACAAATTATCAGCATGTAAGACTTGCTGGAGAGCCACTATGAGTTTTCCAAACGTATAATTTTGGATGATATTTTTTTTTGATCCATGGTGATTTTGATGTTTTCAACCTTTCAGATTGCTTACCACTAACTTCTAGACAGTATAATTCAGCAGCTAATCGAATATATGTCAACACAACCTAACCTAGCATCTGACGAATACATGGTCAACATGTTGATCTAAGATACTAACTAGTGAAAGATTAAAAAATTGCAATTTGCTGTTGAAACCCAGATACTAATGTCAATTGCAGCATTCACTAGTACAGAGTGACTTTTTTGTGTATTATTCGCTAATTAATTTATTCTTATAATTCTACTGTTTATTGAATGTTACACATAATTAAACAATATTGTTTACTACATTAAATTCATATCAAATATAGTTTTATTATTCACTATTAAAACAACTGCATGTGAAGAGTGAGGTGTTTATTTGGGAAACTCTATAAAGTCTGTTAGAATTTAGGCAGGAAAACAAAAAAGAAGAGAGTGAGCTAGAGAAAATATAAATGAAAACAGATATCAACCATTTATGTATTTGTGTTGGTACGTATCTCTATCTGTTATGACAGGGACCATTCAATCTCATCAAACAGTTAATGTATTGGAAAACACAAAGAAAGAAAGATAGAGGAGGGAAAAATGCGAGGTTAAGATAGTTTATTATATAATGCATTTCCGTCAGTAACAATATTGTTAATACTCATTTATAAATAGAAAGTTTAATATCTAATTACATCAAGCAAATGAACGGAATTATTAAAAAGATAAGTCAATGTGACACGGCATTTTTGATTGGAATAGTGTGAAAAGATATATTTCCAGATGTTAACATACAGATTTAAGATTCTCCGTAAGCTTTTTGAATAGTTTGTTCAGTAGCCTGTAAATAAGGTGATCTTTCATCCATATTCCGATCGAATACAGAACCTGGTGCAGGACCTTTAAAATGAAGTACAGAAGTTTTAAATTATTGACATACAATTCCAATAAAGCAAATTGAAGTTATCCTCAATGCTTTCAGTGTTTGACAAATGTATTGTATCAATGTTTTAGTTCATTTGGTGGGTGAGTGTTGTATATTAGAATGTGCTTAATAATTAAGGACCTTATTTAAAGTATCTAGTATTGCTTATCCCAACATACCTAATAGAAAATACAAGGATAATCAAATGTACGTCTTGAAGGGAGGTCTTTTTAAAAACATTGACAGAAAATACTGGTTTCACAATAGTAAATATTGTAACCTATGTGAAATTAGTGAAACTTACCAAGTTACTAAAATTAGGTTTTAAATAAGTCATATACAAATTTTCATCTTATTAAATCACTTTACTATTGGTGAGTAACTTTGATATTGATTGTGGTAGAAGTTAGTCTTAGCATATTATCTATTGCTATTAAAAGTAATATTTACCGTTCTATCCAGTTCATCTGTCTAGATTATAATGATGAATTGTACACAGGCTACATAACATGGTCTGTCCTTTAGTTTGTATACAAATTAAGCTCAAATATGACATAGTTAATGTAAAAAGAAGCCCAAATTCACTTTGATTACTATTCAGAGTACATCTCAGTTATAAGCAAATAATCAAACATGCAGCCAAAACACCATGCGTCAAATTTTCAAAAGAGGAACAACTTCAATAATGCTTCATAATCAATATTTTCTCCTCACCTTATGTAGAACTAACTACCTATAGAATGTAATTATCATTATTACAATCTGTTGGTGTTATATTTAATAGTAGTATAACATTTGTAAATAAAATGCTAACCAAAATGATCAATCATCGATATATTCTCCATCTCAACTGTTATATTCACATTGAATTTATACTATAGATATCTACATTAAACTGTGTAGATGAAATATTCAACAAGTGAACTTAATACACTCAACTATGTATCATTTTGATAATAATTAACTATTCAATGAACGTATTCACTATCGTCAACTAATCCATTATACTATTGTCAAAATAAATGAAGTTGGTGTATAAATAAATTGAATTGAAAGTAAAAACTTGATTATTAAAAAAAAAGAATTCAACATGCAGAATATCATCAGCTAACTTTCTGTAACTTGACTATTCCAGAGAAGATTTAGACTGTTACTATGATGTAGATTCTCTTCTTAATTATAAAGTGAAATTAAAAGCATTTAATAAGCCAATTTAATAATACAGCTCATTTCAGACTTAGAAATAATTAAATTTTGACTGTATTTCATAATCATAGCAAAGATAAGAAACAATACATGTATATAGTGAATTAATTAACTGCACGTAAAATAGAAGCCATTAATGCTAAAATTACCTGTCATATCGTAATTGTTGGCTACAATAAAAATGGGAATTTTTGTTTATAACAAGGAGATGTAGTTATTCTAAATGAAACATTAAATGAAATGCTATTTCTTATTACCTAAACAAGGAAATGTCTATTGAAAGTACTTTTGTGACAGTTATTTCTCTTCTATTCTGAGTGTTCATTTTGATAGAAGTGTTGCATCTGTATTGGCTATTAAGAAGTATCAAGAGTACAATAATCAATAATAATCAAAAATACTTTCTATACTTATAAAACGTCTGTACCTTTAAGTAACTAATTCTGAGAGGTGATCTCTGAAATTCTAATAAGAAGCAGTGATCAGTGGAGTTAAGTGATATTATGAGCAGATCGGTTAACAACTCATAACATTGAATGATGGTTGTGCAATATTAATAATGTACTAAAATTAGTAAATTAAACCAATAAATATGAAGTCAGTGTCCTGGATATGTGCACCAATATAAAGTTCCATACTAAGATCAAACAGTTATACAGTGCTTTTTAGTTTTCATTAATTGTCTAGCAAAAGTCGGTCCGTGTTGTAAACTACAAAAATATCCACAAAATTATACAATTCTAATGCATCTATCATTCATTCCCATACCTCCCATACTTGACTGTGGTAACTGTTGTTCAAGTATTTTGTAAGATTTTGGTTGAACATTTTTAAATGTTGGGCCACCATGTCTCCACAAATGTTCTTCAACTATTTCAGCACGTGGTTCAGGTTCACCAGAGGCTATGTCAACTGGTCTGTTAGCAGCAGCAAGTTGTTGCATTGTTTGATTATACGCAACGACATTAAAATCGCGTCTAAAAGACAAATAAAAGTAAAACAAAGTATCGAATATTTTACTAATGACATTTAATTTCAATGGAACATCATTCCACTGTTTTTTGTTTTTACTAATACTTTGAAAAGAGGATGTTTCACTTTAGTGCATGAACAAGTTTTCAAGAAGTGGAATACTGAACACTTACTTTTAAATGAAAGTAATAATCTACGTAATATAAGATACAAAATAACCTTAAACTCAAGATCTATGGAAGGATGAACAGCGAATAAATATGCATCAGTATTATCTATTCGGAGTCATATAACACAAAGTCTTCAACCTCTGGTCAAAGTGATTACGTGGAATTTAACAAGGTAGTTTGCACCTATCAACTTGGTTTAAACTAAAGGTCAGTAACTTCGTGAATCGATGTTACGATGTGCTTTGGTTAACTCATATTAGTCAACAAAACTGCCAATAAAGTAGCATCTGACATTACTTCTCATCGTAAATATATTGATATGTCTTTTATCTTAGAAACATTTCTGTTTGTATTATGAAATTACTTCTCTGATAATGATTCAAAAGAAATTTATTGATGAGATTTGGAAATAAACGGTGCTTTCTCTGCCAACCATAAATAACAATATGATTTGTTGTATTAGTAAATGAGTGAATTATAGTAGCTAATATTTTGTTTTAACCAACATTAAACATGTAGTGATCATGGAAGATAAAATAAGCCATTTTTAGGTAACGTATTGATTGTTAATTTATCGTGAAATTTTCAAAAGTAAGAGTCGTGAACTTCAATTCTGGTCTCGTCAATAACCATTGGAAAAGTGTATATGGAATGTTCAACTGAATAATGTTAACTGTGTAGTGTAAACCTACATAATAATAATAACTGTTTTAATGCCATGTTTCATTGCATAGCTCCAGTTTCATAAATGATAAACTTGTGGATAATCAATAAGCTTAGAAAGCGTTTTACAACTATTAACTGTCATTCATATTTATTCGTAATTGTCTACATCCAGTCTTGCTCTCATCGCATCTCTCATTCCATTACCAAATACATTGAATGTATACATTCTGTGGTAACTGACTCCCATTTCTCCAAAGAACACAAATGAGGAGAAAGGGAGTGTACTAACTGTTGTGGTGGTGCGTCTTAAATTCATTAGTAACTGGATTCGAGATAGGTTGAAAATGTCCTATGAAAATGTATAAGTACATCGAGTTGATAGACAATCACCTAATTGTACCAAACCGATTCACTCTATACTTAAAATGTATAATGAAATTGCTACTCAATAAGTATTATGGATTACCCGGATGACTCGATTTTCATGCGACATACTTTTCAAAGTATCTACTTTATTTTTATAATAATAGTTTCTGAATTTTAAAGAGGTTTCAATAGTTGGAAATAGTTCCCAAAATTATTTGTTGTAACTTGAATATGTATTTGAGAGTACATCAATGATCTTCTCAGAACTACCATATTATTTATAAATGGGTATGGATTTCAAAAGAAACATACTACTCACAAATGACCAACTAGACTATTATTTATTAGAATTGAGAAGTGTTTTTAAACCGTTGTCACATGAATGTTCTTTTGACTGATTCACCTGTTAAATTTATATCCTGGAATCAGAGTGTTAAAGGAAGAACTACGACAGTCTAAATAATTCAGGATCAAAATGCACTGAAAATCAATTAGGGTTAATCTAAGGATCTAAATTCATACAGTTCCTTTCCTTGATTTGAATAATTTAAAAAGTAACCACTTCAGCAGAATTCAGCTCTGTTCAGATCAAAGTTCATTTAAATAACACCGTAAAGAAAAATCCATCGATAAAACTTCGTTAACAGCAATGAATAGATACTATAAATTTTGTCAGTGACTTTCCAGTTACCTACTGTTCAACATTTCCAAATAATAAGATCCTAATTTAATTTAAACTCACTTTTTAACCATAAAATCTAAGTCATTTCCAGCCCTTAGGATTTCAGCTTTCACTTGAGCATGTGTCATTCCAGTGATTGGTGTGGCACATATTTTCAAAACTACATCTCC
Organism: Schistosoma mekongi; assembly: GCA_034768735.1. Classification (NCBI taxonomy): domain Eukaryota; kingdom Metazoa; phylum Platyhelminthes; class Trematoda; order Strigeidida; family Schistosomatidae; genus Schistosoma; species Schistosoma mekongi. The sequence continues at coordinate 27,858,966 of CM068306.1, forward strand.
AGGTTCTAGCCCAGATTTATGGGCTATCCCATTACGTGTAACCTAAGTACAAAAATAATATACTGATATTAAAATAAGTAGTCATAAATGCACAACTTTTCGTTATAACGAAATAACATTGGTACTAAACATATTACATAAGTTTATTTTTCCCGGAAAGTTATTCACAGAGACAATTATGAATTGACAATAAATCACAATAAGTAGATACTGCTCTCGAGTGATACTTCTACCCAAATTACAGGAGATTATGTAGAATAACACATTTTACTTGGTAATTACTTGTAATACTATTTGCAAGCAGTTTGAAATATAGTTTAAGACACCATTATTTACAATTATCACACCACATTCTATCATTAGTTGTGTTAACAAAATGTTTACAATTATACATAATGTTTAAAAATATAATTTATATAATTGCAACAATTCATGATGCATGCTTGTTCAATGTTGATTATGTAATTAATGCATTTTCCTACCTAACTACTTAATTTGAATAACAATAACATATATCTTAAGTAGTATTGCAAACTTAAAATATATCAAATATTTGTTTGGTATTAGATATGTTTACAATGATATACAATCCACAAATATCATAGCTATTGAATGTACACTGTTGTGATGATTCAGTACACGAAGAACATAATGATCTCATAACATTTTCGATTAAATCTAGACGGTTCTTTTTGAACATCTTCGTTATGATTTAATTTATAAGATTTGTGGGGAGGAAGGAATTTCCTAAATATTTTTACATTTCAGTAAATCTACTATACGAAATAAAAGTAGGTCTTTACATTAATACGTAATTAGAACAGTGTAAATAAAATCCAAGCATTTTTCTGCCAGATACTAATTCTATTTTACTTCGTCCTTTATAAAATGCTCTTCGATTCACCTGTATCATTAAACATTTGAATTGAGGTCTTTTTTGTTGAGATATGTATTGAGTTTAGTCGTTTTTATCTTCACAGATTGATGTCCGGTGGATATCAGTGAAAACTAAGGATAACTAGATAGTTGTTTTATTCCAGTGTAGGGCTCTTCAGAAGTGTGCACCGTCTATTCGGCCAGGAAATCGAATCCAGAGACTTTAAGTCTCTCAAGGAGTGCCTAACTATCTACACCGCTGGGCCAGTAACCACTGGTAAAATCCCTAATTTATTTAATGTGTAGCATATCACAACGATCTGTGAAGAATACAAATGGCTGAACTTAATACCTATCTTCATAAAACCATCTCAGTTCTGCTACAATAACCAGCTTACCACTGACTAAATTCCAAACGTTGTTGTATTTGTAGTGAATTCAGACATGTCGAGGGTGAAAAAGTTAACAACCATGCAGTTGACTGATAATCATACTATATCATAAGCTAATGACAGTAAGAACTCTATCACCTGACTCCGGCTCACTGGTGAAGATGGTTAAGCGTTCACTGTGAGACCCAAAGGTCATTGAATCAGTCCCAAAATGGAACAGATAATGTTTACTAATGGGTGTCTCCATACTAGGGCAAGATAACTGACCAGTGACGCTTGGTTTCGATTGGTTTCAAATTAACATCAATCAATCACAATTGCAAACAATTAAAATTAAATGCTTCTTCAAATGTGAAATAAGTGAGTTCTATCTACTTACTCAGTTTATATGGGTTCAGTGAAAGAGCTTCAACATAGTTTACGTTAGATTTATAAATGATATACGATTGTTTATTCACTTTTTCTAGAAGAAACTTCTTCATTGGTTCATTACATATTTAGCTGGAAATTCTCACTGTGTTGATGCAGGTAAAAGATATATAGTGAGTAGCCTACAAATTTAAGTAGCATACACTAGTTTACTTTCTCTGGCTTAAGGACTGAGTGATAATTTGATATTACGAACTAGTCTAAGTTAGACAACCTTTGATCACTAGGAAGCTCTGGACAGGTAGTTCATTCTAGTATAGGACTCCAGCAATGTGCATCCACAAGTACACCAGGGATCGAACTCAGAACCCTATGGCCTCATGGTGAACGCTTTACCATTAAATCAATTCCTCTAAAGTATTCGCCGTGGGACCAGAGAAGTCCTGAGTCCGATTACTGGGATGGTCGTGGATGTGCATTGCTGAAGAGTTCCTTACTAGGATGAAACATCTGTACAGTGCTTCCTGGTGGTCAATGGTTGTCTAATTTGGAGTAGTTAGTAATATCACCTTAACATTCAACAATCTTCACAACATCCAATTACAATTAAGAATTGGAGTTTAAGATATGATACTGTAGCGTTGATACTGGGGTTGTTTTCGAAACAAAGAGGGCGTATTATTAAGTAAACGATAGTTGTTATATCTGATTAAGATTTTTTAATCGTCTTTAAAAGGAAAGGTTTTGTCCTTAACTGAAAGTAAATCATTGATCAATACATATATATAACTGATAATTGTCTTGTAAAGCACTAACAGTTCTTTATCATAATGTATATTGAACGGAAGAATAACCATAATTGTAGAACATATACAACCTCCAGAATGATTATATCCTACAGGATTTTCTTTTCGAAATGGTGATAAAATCCATTGAAAAGCCTTCTCGGATATAATGTTTCATCAGCCTTCATAAAGCATTGAATTACTCTTTATATTTTGTATATGATTAGTTCTACCTAACTATTTTAATTTATTAACGTCCACATGTAGTTAAAATCTACTAAACGAAATTGCATTAATAAATGTTACAAATTAAACTGGATGGTTGGATACACTGGGAATGTCATACTCATTATTTTGTTTGTCGAAAAACTTGATACACCATTGAAGGTTCCATAGATTGTCATATATCAATATTGCTGTTATATTAATAATTAATCATTCATAAGAAATGCAGGGCCTTTCATAAATGTGCATCGAATCAAGTTGTCAAACTTTAACTCAATTTCTTTAACACATGGTCACGATAGTTGTACAGATCTCAGCATGGTTCTATCTTCAGTCGACTAATTGTATAATTTATTTAGCTTAAAACTTGCCTAAACTGAATAATCGAATATGTTGTGATAAGTAAATACATTAATGTTACTTAGTAACCATGTAATGAAAAACTTGATAAAAGGCGATAACTACTTTCTGACATCTATGAATATTAAGTAATTAATATGAAGAAAGTAATCAGAGATAACACTTACTACCAAATTCATTATAGTGTATTACTTGAATCAACAATTTATTAATTCAATCTTTCCAAAATTATTTTATAAACTGATACAAAGCTTGACCTTGTTCACGTTTATAAACTAGAGAAATAAACGTTTTCTTACTAAGCAACCACACATATATATACACACCATAATTGTATTTGATTTATTGTATGTATAGATCTTTTTATGAATAAATTCGTCTGTAGAGATCGTTGGTGAAATCATGACCATGTACTTTGTCCACAAAAAAAAACATCATAAACCTTGAATAACTTATATGAATATTAGTACTTGCATATACTTTTATTTACAAAACTAACTAGGTCATTATGGTTACGTAAAGTTTTGCTTGATTTTCAAGTCTTGTATGAATACTCATTAGTAGAGAGCTACCGCATAAATGACTGTATACACGTGTGCAAGTTGTTTAATAAGATGCATATATTCGTTAGGTTGTTAATATGAATTACGCAACCATGATCAACGAGTCGTTTGTATAAAATATCTATAAAGTTATTAAAATCATTGTTTTAATATAACTACGTTTCATACTGGTACACCAATATTTCAGTGAAATTTCGCTAACTTATCGAATTTAATGCCGATTGTGATCTTACCAAATGACTCATACCTAATAAATTTCTACTTCTGGAATAGCTTATATGGATATCTTAGACTATGAAAGCGGGTAACGTCAATTCGAACCTCATAGATAATATCAGTTCCCTAGAGATTTACCGCACATTTCAGTGAAGAGTACAGACCAATACAAAACCTCATTCATGCTGGCTTCTGTACCGACTACCTTCAATCACGTGACATACTTCAAGAGTGTCCACAGTGAAACAACATAGATTTTTGTATTCCATAAAAAGAATTAGTTATTTATAATACTAACATATTGACATGTATATAATGTTTCCAATGATTATTTACTCTTCAACTAGTCTTTAATCTACTATTTATCCAAATAAAATATAATCATATATAGCTTCAATCGTGATTTTTATCAGCTAACCAATAAATGTATCATTATGTGAACCATTCGAGAACTTTACTCTATATATAAGAAAATCTTAAAGACAAAGTCGCAATCCATCTACTGCTTGCGTAATATGAATAGTATGCCATTCTACATAGGAAATACAAAGGGAATTTTAATAGCCTGATATGTTACTATGAAGGATGAAAAATGGAGAGAGAGAGAGAGAGAGAGTAAGACAATAATCGAATCTGTAGTCTTTACTGAATTCACCAGCTGTATTACAAGTTTTCTATATGGTTTAATTCACAGTCTACCTCTAAAATAAACAAATAAATTGAATAATCAACATTTTCAAGTTAACAACATTTAAATATCATATGATTTTGATGATTTAGATAAAGTTTTTTTTCAGATGATCGGATTGTTATTTATGAACATGTTATGAATATTTTCGACTTATTAAAATAGTTACTTATTAATTAAAAGTAAAAGTACTCTGCTGTATGGAGCTGAAACTTGGAGAATTACTGCAAACATCATCAGAAGGGTACAAGTATTTATAAATAACTGCCTACGAAAGATACTGAATGTCCGTTGGCCGGAAACCATCAGTAACAGCTTACTATGGGAGAGGACAAATCAAATTCCAGCAGAAGAAGAAATTAGGAAAAGACGTTGGAAATGGATAGGACATACATTACGCAAACCATCAGACTGCATCACGAGACATGCATTAACATGGAATCCTGTTGGGAAACGGAAAAGAGGAAGGCCAAATAACACGATGTGTCGAGAATTGGAAGCTGACATTAAAAGGATGAACAGCAACTGGAAACAGCTGGAAAGGATTGCTCAGGACAGACAGAGTTGAATGGAGAATGCTGGTGAGCGGCCTATGCTCCTCAGCGAGGAGTAACGGGCATAAGTAAGTAAGTGATTAAAAGTACTATTATCAGTTCATTTAAAAAAAAAAACACAGGATGTTTTACTACTATGTGAAAACTCCTAATGATTTCATAAATTTTTTTTGTACTATTTTTTATTACTAATAGTATTGTATCTCTTTTGTTGTCTCCTAATTATTCTACGTCTTTTGTAAAATGAAATAACCATCTAAAAATAATTAATTTTCGCTCCTTCTAACTTTGTATGATGAAATTGAGAGGGTTGTATTTTCTTCATTTCTATTCTATTCTTCACCATCATAGAATTCTGTTATTCTTAGTAACAAATTACTTTGTAGTGAAACTTTTTTTTTAAATGAATTGAATGGTGTTGGTAGGGTACCACTGAAAACCAGGGAACACTGGACAGTTGTTTCATCTTAGTATGGGACTTCTATGAAGTGAGCACTCTACTAGAATGAAACAGCTGTCCAATACTCCCTGGTTTTCAATGGTACCATACTAACATCAATCTGTGACAAATACATTAATTAAAACTTAATACTAATCTCCATAAACTATTTCAATTCAATAATAATTCTTATTATTATGATTTTATTGGTGAAAGTGAGTAGTAAAATCAGAAGTAGGATTGAGATATGAAGAAACAGAAAACTTCAAATAAATAAATCAAATTAGGCAAAATGTGATCTAAGGCTATGATAAAGTAAGTGATCTAACGAACTACTTTTCTATACACAATTCAGACTCCAAGTTAAAGATGGTTAAATTAGAATTAGATGTAGACTTTGTAGCATACTTAACTAGATTTTATAAATTATGCTAAACGATAAATCTTAGGCTAGATGGCCTGAATCAGTAATATGCTGTAGAATAGACGATACTAGTCCGCGTCGTCCTTCACTCAGACACGCCAGGAGATTTCCCCAGATACACTGTTGGAGCAACCTCGATGAATCACCTACTTAATTAACTCCTCATGAACATATAAATGGACATATGATCTAATCAACCTGTCTCTGGCGATATCTCCTTTAAATTCAGGGTTCATTTATGTAGCTTTCTTAGGGATAGTATGTTTCGTATATCTAGTTAACTTGTATTGATTTGATGAAGATATAGGTGAAATTCAACTTTGATTCGATGGTTCTAATGTTTCAGTATATTATTAGACATTTTAGTTGAATATTCCTACTTCAAAAAAATCCTAATATTCTAAATATTTTATCACAACAAAATCAGGACAATGATTAAGTAACGAGTATGATTTTGTAATTTTATCAAAGATGACATCCATTGAAAACCAGAAAGAATAAAAAACAACTTTTGTTGTCTTATTAGTGCGCTTCCACGCTCAGCTATGAATATACTTTAGGACTTACAGTCCTTGGAACAGTTGAGTGGGTATTCAATGATTAACGAATGTAGCTTCAGTTATCTCGAGATATTTCAAAACTTCATTCGATCTCGTTGGTAGGTAACTATTTTATTGTCAAAATGTTTCAATCCCAATCATTATAAATTCGTATTAAAACTCTAGGAATTACCTCTCGAAATTAGTTACTGGTGTTACGTGATTATTAGTATTTGGGACATACAAATGTTGTCATTCATTTTTATCTATTAATACTCTACAGAAAATCCTTTTAATTAATTTGTATTCCCCTCCTGTACATCTCTTGATAAACAATGCGTGTTCATTAGATTTACAATGACATTCACATGCTATACGAATTACTGTATGTAGCTGAAGTGAATGAAACGAAATATAATGAATTCAGTGTATTCTGAGATTATAGTCGTTCTAGCCTTATATATGAATTATACTTTATTTATGAAGTAGTTGTACTAATTTTACATTAAAATGTGAATTTTACTACTTATGATAACTATTATTACTGTTTTACTTCAACCAACTTTGAGTTGAGGTGGTATAATGGGAATTCCTATTTAAATCTTTGTTTGTATTCGTTGCAGATTGATTCCTCTTTAATAATATTGAAAACCAGGGAACACTGATCAAATGATTTATCCCTGTGTGGGACTCTTCACTAGTGCACACTCTTGATTTCACCAGGCAGTTAAACACAGGACTCTCAGATCTCTGGACAAATGACTAAGAATCAACTCCACCGAACCAGCAAGCAATGGTGGAGTTTTCACTCTAATCAATTTGTGATATAGTATGGTGGTTGTCCGTTGTCACTGTCTTACTTTCAATAAGTCTGAAGTCCACCAATCATAACTTCGCACTAGAAATTCAGGAAAATCCTAAAGACAGTCACTAGTGAGCTTATTATCGTAACTGAGTTGAAGTGATTTTGTGGTAATATACATTAAGTTTAATTGTTTTTATTCGTCACTGATTGATGTTGATTGGGTACCACTGAAAAACAGGAACACTGAACAACTGTTTTATCTTACTGTGAAACCCTTAAGATGCAACGTGTACCTCACATTCTATCAGGAAACTGAACCGTATATAATGAACGTTTAACCCTTCGCATCACTGGGCCAGAGTATAATTTTATGGATTACTGTAAATATATTAAATATGTGTTGAACTTTTAACAACTTGCCAATAGTTATGTGTTCAATCTTATTGTATGAAATTGAGAATGTGCAAGCGTTCACAAATAAACTTGGTCAAAAGGTACATACACTAAACTTGACCATTTGCATACATTCTTTTCTATTTGTCAGTCATAATACAATTTCTGTATAAGGCTAAAAGAAGTTTATCTATTTTTCGAAATTATCAAAGTTTACTAAGTTATTAATACAGAATTAGTTTATCTACATCCTGAATAGATTAATTTGATATTGTCATTTAATTACAAGTTTTTAGTATAGTTGAATTGTGATTAACAGTAGAATCTATGGTTAGTGATTTAGCCTATTTTGGATTTGCCAACTAATTATACTGGCATACCAGTGTTAATGTTCACATGGAAACGAAAAGTAGTACCTTTCGTTTGAAATGATAAAGTGTTATGCACTGAGCGATGAGATTCAGTTAACCATTCATTTGTGAGAAGTATGTGAATTTATTTTTAAAAAGTTGTAATTTACTGTTGTTGCTATTACGGTCTGTTATGGAATAACCTCGATATCGTTCTTAATTCACGTATTTCTGATGTTGTTGCATGTATTAAAGTAGTATGTGAATAAATCGACATGGAAAGAAATGAAGTGTCTTAGGAGTAATGTATTACCAAGAATGTATTAATTAATTTTGTGAGGTACTTCCAATTGTCAGTAAGTATACAACATCACTTGTATAAGCTTGCCTCTTGGCATCGTTGGTAAGAAGTTACCTATCTACAACTAATGAAGAATGATTGAACGGACGTATAACATTCGCCTATCAACATTATCAATAACGGTTGGTTATTAAGCATCTTCTGTCTTTCTAGTTATATATTGTATTATGAACTTTGTCACTGGATTAAAGTCGTCACATTGCTTATCTCCACAATATTACATATTTATTGGATTTCAAATATCAGGTTGTATGGGTGCCAAGTTTATATACTTTACATTATTAACATTATGATAACAGATTATCATTTTGTAATGTTGGACGATTAAAGAACAGTAGCCAACTCTCAGAACTGTGTTTTATAATACTATTTCGATTATTTTAACTGTGGGTAATGCAGAAATTTCATTTCTGTTATTGTTAAGTTCCTCTTACCCTATCCTCCCGTCTAATGTATTTGCTATTACTATATTGTCCCTTATCATGAACTACAGTTAACTGGCTGTGTGCAAGTTACCTCTAATCACTGCCACAATCTCTTTGTTTTGTATTAATGTTAAATTCTTAATTGGTCCGCTGTGTGGGCTGACTTTATGTATGTATAAAGGATTGTATCGACTGTTTAGCATAAAATTAACATTATATTAACCTAATAGAAGTGTAGCTTGTTGCGATATTTCAAGGATTTTGCATTATGTATATTTTTTTTCCTCAAAATGGAACAACTTATTACTTGTTCAATATTGAAGCCATTTTATTTTATTTATTAAAGATCTAATTTAATTATATTCATGTGTTTCACAGACTTATGGCGCTAACAAAAAATAAACGTTGTTTAGTTGATTAGGTTGTGAAGATTAGTTTAGTTGGAATATGATTTAAATTACAGACTGATATCAGTTAGCCAACCAGTAAAAGCCAAGGGGAACTTGTTATCTATTTTATCTTAGTTTACAACTGAGTTAAGATAGGTATCGACGTTAAGGATCGATAACAGTTATAATATATCATGAATTGACTGGATTTGGAAATACACGCCGTCTAACTCTAACCCAACAGTCAAAAGTGATATGGCTTTTGGGAAGCTGGAAAGTTTCATGTTCGATTCTTCACACAGTAGTGAGTGCTCGCTGCTCACACCGAAGCAGCTGTCCAGTACTTCCCTGTATTGAATGATTCGCCAGCTGACACCTATTCGTAGTTAAAATTATTTTTATAAAAATAAATGAATAAACTTCGTGTAACCCTGTTAACATCAGCACTTTAACTTGAGTTAAACAGGTTTTAAATAGAATAAGTGACTACAACTTAATTATACACTGAATATTATGTTAGTCATTTCATAATAAAACATATTGTTGAATAAATGTTATACAATGAACAGAAGTCAAGTGGTCAGTTGTTAACAGATAACTACTTAGTTATTCCTACAAGGTATTCTCAAATCTTAATGTTTATTTTCCATTGATTCTGAATGATATTAAATCGTTTGAAAGCTGCGTAAATCGAAGCATCTATTTCTACTATAAAAACATTTCCTTTTTACATTGATTGACAAAATACACTATGATGTCATTTAAATAAATAACTTTTAGTTGTTAAGTTTAATTGGAATTTTCAAACCGTATCCAACTAAACTGACTTTCATTCAACATTCTTCCTATAGGCAACTATAATTATATGGGTGATTATCGTGTTGTTTCTCTCACTAAACATAAAAGACATAAGCCTGCAAAAGATCAACCAAATTCGAAATAGGTCTCCGTCTTAAACGCTATATGACGTAGGTTTGCATCCAATAAAAAACATAAATTCTTTTAAAAGTCCTGCTATTAAGTGGAAATTATCTCAAAACCTAGGACCATGACTACTTATTGGTCACCCCATCACCACCAACATCTCATTATCTTAATAACAAATAAACGAAATTATAAACAATAATAATATTAACTCACTTTATGAACAAATACCGGTAAACCTTGATCAACTCCACCTTGTAATGCAAATCCCCAGGATTTATCAGATGTTTGTCTACGAAGACTAATCACTACTGGTTCAAGTGCCATTAATGAGATATTAATATCAGTAATTGTAATAACAATGGTAATAATAATAATAAAACATTAACACTAATGCTCCAAATAAAGCATCCGTCTACAAGAATGTAAAGAAAAAGACACCTTAGTGTTCTTTTTTTTACTATACAATCGTTTATCTGGAATAGAGAAATATGGATGGTTATTAAAAAAATTTTATGAAAACATTTTGTTACATTACTGTAGCACTAAATTAGAAGTGGGGGGAGAGGGATCGAAGGCGGGGGCGGAAATATCTTGAAATAAACCAATCATAAAATCTGAAAGAGAGTGAAAATTAATAACTTCTTTGCTTACACTATATAATTGATATGACTAACACACTAAATGGTATGAATTTTAACAAAGGAATTATATTTAACTGTTTCCTTTTTGATAGTTGAATTACTTACTTACTTCCTTATTACATTTAGTATATGGTTAAATAAAATCTCATTTAATATATTCACTTATTTATGTGAACTAATGTGTATAAATGTATAATCTAGTAAGCAAACAAACGATTTTATTGAAATGATTGGTTAAATGAATAGCACATAAGTTGGTCTACCTTATTTATTATTGATCATTGAATTAGGCTATACAGATTCCTTATAGTTTTTATTTCCTTTATTATACAAAATCAATAAAGTAATGTAAATCTTACATGAATAACCTGGTTACTTTATAACATATAATGTATTGTATAGCATTTTCTTTAGTGAAAATATAAATGAATTTTTCTTTTCTTTAACAAGAAATAAAATTAATTTATACTAATGGAGATGAAACTCCATCTGTAGCTCTCCTAAGGTTATTGCCGGTCCCGAGCCCGGGTAAAGGAGGAGGGTTGGACATGGGGCTAGCATCCTCATCCCGTAAAACCCAAGATTGCTAAAATAACACTAACCAGATTAATCAAGCTAAACCATGCAACTCGATGATTTGGACTTTGCGGATGATCTAGCTCTCTTAGCACATACACACCAACAAGTGCAAGCAAAGACAACCAGTATAGCAGCAACTTCAGCATCAGTAGGCCTGAACATACATAAGGGAAAGAGCAAGATTCTCAAATACAACACAGGGAGCACCAACCCAATTCAACTTGATAGAGAAACTCTGGAAGAAGTAGATACTTTCACATACTTGGGGAGCATCGTTGATGAACAAGGAGGGTCCGATGCAAATTTAAAGGCAAGGATTGGTAAAGCCAGGGCAGCGTTCCTACAGTTGAAGAACATATGCGACTCAAAACAAATATCAACTAACCTCAAAGTCAGACTCTTCAATTCGAACGTGAAGACAGTCCTGCTGTATGGAGCTGAAACGTGAAGCACTACTTCGAACATCCTCAGAAGGGTACAAATGCTTATAAACAACTATCTATGCAAGATACTGAATGTTCGTTGGCCGGGAACCATCAGCAACAGTCTACTATTGGAGAGGACAAATCAACTTCCAGCCGATGAAGAAATTAAGAAAATAGGTTGGAAATGGATAAGACATACATAGCGGAAATCATCAGACTGCATCACGAGACATGCATTAACATGGGTTGCTGTTAGGAAACGGAAAAGAGGAAGGCCAAATAACACGCTGTGTCGAGAATTGGAAGCTGACATTAAAAGGATGAACAGCAACTGGAAACAGCTGGAAAGGATTGCTCAGGACAGACAGAGTTGAATGGAGAATGCTGGTGAGCGGCCTATGCTCCTCAGCGAGGAGTAACGGGCGTAAGTAAGTAGTAAGTTACTGGAAATGAACATGACTGATTGCTAATAAGTGTATGGTGAAAAAGTAATGTTAATTGTGTACTTTATAAGATAAATGGACAGAATACTTGATGTTTCAAATCAAATCAAGGTTTGATCATTAGTCATTCTTAGCTCTAGGTACTTATATAGGGTCTTTTTCTATAAGATAGGAGTTAGATAATTCAATACTTTTAACAGCAAATATAACTTATCGTATCGAGTGACGAACGTTGAGTAACCTTTAATCACTTTGTAGAAAAGTGATAAGGCAATTCAAAAGATCTTGATAATTGTAAGTTATCCTTTACTTAGGCATTCTGAGAATTGCTACCTTACATTCTAGAATGATAATTTAAACAACAGCTGGGGAAAAATATACTAATGCATAATCTATGCAGAATTTTCAAATCACTGTTTTCATAAATGTGAAAGGAAACCTGATGCGTCTCTTTACACGGAGAACAGTTCTGAGAAGGCATTACTTACTACTACTCCCTGTTTTCTAACATAGCAAATTTCTAGCCCAAGATTATATTGTACACGTCATAGTGAAGTTAGAATGTTTGTTCATATGTACTACATGAGACAACTTGTCAAATATCTATTTAAAGTTCACGAATATTATATCCATATGTAGACCAATATCTTGCTCCATCATCCAGTCCTCTCTTGCAATGAAGTGTTTCAAACAGGAATGATCACTTGAAATCACTATTTACTTATGAAGTAAGTAGGAAAATGCCACTTAAAACCAAAGTCATCTCATATATTTCCTACATTTGTTCTATCTCCTTACTTCAGAAACTGATTTCCATCAGTCAAGACTATTTTTTAAATAATTTAGTTAATGGTCAGTCAGTTTATCATTTCGTAAAAATTTTAGCTAATCTTTATTTGAGCAAGCAGACCAAGTACAAAGTTTGCTATCACTTATCTTTTCAATATTCAAAAGATAGTTACACTGAACACTTGAAAACTAAAGCTTGATTTAAATCTGACTAGTGTTCAGTATCTGTCTAAATGAGAATCATATTGATGCCTTAAATGAAGCTGTTTGATATTTTAGAACTACCCAGGTTTCTATTGAACCTTTATATTATACGCGGTAACTTTAACGAATTCAATTAGTAACTTGATTATTTATGCAAACTATGTTCTTTTTTCAATTCGAATGTGTGAAACTATTAGACAGTTGAACACATATGGCAACATTTGTAACATTCCAATTGATCATAATCTCTTTCACTTTTTACTCATGCCAAATATATACTAGAACATTGATCATTGTTAGAACTGTACATGTTGAATCATCATGATATGCATAGCATATGTACAAAACTCATTAGTTCAACTATAGAATAAAATTTACGTTTAAAAAAAAAACTACTTTTCTCATTTTCTAAATTTCATTTTACTTTAGAAAATATAAATCTATGATGTGGACTACTGTCTATCACGATATATGGAGACGGGAACCTTGACAAGAAACATTACAGAAAAACCCAATCACTAATGCCGTAGTTCCATACCTGTATGTTTACTCCTCAAATCTTAGTCCTCATGCAGGATAGAAGAACACAAGCTAGGTGATTCATTAATTAACCAGCCAAATTATATTTCACTCATTCGTTTAAATACACACAAAAGCTGACCATAAGAAAAATAACATTTATACAAAATAAAGACAAAAATGAATATGAACAGAAGGAATAGACACATGGTTAGTTAGTTGCTATTATTGAGTGAAAAATAATATGATAACAGTTCATGGGTTTAGTGGGAGGTTAGGCTGTGGGGAACATAACAATAATGGAAATAGAATAATTGATTTTCATATACTTACAATGAATTTAGAAGTCTTCCAAAAGGCAGTTCTAAAGGCTAGTTATTTTTCGTGAATCGTCCAATATAATATAATCTATAACAGATCATTTGTCTGTGACTTTGATATGTTGTCAAGTAATATAAGTATAATGATAATTTGGACATATTAACGACACGTTATATGACCAAAGCTTATGGCTTCTGATACGACCAGTCACCATATATGAAATAATAAAATTGCTAGGATCTGTACCGCAATAAGACACAAAGACTGACTGTTATATGCTCGTAAATGTGCTCTAATATTGCTAGCCCTGAAGCCGGATAGAAAAACACAAATCAGTCGATCCGGCTAGACGCAGTCACACTTACATTTCAAACATTCCTTTATATACATGTAAAACCTAACGGCACATCCAACCAATTAGGAAAATAATATCAAATCAAAACAACAACAATTATAAGGAACTGGGGTAACTTGTACACACTTAAATATTTATAGTTCATGAATGGAATATTACGCCACATTAGTTAATGGGTTAGACTGGAGATTAGGGAGGGGAATATACAAATGATAGATGTAAAACTTCTTGTATATATACAACCAACTAAACGAAATAATCTTCTGGAAAAGAGTTCTGCAAGTTAGTCATACATCTGAATAAACATGATGATCATGAGCGTGTTCATTCCATTTTGTCATCATATCAGTTTAAACATTTAAAATTATACTAAAATGAGTGACATTGATGTTATCTTTAATGTTCATAGATTTAAGTAGTATATTTGTAATATTCCAAGGAAGAGAAATTAAATTGTCTGACTTTCCGCAACTTAGTGTAAGCAGCTTCTTCAAAGTCTAAATAATACAATGGAACAAAACAGAATCAGAATATTTAGTATAATCAAATTGCACGATTGAGCGTGTTGAAGTCTTGTCATTTTGGAACAAAGTGTTTCATAGTGAGGCATGTTTATGTGTGATGTGTGAAGTGAGGTGAATGGTGATAATGTGTGAGTGTTAAACATATAAGAAATTTAGGTTAAATTTATCCTTGGTTGTTTGGACCGATGGTGTAAATAAGATAATTAGTAAGGCCTTCTTCTCTATTAAGTGCAGTAGGGTTTAGTAATATGTAAAATGATTAGGCAGCTCGCTTTTCTTCACAGTTAAAAGAATCTTTCTGGATAATGTGGATGTTTCTTATGTAGATTTTATGATCACCATAGATACATGACCTGCTACTATTGACTCGATTTACAACTTTTTGAGCTCTACATAATTACTAGGAGGTACTTTTTGGGTAGCTTTCATGTCTGTTGGAATGAGTCATGATTTCTCGACACAATATGACTTGTAAAGATAACCGTTTTATGTAGAAATGAATGAGTCTTTTCTTTAATTCTAACGAAACAATCTCTAACAGTATTGACTGCTCAGTAAAACTCCTGGATATTTTGAATAGAAACTTGTGAAAGTCAGAGTTTGACATGAAATCAATGAAAATTTTACTTTAATATCTAGTTCACATTTACTAAATGAACAAAAACTTACTGAAATCACCAAGTAAATCACATAGGGAACAATGAAAGCATTAAGGATAATGACATTCCATTAAACTAAATAATTCGATTTGATGTAAATGTAAAGTTGAGGATATAAATCACTGAAAACTTATCATTTATGAGAGATCCATTTAGTTGTACCTTAAATTTTAGTAGTTCATTACTCAATATCCTTCTTTCTCACTGCTGCAGATCCAAAATCCCTAAAAATACAATCGTTCATTAAATCAAGAGAAAGGCATTGTATTTATTTTTTCATAAGATTGATTTGTAAACGTACATTGGTTAATTCAATTTCAAATGTGAGATATATAAATGTTGTTTGCTAGTCTCATTTGATATATTTTGCTCCACAATATAATCTTCCTACAAATCTAGTCTTTTGGAGTAGCTGTTGGTTGGGAAGGAACAAATCGTGGTATCCGATTGAAGTACAAGTATCAGAAGTAACGATTCGTACTAACCGTACAGACTGGTGAGGGAGTCAGACATAGGATCCAGCTAGTCTAGATAATTTAGCTGTATCGTATCGCGAACCGTACTAAATCAATAAGAACCCATGCGTTTGTCTCATCTGAAAGAGAAATCATCACTTACAGAATTATTTCCTTTTAATAAGTTATCTACAAATGATATAAAATGAAATTACAAATTATTCAAAGATTATTCAATTACATCTACATAATGATAGTTTATAAGCATATTCCTAAATTCTAACTACATTCATCGAAATAAACTATTATGTTTCAATTAACATGAAACAACAATTTAAAATCAACACTGTCAATACTTTCATGAATAAATTCTTATTACTATAATAAATTTACAAGTTGTCACTTTGTTAAATTAACAAAATGAGGATACAAATGAACTTTTCTCATGATCCACACTAATACGAGTACAGAATTCCCTCTTTGTTGTAGTGTTAAATAATGCTGCATATAAATGATTCAATTTTAAAACAATGCGAAACAGATAAGTGTTCTTCAATAATTCACAATGACTTTATAATTCATTATAACTTAAAATTTATAAAGAATTTGATGATTGTGAAGTTTCACTTTATTTGAGATGAGTTTTTATTTCAAAATATGATATTCAGTGGATAAATCTTTTTAAATGGAAGATCAGTGAACAACTATTTCTCTGAACTTTGGTACTTCTCACTATGTACAATATTGAGTTGAGTATACATAAAATTTCCACAATGTGACTATGTAATCCTTATTAGCTAAGTTTTATTTTCCATCAACATCAGAGAATCATGAAAATTGTTTTAATTAGAAGTAGTATCGTCAGATATTGAATTTTTAAAACCGACAAATTACTGAAAAATCAAAACGTTCCAGAAACTTTATTCTTTGTTTTGGTTGTTTTATACTACTTATTACAATAATAATTCAATGCTAAAATACAATATTTTCGGATAATTTCTTCACCTATTTACTCGATCAGTTATATCAATTTTATACACTACAGATTATTTTTCAATAGCTTCATTTCATGTTAACTAATATGAAATCATATTGGTAAAGATAGAAACTTCTCATATGAAAATAATAACAAATGTCGAAAGTGATTAGTTTGTTTTCATGTGAATAGTATAAATTAAAACAATGACGCAATACTATCAACAATCATAATATCAGTAATTAAAAGGAAAGTATTTTCTGTTAATACAAATGTCTAATTGAAAACTGTTGGAAATATAACAACCTGAATTTTAGATTTTCATATCACTAAGTGGTTTAGGTTACAAATCTAATGAAAACCAAGAATCATTGGGCAGATGGTTCATCTTGGTATGCGACTACTGAAAAGTGTTCACCCGTATCTATTTGAGTATTTAGCTTAAGACATTTAGATGTGTTTAGTATATAAATAATCTACAGATCACTGAGCTGGCGTCTAGTAGTTCACTTTTTTTTATTTCAGTCAATAGCGATACATATTGCGTGACTCCAGTCAACGTCATTGATGAAAAACTACTACACTAAATATGGCTAGACCTCATTAACGTCATCCGACGAAAGTTCGAAAACCTAAAGTTAACCACTAATAAGCTTATATTGATTATGATTGAATTTAAGAAAGTTAGGAATGTCAACGACTGTGTGGCGACCCAGTGGAATAATGGCTAGGCACTGGACACAAAGTCCGAATGTTCTGGACTAGACTCCTAAGGGAGACATGAGCGCACACTACTGACGAAACAGCTGTATAGAACCTTCTGATTTTCAGTGATAGTCTAACCTAGGTCATAATGGTGATATCAGATTGAAAATTCAACAATCTTAACCGAATTCAATCACAGCTTAATCTTTGACCACTTCGATGAATTAAACATCAGTCGCTCATAAAATAAAATGATCATTTTTTATATGTGGTCCTTTCATGATACTTAATCACTGATCCTGGATACACTGGTCATCATTCAGGCACAGTTCTTCTGTGAATCAATTTGGCTTGTAACCTATTGGCTCGGCTAATACCTCAATGTGAACATCACTGCTGGGGTGTAAGTTCATTCGACTAACGAATCCCAGGTAGGAAGATTCGTGCGCCCTAAATTTTATTGCTAGACGGAATACGACTTTACTAGACTGTCCCTACTAGTTTATATGAACACTAAGCAAAGTACTAATGAATACCATTATAATGAAGTCATTAGGCATTTTTTAAATTCAAACTCTCCGTAGTTTTTATCCATAAAGAGAAGAATGTTAATACCGTTTTCACACTGTATTTTGCTAAGGTATTCGAATGTAATGAGTCAATATTGTCTAGATGCTACTTCGAGTGGATTCCAGTTAAATTTAAATGTCGATTTCACGAATTGGTCTGAACTAGACCATTCGACCACTGAATCGGCTGGTAACGGTTGATATTTCTAATTCAATCAATTAGTGATATGTTTGAACGTCCTCATCCATTAACATCGGTGCGTAACTGCCTTACACCCGACACGGTTAAACTCCACTGGTCACGTCTTCTCGCTAGAACTCCAGGAACTACCTCAATGAGTTAGTGACTAGTGAGCTGACGCTGGTTTTAATTGGTTGTTGTAGTGACTCGTGACTGTCAATTTTGATATCACGAATCTATCTGAATCAGACGTGGAGGCGCACTGCTGTATAGTCCCATAGCAGAACGAAACAGCTGTACAGTGCTTCAAGGTGATCAATGGTTGTCTAATTCTGAGCCATTCGTGATATTAAAATTGACATTCTACAAAACAACCATTTATAAACTTAAGTTAACTGGCGATTTGTCGGATATCTAAATCCTATTAATGGTATGAATCAAAAAGTGGATTAAATATCTCGTTTTTATTTATCATTAATTTTCATGGAATAAGTAATTGCACTGCATTCCATCTATTAAGACTATTACAGTTCCTTAATATATACAGAACTTATGCCGTTAGTCTTTTTCTATATGTAACAGAATTTGTTTGAAGAATTCCTGCTCCAACGAAATCAATTCGGTGTTATGTTTCTACTAAATGTTTATTTTCAAAATTTCGAATATCTTTCGATAATTTGAGAACACTGTCCCTAAGAAGTTATCTAAATATCTTTCGCAGGTAAATAGCATCAGATTGATTACACTTAATTTCATAGATCTAATTTTCATTGTTCCTATTTTGAAATAGCACCATTAAATTTTATTGACGATTACCTGTGGAATAAAAATTAGCCCTAATATAATGCATATTTTAAATCTTCTTAGTTTTCGCTGATATTTTTTTGAAAGTACAAGGAAATTATAGTGTATGGCTAAACCTTTGACAAAACATTTCGATTTTCACTTTTACTTATCGTGTTTTACAGAATCCTTAAAGTTACCATAATACTGACAAATGTTCATTTACTTTTTCTTGTAACAATAATATTAAAAGAAGATTTTTGTCAACTGTATTGTTTCTTGATAAAGAATAAACAGAAAATAAATATAGTGAAATTGATTGTCATATTTCATAACTACTCACCGAAGGCAGTCTTGCTAAACATTATCCACTTATATATATACTGTGTATTACATAATGAATATCATATAAGTTCATAAATAAATAAAACTCGAAGTTTTTAAACCTCTACTGAATGTCCTTGTATTCTAAAAGTTTCTCTTTTTACTATATTTACACCAAATGAATGTAACTTGCTTGTTTTGTTCAGATATAAACTATATTTCACCTTAATGATAAGGTAATTTAGTTACCTTATTGCTATTTTAGTCAGAAATCTATAACCTATTAGGCCAGTATAAGTGGATAACTCACAAATACATCAAGCGTTAAATGAAATCTTAAAAAATGTTCACTACTATATTTCAATTCAGTGATCTATTGAATAATATTATTATTACCATGATAACTAGATATCTTGTGTTTGATTTCATATTGTAGTACCTGTGGTCAGTGAAGAAATTTAGTAAACAATAATGCTATAAATGTTTAACACTTCATGGCTTTCATTATTGATTTGATGATTATGCAACTTAATTAACAAGTACCGACTCATGTATTCGATTTTCAGCCACACTTTGTATATGATGGCTACTACTAGCGTAGATAGAATGAGACTCAAACCTGAAACCGAACAATTAACAGTTGAATGCATTAAACACTAGACTGCTGATTCATTCATTCCTCAGATAATATCAGATGATGATGAAAATTCTTTTACAGAATATATCCATATAATAACACCTAAAAGAATGAAACGTGTATAAAATATGGATAATGTAGAGAAAAATAAGCTGAAAAAAGCATTGAAGAATTTTCTGGTGGAGACATAAGTCACTTTAGTTTCAGCTGGCAATTTTCGCATATTAGACGAAATAACGTCAGAAAACTAACTAACTTTATGTATATAATTACGTGGTAATTGTAAATTAAGAACCACACATTGAGAAAAATTACAATTTAGTAATACTCTCATTCTTAATTATGGTACGCATAAATTTACTTAATATCAAACAGTGAGCCTTTAAGTTTTGTGGCGAACATAGCCATTAAAATCCCTTAACTGTCATCCAGTGATACACTCATAGCTTCATACCACTATGTTCTGTAATCTTTCCTGTCTTGAAGTTCTTAAACAATATATAATTCTATAATGTTTTCACTTCTATAGCGTATTGTTTTAATCTTGAGTAATCGGGCTATCACAATATATAAAGAATGTGACCTCCATAGTACCAATCAGTGCACCCGCAAGTCTCCCCCGTGACTACTAGTCCCTGAATCAGAATGAAGAATACAAGACAACTAAGCCAACCACCAGACAGTCAGAGCATATTTTACTCATCCATTTATATACATACAAAACCTGACCACGCATCATACCAATAGGAAGAATAATATTTATGCAAAACGGTAACAATAATGACTAAGGACTGAAGGTACAGGTACATGATAAATTGATCATAGATCCTGAATAACAAATTATATGATAATAGTTCATGAGTGTAGTGGGAGGTTGGGGTGATTAGGGCATGACAATGCTAGAAATAAGGTAATAGATCTACATGTACTCAAAATAAATGAAATAGTCTTCAGAAAAGCAGTTCAGAAAGTTAGTTACTCTTCTTGAATCGCTCGACATAGCACGAATATGGTCACATTTAATGTTTGCATCAATAATTGTAATACTGACAAAGCTCTGGGTCCGATACCCTGGCAAAATTGAGAGTATGCACTTCCACGGAGGAGTTCCATTCTAGGACGAAACAGCTGTCCAATACTTCTTGGTTTTCAGTGGTACCCAACTAACATCAATCTGTGCCGAATAGAAACAACTAAAATTAATACCGACTACCGTAAAACCAATTCAAGTACACTTTTTGTTTCACAACTTCAAATCGATATTTTTTTTAAAGTTACAATGTAAATTATTCAATTGAATATCGATTTTCATTAATTCTATAAAGTTTAATGAAAACTGTTTTGTATGTGTGTGTGTGTGTATGTATTGTAATTGATTTGTATTCTTATTTTTCAACATCAAATGAAAAAAAAAACGAAATAGCAATTGACCAATCCGGAAACAAGGAGAATGTATTAATTAATCCCAATAAATAAAATTAACCAATAAGAAAAATGCTGAAAGGAACTGATTATTATACTTGTAAAATGGTATGTGTTATAACTTAATAAATTCACTGGGAATCTACCTAAATTGCATATGAAGACACATTTATCCACATAAAGATGTTTAAATAAACATACATAAGAATATTCAATATTTTTTGTTGGTCAGAGATTGGAAAGAATAGAAAACCAAATGCATCATTAAACTTACAAATTGTAGATTGTTCTATTCGATTATCACAAGGAATAGTGAATACATTCAATGTTAATATATAAGTGATATTTTATACGGAGACAAAGTAAATGAAAATTATGAAAGAAACAACTGAAATGTGTGTAGGATAAATGATAAAGTTATTTTTGTACAGAATAGATAAAGTGTTGTATTACATGGCATGTATATATTACCTTTGAATGTATATACATTCCTACCATTCAGTTAAAATAACTATGATGTATGCTACTATTTAGTAACACTATAAGTACACTAATTCTTTTTTAAATATTTTATTTAAAACACTAAAACTTTGGATTTATGTTAAGTGGTTAGACATAATTGACAATAAAACCTAGATCTAGGTTTCAAGAAAGTTTTTAGACTTAAAGCTGCTTTACTTTCTGAAGAGTTATTATTAATCTACTCGGGTAAAAATATTCGCATTAATTTATTAATAAAGTAGCGACCAGTGTTATGTTTAACTAGTTCTTAGCTCCAACTGAATTCGATTGATTAATTTGATTAGTAATTTTCTACAACAATTACAGATTGATAAATTTGTTTTCATTAATCAAATATATGCATGATTATACTAGTCTAGTCAGTAGAATTCAATTAACAATAAATGTTAAAGCATGAACATTTCAAGGAATTAGTTCGTTAATAATGTAGTTACCGGATTAATTAATTAATTAATTAACTAATAGATGATAGACAGGTAGACATATGTGGTGGTATCTCATGGTGATTAAAATATAGTTTCTGTGATATATCTCTATTTACTTTAGTAAGAATAAAAGAAAAATCCAGAAAGAAGATTTCTTCATCTTTCAAAATAGTCAGCATATGTTTATTGGAATAAGCATTAATATCAGTTATAACACATTATATTGGTCTATTGGCAATCTATGCCTTGTACAAGTAGATGAAATCGATGTCTACTTTGTCTAGTTGAATGTTCCTCTCGTAAGGTGTAATTTATCTAGTAGATCATATATCATTTATTTCTGTTTATCAGTATATCTTTTGGTTTGCACAAAATGAAATCACTGGGTCGTTTTGCAAGAGACAATGATTCCGAAGAAGTTCATAGGTTATTTTTCATAAATATTAGAATAATCCCTTTTTAGTTTCTGAAGCTGATTTTTTGATGCTCAGTTGATTTGCCAAACACCATTTCGATAAAGTTTCTAGGGTAGTCATTCTTTTGAAAAACAAGTAAATAAGTTTGTTTAATTTTCATTATAGTAGAAGTGTTGTAAAGAATATTGTTTCACTACAAAACGATTACTTAAATGTTATTTAATTGATTAATCAGAAAAAAAGACTCGAAATGTATTTCTCCAATTTGGTAGTTACAGGCTTCTAACTTCCATCACACTGTCTTTGCCTTTAATAATAATACACAATTGTATACGTAAATTCGACGATATACGTTATTTACTTTTAAAATGAACACGTTGACAAGGTCAACAACTGTTCTCTTAGCATTATATTTTGTCATAAAAGATTCATTTAAAACTTTCGATAACAATACTCGACTTCGGCTATTTATCATGGAACTAAGTTATTTGAATTTACTAAACCGGGATTGTTTCAATTCTAATTTGAGTAGATCCGATTGTAATTTGCTCAACATATTCATATACATTTTATTTTGACCATTGTGATACAATTTTAGGAACTTAAAAATGTAAGAACCTGATGGCGAAATTATAAAAACTCATTGTTCGCTCGAATATTCCTTATTTTTAATTACTCCATCGTATACATTTGAGTACTGTGGAGAGTTAGTAGCAGCACATGTAGCTCAGTGTTATTGGTTGTAGATCGTAAAACTGAGTGGCCCGAGGTCGAACCCCCCTCAGGAAGTACCAGTTTCTCAAAGAGTGTAGGTGCCCCTTGCTAGCTATCGCAAAGTAGAATGAAACCTAGGTCAGATAGGTTTACCTGTTGACTATCCCCAACCATCTTACATATACATCAATTGATCGAATTTCTGATAGATAATGTGTCATTATTATTATACTATTCGTCTTAAACTCCTACTTAAACCATACTGTTAGTGTATAATTAAAGACTCCATAAGCTAGGACTGGCTACTTATGTACCTCTTATTTAGATTTTTGCATTACAAATACTCTAGCTCTGTATGCATGTTATTATACTAAATGTGTTTATGTGTAGCCAGGAAAATCATCCAAAGATTTATAATACAATATTCTGATCCTGAATTAACTGGTTTAACTCTAAGTGTTTAGTCTCTTCTGGCTGAGACTAAATAGACTCAGAGGATGACTAGCAGACGTCAAGAATACTTGATCATTCCAAAAAAATGTAATCTCACTCGATTATCTATAAATTCCATACATAATTCCATACATAATTGACTGGCTAAGACTCAATATGATACACTAGCCAAGCTAAGAATATCTATTTGACAACGTGAACTGGTCTGAACTAGACAACGATTGATCACCTGCGAGCACTAAACAGCTATTTCGTCTTAGCATGGGACTATTCCGCAGTGAGCATTTACGACCCTATCAGGGTTCGAACATAGGATCATCTGCCTCCGTGGCAAACGTTCTATCATTAGATCACCAAGTTGGCTCCGAACGGTTGATATTTCTGATTCAGTTCATTTGTGAAACGTTTGAGTGACCCCAATTAGTGCCGTCGATGGGTAACAGTCTCACACTCGACATGGTTGAAGTCCACTGGTTGCGTCTTCTCATTAGAGTCCCATACTACGACAAAACAGCTATCCAGTGCTTCCAGATGATCAATGATTGTTTAATTCAGATCAATTCGTGACATCAAATTGATATTCAACAATCTCCACAACACCCAAATACAATTAAAAATACCTATCAAGCTACAAAGTATAAATCTTCAGTATCTAAATTATATCACTAATATGATATACACTATTTCTGTATAATGAAAATATCTCAAGGTCTATAATCCATGTGACTAATATTCATTAGCTAAAAGTACAATTTATACTTTTATCAAAAAAACAAACACTTACATAGTTACAAAATGTGAATAGATGAAAAGAATAAGTAAATAATAATTGAAAATAAGCAAAACTATGTGAAATGAAGCCTATAAAATAGGCATAGATATGAAAAAGTATGGACCATTGTTTGTTTCTTCTCAGAATATCCATTCACTTCTTTTTGCATCTTTTCTTTATCATTTGAACGACAATGTTATTTATTTTCAGTTGAAAATAAACAGTTTTACACTAAAATATTAATTGATTTCTATTGAAACTGAAAATTATATACTGTTCCAATCCATGTGTTCCATGATTTACATTAATACTTTACATGATTCAACACAAGCTCATAGTCAAAATGGAACATGGCACAAATGTCTGTTAGCATAAGTTGCTATATCATATTACCACGACAAGATAAGTGATAAAGAAGTTGAAATAATGTAGTAGTGATGGTGATTCAAACAATTAAAGATTGAAAAATAGAGAACAACGAAAGGTAAGTAGGTATGTACGACAAAATACTAAAAACCAACATGTACAAGACAGAATATGGGCTTATTCGCGTTACTGTGACTGATTTGAGCTGTCACTTAATACCTCACGACTAGGTAGTATGTACTTACTAAAATGGCTCATAACAATAATCAATGACTTCATGGATTGATATCATGTCACAGTTTGGAATACACTTGTTATTTTTTTCTAAATTACTCTTAATCTAGCTAATACTGCATGTCAACGAAGGCGGTTACTGAGCATAATGAACACATATCTCATACACCTAGGCCGATAAAGATCCATAGGGATTTTGTGCACTATTGTGAATAAACGAAAGTGAGTGAGGTATAGTTGAAACCGTTTAAACGGTGGTTGGAATTTTATTGTTTTAACGAATACGTCACTGTTCCAATAACAATACGTTGACTTAGTGAACCTAAACTAAGTGAGGAAAATCTGTTGTATTTTTCCAGATAAACATTTTAACAGAATGTTAGAATACCAAAACATATTCATTTTTTAGGATGGAAAAGTCAGATTTTCTATCACATTTTCAAATTCCCAACTTATGTGATGTTCTTATTATAAATGCATTCAACTTAATGTTAACCACTGCTATAAATTAGTGAAATCGGTCATCCTTCATTTATGTGGTTAGACAAATATATTACTTCGGCGTGGTAGATTTTATAAATAATTTATTTAATCAACTTTCACCGTAAACCCGAACCTTGAATATTCTGAATTCAAGTTACGAAGTCTGTTTGCTCCAATGACATATAAGTAAAACAATGGTGTCATTTGTACATAGAATAAAAACATAGCTTTGAGATAATCTAGAAGGCATACAGACAGTTACAACGTAGAACTTGGTACATGCGTACATCAGTTCAAGTTGCCATGCCTGAATTAGCAGATATAGATCAGATTGTCGGATCAAAACCCAGAGTAGAGGAGGTAGTAACAGAGTTAGTATTAATGGAAGGTAATAGAGACCGGAGATAAGATTTAAGAAAATATGATCCAGTAAAAAGAAAATTATGATAAGTTCAGAACCTTAGAATTTAGAGGAAGACAAGGAGTGGATGCAACTGCGCCATTGCCAACAATTTTCAGCCATATCACCTAAAGTCTCTAACCATTTGTGACGATCATCACGCAAACCCCAACCAGATAGTCTGCACCTATTAGCATGGCTCAGCCCAATCGCTAATGACTTCATGGACTGGTGCCACATTTTGGTTTGGCCGCCCCTAGCTTTCTTCCAGCCTACTCTCACACCAGGCAGCATAGCTTGTCGAGGTAGGAGGTAGTCAGGCATACGTAACACGTCCTAACCACCTCAGCTGATGAAGATTTACTACTTCATCAATAGACTTACCATATTTACCTAGTACTCTATTCCTAACCCATGTATCGCTTACTCGGTGGTCCCAGTAAACACGAGTAATGTTTCGAAGATATCTATGATCGAATACCAGGAGCCTGCGAATATCCTCTATCCTTGATGGCCATGTTCCACATCCATAAAGTAAAATGGATCGAACTGCTGCGCAGTAAACGCGTTCTTTACTCAGTAGTCGAATGTCTCGCCTACGCCGCAAGTGACTCAAATTCCCAAAACCTAATCGGGCCTTATATATACGAGCCGAGATCTCAACAGACACAAGACCATCAGGACTGATGAGGCTGCCAAGATAACTGAAGAGGTCAACACATTTAACTGCCGCACTCCCTATCACTAATTTCGGTGTCGAATCAAGTCAATCCTGAAGTAACATTTTGCATTTGGGTGGAGAGAATCGCATCACAAACATTATTACATTCATGTTTAAGGTAGTCGAAAGATTCTGCTTTTTATCAGCATCTTCACCAAATAGAACTATATCATCTGCATATTCTAAGTCAGCAAGTTTATGTCCTGGAAGGAGGTCAACCCCGTAGAAGTTAAATGATGACAAGGTTAACTCTAAAAGTATATCAATTATAACATTAAATAAAAATGGGGAAAGCTGACAACCTTGACGAACATCACTTGAGGTAATCAGTTCTGACGACAATCCACCATAAGCTCTGATTCGACATGTGGTGTTAAAGTAGAGAGCTTGTATAAGGTTAATGTACTTCTCTGGTACGCCTTTTAATGACAGACATTGCCACATAACCTAACGATCGATAGAGTCAAATGCCGCCTTAAGGTCAAGGAATACTACTATTGTTGGGCGTCTAAAAGTGTATCTATGTTCCAGAACCTGCCGAGGTGTGAATATTTGGTCTATACAGCCACGTCCAGGTCTGAAACCACCTTGGTTTCATCGAGTTTGCTCTTCACGAGCTTTAGTTAGGCGTCGAAGTATGACTGAAGGCAATATTTTGGACACTATATTCATTAAGCTGATTCCTCGGTAATTGTCACAAGAGGACTTCTGTCCTTTCTTATAGATTGGGACGATTAGTGTTTGAGACCAGTCAGATGGGATTAGGCCCGATTCTCAGATTCTAGACAGGATCCCGGTTAATGTCGCTGCTAAAACTGGACCATCATCCCTAAATATCTCAGTGTTAAACCGATTAGGTCCTGCTGCTCTCCATCGCCTTAGATTCCCTATAGCCTTCTCAACCTCACTAAGACATGGGAGACCAATATTAATTTGCCATTCAGATTGCTTGGGAACGTTGGGCAACTGCGATGACGCCGAGGGCCAATTGAACTGTTCCCTTAAGTATTCTGCCCATCAGTCCAACCTTCTGGATTGACACTGAATAATAGTTCCATCATTTTTTCCGAGATAATTTCACTTACAGTCGGATTTCTGATACCTGTTTCTTTGATAAGTCTGAACAGTTGCTTACTGTTACCTATTGCCACTGTCTTTTCCATCTCTTTAGCTTTCGCCACCCACCACTGCTCACGATCATTGCGAAAGCTTTTAACCAGTTTGTCTTTAAGTTGCCTTCGCTCCCCATCGTACTCAGAACTAGACGGGATGTGTTGCCGAGTGTCTACCAGTTCAGTAGACGCAGCTGAAATCCACTGAGTTTTCCTAACTTTTTGGCTTAGTTTACTGGTAGATATTACTGCTGCTTCAACAGCTTCTTGGATATCATTCCAAGCTGACTCGGGGTGGGTATCGTTTATACAGTTGACTAATTGGTTTTTAAGTTGTTCTTGAAATATATTCTTGACTTTTTCATCATTAAGTTGAACTCTGAGGGGATTTTTGCCGTGGGTCTTTTACGTCCAGTGAGACGCAGACTAATATGCGCTCGTACTAAAGCGTGGTCTGAGTCTAAACATGTGCTCCAATATGAGCGGCAGTCTTCTGTCGAGCCTCTCCAACGGTGGCTAATAGCAATGTGGTCTATTTGAGTCCAACATTGAGTTGACTGTGGGGGCCGCCATGTCAACTGGTGTCTTTCCTTATGTTTAAAGTTAGTGCTTGCGAGAAATAGACGGCATATATTAATCAATCAGTGCCAGTTACCCTACGTGGGACATAGGCCACCGATTAGCATTCTCCAACCAACTCTGTTCTGGGCTTTCCTTTACACTTCTTCCCAAGTGCTATTCATTTTTTCCATGTCTGCCTCCAATTTACGGAGTAATGTGTTCTTTGATCTTCCTCCTTTTCTTCTGCCTTGAAGATCCCATCTTATTGTCTTATGATTTGCATAATATGAATTCAACTATGTATAAGATCCAAAATCACTAGGGTTAAACAGCTACTCGCTCCTCTTAAGATTTAAAGACACCGTTCTGGATAGAAACAGTTATCCAGCACTTTTTTATGGTTGCTCACTTATATAATTTGTCTAACGAACATGAAAACTACTTATAAGTAGCATAAATTTTCTTACAAGAAAGAACCACTTCTGTGATTCAATAAGAATGGTTGACTACGACCAGTAAACCGTATTCCCTTGTAAGTGGAAGGTATGCCTTCTAGTTACCTAAATACAGAAGTGATGATATGATATAAAGAACTTTTGTTTCTCATTGGTTACAACTAATTAACTGTCATAAAACAATCATTAGTAATTTTCCTTGAAGAATACATCTACAAACCATTTGATTTTAGTCAGTTGATGCATTCATTGCATTTCTCATTGTGTATGAACACCAGCACTGATGTAGTTCAGCAAATTTTTTTACGAACTGAGCTACGTAACCTCTGGACTAGTTGTATCATTTCTGAATTGTTGTTGGATCTTTTATTCAGGCATGGATATTTCTTCCCCCCCCTGTATTTTCACAAGTTAGCCTTATTCAGATGTTAATGTTGTCATTGTTGATCATATATCTTTGTACTAGCACTGTTAATTGTGTATACGTAAAGAACATCCAATCAGCAGACACTCACTCACTGTTCCTTACTGAATTCATATTACCACATATATTATATAATTGCAGATGAAGCAGTCTATTAGACTTGTATTCAGATTGTTACTTCTCTCTCCCTAAGTTATTTAAAAATACTTCACAAGTTCAATCGAAGTATGCGTTTATACAGGTTAACATTACATGCTAGTCATTTTGACTCTAACAAGAGTATGGAGAGGAATTGTACTGTACAAAAAAATACATAAATCTAAGAATAAGAAACACAAGATATTAATAACAACCTGAGGGAACTAATCATTCAGTACTGATAGGTTTTATCCTGTCATTTATACAAGGTTTAGGTCAGCTACAGTCTAATAGCTATCTGATTGAATTTTGGTTCATATCTGAAATTTTTGCACTTCAAGTTATAATAGATGATTAAACAACAAACTAAAAGTTACGGTTCTAGCTAAAAATAGATACTCTCCTTAGTCTTATCTGATATACGATATAAGATGGAAGAATAAATCAACCACACTAGATACTTAAAGATTTATGCAAGTTTCTAAAAGCTGGACGACAGATTTTCTAAGTGATATTCATTTAACTTAAGTACATACGATTTAAATGTAGGATTTTATATATTCTTTCTTAATCAAAAACAAGCTTCACAATGTCAACAGTGTCATTAGGATAGATATGAGGTTGAACTGTTACGTTTTCCAAAATACAATACAAGTTAGGATATGAAAAAATGGTTTACAAGACGTCCAGCCATTGGAAATTATATTGCATCTAAGCTATAAATGACGTAGACATTATCAACGTAATAGGTAACACAGATATACGCTACAAACTTTGGCATTTGTAAGACTTAGTACATAAAGAATGTCCACTAAGACTAAGTCCCAAACAAGGATCAACTGGTTTATTAACAGGATGTTTTAGGCAAGCTATACAAACCCAATCGGAATTATTTAGTAAACGACATTTTTGATCACAGCTCCCTAAAGGGCATATCATTAATGTAACTAATTAAAGTTGAACTCTCATAAGAACTAGGGTCAAAAGGTTTTCGGAACTCTCAAATACTGTAAAACCTTCACTTGTACTCCACTTGCTTAACTGACTGTAAGAGTGCCGTAGACAGGTCTGTCAGCTAACTTTGTGTAAGGCGGGGTAATAAAATAATGATGTAACTCACTTGCAAAGCACCAACTCATGTACTCGGCATTAAGCTACTAAGTAATTCTGCCTGTCCAAACGGGAACATGTGAGGCGAAACTCTGACCTGCAATCTAGTAGTTGAAAGTCGAACACCTTAATAGTCAAACCACTAAATAAGGGTGATGTAACATACTGTCATACTTACTGGGTTGTTTTTGGACTAATGATAATACTATTAGGAACATAACCCCTACTTACAAAGAAAACAGGAGATATTAAACGATGACATCTTTCAAAAAAAGCAAGTACACAAGGAACACTAATAGACAAAATTATATGCATGTAATTTTTCTACAGATTTTCTTTATGACTATCATGCTTTCGTGTGTCGTAATTGTCCCAACCTTCACAACATGGTTGCTTGACATGTCGGAACTTTTCACAGCATTCTATGAGTGCATTTATTTCTTTCACACATAGCGTTGCATCATAATTGTTTTCTAATTAAAAAATACAACAGTAACAAACAATCATAAGTTCAGTAATAAAAAAATACTTACTAATCAAACAAGCTTGAATTTCACATGCCAAATGTTTGCATGGTAGATTCATTATGTAGATAGGATCACTACAAGAAAAAATGAAAGTTGTACTGACAAATATCATTAAAGAAGTTTTATTACAATATAATTGCAAACTTTATAAATATGATTCATCAAATTCATTTGAAAGGGCTTGTTTCGCAGTGAGTGCAGTTGATCAGTTTTTAGGGCTAATGTGCATATTAAAATCAATTACATAACGAGATTAGGTCAAGATTTTGACGGTTTGATCGTGGCTAGCATTGTAATCCGGGTCACGCTTTTTATTTTACTTTAGACTCATCAACTGGATGTAGTTGGGTCTTAGTATTGACCCAACTATTCAGTAGAACACGTGTTGTGGTTTAAAGAGATAAGTACTCAGTTCGAATCTCAATCAGAACACCAATTGTGGAGTGCGAAAACATACCATCCTAAGCAAGATGAAACACGCGCCCTGAACTTCACTGTTGTCCACAATCCAATTTTTTCCAAAAATATAATTCTTTAGATGCTTAAAAATGATGTATTTGTAGATAGGCACAAAGAAAGCAGAAAAGTAGTTCGTTATATAATAATGACCGTAGCTGCTACCTTGACATGGTGGTCGGACTTGCTTATCGTGATGACCCAACCGAACTATATTGGTTGGAACGCATGTTTCTCTAGGTCCTATCATGCCAAGCAGGTATGTTGGAGAGCGATAAGACTAAAGGTAGCAACCTTAGGTCCGAGGGCGAAGTCGTACTGCTGACTGCAGTGGGGTGTGACATCAGTGAGGTGTTTCCCTCGGATAACCAGCATCTTCAGCGATGCTGCCTTCTTAATTGGAGTTAGGGGTTAGGAAAGGTCGACCCTAAGAATGTCACACCTCACCCTACTCCACAGATCTCCATTCCCAGCGGTAAGGCCCTCTAAAGAACGGAGTTAACACTTCGAAAACTTCCCATAATAAGGTCGTGCGTGATCGGCCTCAAGAAGTTCCCCCTTGGGCTCTGCAATCGCACTCCCGAGTCACTATGACCAATACTAATCCAGTTCCCGTTTTAGGTACCCTAAGAAGTAATATACCTCCATGGTGTGGGCAGCCAGGAAGTGACGACCTCCCTCATACCTCCAACTGCACGCGAAATCACCTCGTTTGAGGTCATATCCCACCCTCAACGCTTAATAACTCTCTTGTCCCTGCTACTTACCCTTCTTACATAACTTTGTCACTTCATGCTTCTGATGCTAATGGTCCGAGTTCACAAAATGTTATTCCTGGTCTCCTGAAACCTCGCACTAAATTATATATCGGAGCTTTTAACGTTCGAACTTTGTGCCAAATAGGACAACAAGCCCCCTTAGCTATGACTCTAGATTCTCGCTCCATCGATGTCTGCTGCGTCTCTGAAACGCGTGTACAGGTTTCTAGTACAATCATCCGCTTGACCTCACCCTGTGAAAATAAGGAACCGGCCCAATTCACCCTTCGTGTTTCCGGACACCCCACCGCTACCACTCGAGACCTTGCTGGTGTAGGTATAGCACCAAGTTCGAATGCTGAACAGGCTCTTTTTGACTGGGTTCCGGTAGACAGTCGCTTATGCTCTGTCCGTCTAAACGGTACGGTAAGAACTCGGCAGGATAGAAACACACGCCGTTGCCTCTTTGTTGTCTCCGCCTATGCTCCTACTGATTGCAGCTCAGATGAAGTAAAAGGTTAAATTTACAGAAAGCTTCCTGACCTTCTTCGAAAAGCTAAGCGCACTGATACAGCAATAGTGGCTGGTGATTTTAAAAGCCAAGTAGGCAGACTAACCGAAACCAAAAGATACCAAGGTGGATCCTATGGTGTCGAGGATCAACGAACAGATAATGGCGATCGTTTATAACAACTATGTTCAGGTAACTGTCTGTTTCTCGCAATCACAAACTTTAAACATAAGGAAAGACACCAGTTGACATGGCGGCCCCCACAGTCAACTCAATGTTGGACTCAAATAGACCACATTGCTATTAGCCACCGTTGGAGAGGCTCGACAGAAGACTGCCGCTCATATTGGAGCACATGTTTAGACTCAGACCACGCTTTAGTACGAGCGCATATTAGTCTGCGTCTCACTGGACGTAAAAGACCCACGGCAAAAATCCCCTCAGAGTTCAACTTAATGATGAAAAAGTCAAGAATATATTTCAAGAACAACTTAAAAACCAATTAGTCAACTGTATAAACGATACCCACCCCGAGTCAGCTTGGAATGATATCCAAGAAGCTGTTGAAGCAGCAGTAATATCTACCAGTAAACTAAGCCAAAAAGTTAGGAAAACTCAGTGGATTTCAGCTGCGTCTACTGAACTGGTAGACACTCGGCAACACATCCCGTCTAGTTCTGAGTACGATGGGGAGCGAAGGCAACTTAAAGACAAACTGGTTAAAAGCTTTCGCAATGATCGTGAGCAGTGGTGGGTGGCGAAAGCTAAAGAGATGGAAAAGACAGTGGCAATAGGTAACAGTAAGCAACTGTTCAGACTTATCAAAGAAACAGGTATCAGAAATCCGACTGTAAGTGAAATTATCTCGGAAAAAATGATGGAACTATTATTCAGTGTCAATCCAGAAGGTTGGACTGATGGGCAGAATACTTAAGGGAACAGTTCAATTGGCCCTCGGCGTCATCGCAGTTGCCCAACGTTCCCAAGCAATCTGAATGGCAAATTAATATTGGTCTCCCATGTCTTAGTGAGGTTGAGAAGGCTATAGGGAATCTAAGGCGATGGAGAGCAGCAGGACCTAATCGGTTTAACACTGAGATATTTAGGGATGATGGTCCAGTTTTAGCAGCGACATTAACCGGGATCCTGTCTAGAATCTGAGAATCGGGCCTAATCCCATCTGACTGGTCTCAAACACTAATCGTCCCAATCTATAAGAAAGGACAGAAGTCCTCTTGTGACAATTACCGAGGAATCAGCTTAATGAATATAGTGTCCAAAATATTGCCTTCAGTCATACTTCGACGCCTAACTAAAGCTCGTGAAGAGCAAACTCGATGAAACCAAGGTGGTTTCAGACCTGGACGTGGCTGTATAGACCAAATATTCACACCTCGGCAGGTTCTGGAACATAGATACACTTTTAGACGCCCAACAATAGTAGTATTCCTTGACCTTAAGGCGGCATTTGACTCTATCG